>CM062817.1:1671134619-1671612932 GCA_031772625.1 Pinus tabuliformis | reverse complement strand
ATCCGTGGCTTAACACCCGATTGGTCCATGATCTCTATTTAAAGAGCATGGAGGGTCATTTGTAGGTTAATCCGTCTATGAGACAAGCATATGTAAATTTTCATTCTTTTATTAATAAATTGCCTGAAGTGGCCGCGTTGGCTCAAGCCGTGGACTGTTTCCCTTTTTGAGGGTTTTAACCACGTCAAAATACTGGTGTATTGATCTGTGATCTGTTTGTGAGCGGTGTCCTTTGGTGTTCTGTCTGAGGAACTTACCCTCTAAATTCCTACACAACTAAGGATTCCCAAACCTAAGCAATTTAGTAGAAAACATTAAATAAGCAAACAGTTAAAACAGAGAGCACTTAAGCTAATTCTGATAATATTACTCCTTGTTTGCTTTTAAGAATTATAAGAAACACATATGATATTTCATAACATAAAGGAAAACAATAATCAAACTTAGAGAAGTGATATTTATTTGTTTCCCATAGTGCACATGAATTGAGTGAAATGTCCTCAGCTTTATTTAATCTAGTAAACCAGTCCAGACTTCATTACAATAGCTCCTTTAGCTCAAAACAAAAAGTCTATAGAAATGGTTTTTAATCCACCCTAATTACTTCAATTTGTGAAGTATTTATACAAAAATTAATACAAAATATCTCATAACTATATGAGATTTATTCTAGGAAACAAAAGTTATCTTCCACATGAAGATTGAGACAGTGGAAAACAAATTGTTTCTGTCCCTTTATTTGTGAATGTGCTGGATATTGGAACTCAGATTTGGCTTCTGCGGTTGCCTTGGTATTTATGTTTTGGGCTTCACTCTTATCTTCACCTATTGATACTCTTTACCTACTTGTTATCGGGAAATCTAGTGTCCATTCAGAGCTGCTAGTCCCACTAAGATGGGTAGCTATCTTAGAAACAAATAGATTAAAGTCACTTGTTTTTCCTTTACGAGAGAGAGATGAGAAAGAAACAGAGAGTACCAACCTTATTCTTCCGCTTGGCTCTTTTCTTGTTTCCTTTCTCCTTTAACAAAATCTCGCCACTGCTTCCTTACTTGTCCCGCTTCAAAGAGCACCTGTAGATTCACATCAGCATAATACCATCAAATCATAGAGATCTATCACTGTAAACAATATAGGATCAGATATATATTGACCATACAAATGCATATATCAACACAATATTTAGAGATACACAAGAATATGGACGAAAACTCAAATAGCTTTATTAGTAAAAGTAGTAGAAGAGAGGATTACAACCACTTGGTATGACCCAGCGCCATCCTCCCAGCTTGAAAGCCCTCTTCACCTCACACAAAGCAAGATCACCCAACAATGTCTTCAAAGAGAAACCAGCAGCACCTCTTTGCAAATTACCAAATTCCAACCTTTGGATATTTGGGATGAGGGATCCATTTATAGATATTTGTAAGGGGGGTGAGTCAGTTTCTGGGATTTTGATTAGTGTCATCTCTCTGATAGTTCTTGGTTCCACTTGGAGATTTCATGATCTCTTACTCATTCTTGGGCGAATTCAAGGAGGCAAGTTTCAAATGAGCAGCTTCTAGAAGATTCTCAGGGTCTCCACCTAGAAAACTGCTTGTGCCATTTGTCTGCTCTCACTCATCATACCCTACAGAAGGGATTTCTAGTATGCATCACACTTTTTGCATGTGGCAGGTGAGATGCATTGCACCCTTTGCACTGGGCAGTCTGTATGGTCCTGCTTTGACCAGTTCTGAGTGGCTTTTCATGGAAAACTTCTGGGAGATGATGTAATCAACTGACCTTGCTCCTTTAGGGTATGAAACAACACTTTTAGGGACTTAGAAGCCCTTGGTTTATGGACATATGTGATTGGGGTTGCAGTGCCCAAATATGTCTATAACAATTGCCCCCTAAAGCATGAGGTCGTAAATCTTTTGATGTCAGGTGAAATGATTTATAATGAGGATACGAGGTTTTTCGCACTGGAAGGTGACCTGTAATAAGATACAATACAATACATTATCTTCATAATATTTTCATGATCTAGCTGAGGCGGGCATTCCCATGCTCAGCTTGATAAATTCATTTTCATGTACATAGGATAGACAACCGTCTGTGTGCATACTGACGATTCTGGTAGATCCATCATCCCTTAGTTTGGATGATTATCTGTGCAGCAATGATGTAAATTTGATGTCTCTATTTTCTTGAATATATCGCAGCCCGAATGGATGAAAATAGATCTGGGGCCTTCAAAACTCATTCAATCTTTGCCCGAAAGTACAAGTCGATCCATGTGAAAAGATGTTCTGATGTCGAACATGGAAGGACATCACCTGATTACTAGCCAATGATGTAAGCTATTAACAGACATGAGAGGAATCACCGATGATGATGATGACCCTTAAGGTACTACAGTACAATTCACATGATGTGAATACGTGAGTTGATGTCGAACATCACGCAAAATCTTTCGGTCAAAGGCCATTAGTGTAAACCTGTTGCCAGAAGTGAGAAACTTGCCATTGAGGCATGCAAGCTTCAAAGTACTAGAATGGTTGTCCCTAGGTCAACTTCTTGGATAATGAGCTAATGTTGACAAGAAGTGACCCATCGTAGAAGGGCATTAATGGATCCCACATCTATGACACGGAACGGAGCAAATGATTTTGTAGAGGTGAAAACGATCTGATGATACAAGGTTCAGGGTGGCGGTCATGAAAGAATGAAGCGTGAAGGTATTGCAGAAGATGAGACAGAAGTTGGGTAGGTGAATTCTCTGAGCAACTTCTCTTGAACATATCGGTGACACTGAAATGGATTGGTAGCATTAACCCCAAAAGTGGATGGTACAGTGCACCAATGGTGATATGACCGGTGAATAGAATAACCCAACCCAACTCAATCATGGTGATGGAGTGAAAGTGTCATGTTGAAGAGCGACCTGCTACCAATAAAGTTTCTTCAAGTTTTCTTCCCAATTTTCCCCAGTCATTTCTGACCAGTACCTCTTTATTTTTGTCAAGCTTGAGGAGGATAACATATGCTTGTTCTATAATTTTCCCTTCGGGCAAACCTGTCGCTATGTTTTAACGAGTCTAGCAACAGTGAAACTTGCTCTTGTCTGAATGGACAAGTTTGTCGCTATTGTTTTAACGAGTTTAACGACAAGGATAACTCAGTCCTTTTCAATTTTAGAGAGTCTAAAAAGAGATGGAAAGGAAACTCCAATATTACCTTTTCGTAATATAATCCCTTAAGTCCAAAAAAGTATAAAACAATGTGAAAGGGGTGACTTTTCAATAGTTTTAACAAGCTAAACAAGACAAACGCTTGATCGTTTTGTGTAATGATCCCTTAGGTCCAAAAATATTAAAATATAGAGGAGGGATAGCACTTCCGATCACTTTAACGAGCTGGAGAGGGCAATTTCTCGGCAATATTTTCATATTTTATGAGTCAGATGAAAAGAGCTTAAAGGAGACTCATTTTTTGAGGAACGAGTGATGTTTTCAGATAGCAGCTGGTTCTAGGTAAGGTTTGGAACTTTCCCAATCATGGTAGTGTGGCTAATAGGATCACTCATCACAGTTGTTCCTCAAAAGGGGTAAACAATCAAATGGAGGCAAATGATCGGCTAAAACAGAGCAGAGGTGATGGTAAGAACACGACCAAGGCTCAAAAGCTGATGATAATCATTCACAATGGTTATTTACCAGAGGTGGGTTCATTTTTTAATGAGCTTGAACTCTAGTGGAACATATGCTCATTTCTAGGTTTAATTTTTAACGAGCTTGAACTTCGCGTAAAACTGCTCGTGCCAGTCGTATAATAAGGATGTCTCATCAATAGGTTCATATTTTGGGGAGCTTGCACCATTCGAAATTATGCTCTGACTCCTTTTATTATGTAAGCTAGGAACAACCAATCCTACGAGTTTAAAGGGTTAAGAACCTACAAACTAAGAAAATAAATGGTCGTTTTTCACTTTCACACAAAAAGGTTTGCATGCCCCCAGGTATAGCAAAGTAGAGTTTCCCCGGTTACCCCTCAATTTGCAGACAAAACATTTGTTCTATCAGGAAAGTCATACCTTCTAACATAGTTATCTTATTCCAGTCTAATCCCATTTTCCTAAATGGATGAGTGTGTCAGACTAGTCATATATCCTCAGCGGAAACCTACCCTATACCTGAAGTTTTTCTGCCGAAGCAAACCAGGGTGCATGCCCCCTGGGTTTCAGTCACAACCATTGAATCACTCCCATTCATCAGGTGGACGAACTGGAGATTGATGAGACATTCCTTGTGCAAAAAGACCTGTTAGGGATGGAATTTTACTATTAGCTACTTGTGAACCGGGGAATGAAAGCTGGTCTACAAGCTGGACCACTCTTCCTTCATGCGGAAAACACATCACTCAAAAGAGTGAGGAAACAATAGCTCCCATGCTATAAATGTAGTCACGCCTAAGGAGTAGATTGTAATCTAAAGGTCCTTGGACTACCATTACATTCAGATAAACGGTTTTCCTTCTCAAAGTTATAGGAAAACTTGGAAGGATCCCTAATGGCTGAATGGTTCCTTTATCGAAGCCTGTCAGATTTCGCAACTCAGGCAAATGCGATGGTCAACCAAGTGCTTTCCAAGCAGTCAAGGAAAGGATACTCACAAAATCCCCTTCATCTATGATGGTACAAACCATGACCATTCTGTAAGTTTGCACTATGATTCAGAATGGTACATTAGATGGTAAACAAGGTCTGCCTAGTAGGTTCCAATCAAAGGAAATGACTAGGTTGTTTGGAGGTGGGACTAAATAAACAGCCAGATACAACTCTGATGAACTTCCTTCCTGCAGTAAAGGAATGGGCAGATTTCCCCCATGTTCATCAAATTCTGTGTTTACGAAAAAGAATTTGAACGATGTCGTTCTCATTCTCTTTGGTGACTGTATCATCTGAAGGTAAATCTTTTGAAGCCAAGATGGGGTCGACTGCCGTCTCGACCTGTTGACTTTGGTCCGATGTGGACTCAGAGGGTTTATCTTCAATGATAGGTGCTTCGACCGACAACAAAGGTGGGTTAGTCAGATTTTCAACTAGCAATGGATTCAGCAAGAGTTTCTTGTATCCAGGAGGGAGTTGTTGCGGTGATGCAGGAAAATTATCCAAGACTCTTTTAGCTTCATCCAGGAAGGGACAACGGTGGAGGGCGTGATCGCCTTCACACAGTCTGCAGGGAAATTTAGATTATCCTTTCTGTCTGGTGATTTCGTTTTCACTAGTTGATGGTGTACTCTCAACATGATCGTCAGACGTTGACGACACCAGATTGTGCAGGCAGGGAGACCAGTCCCTTGAGATCCGTGGGATGCAAGGACAATCTCAGTGATAGTGGTCTCCTTTGTAGATGACACATGGAGATTTAGGTTTGGATGGTGCAGTGTGTGGATTTTTGCTAGACGATGCACGGTTGCCCCTTTTTGTCGTTAGCTCCTTCTTCTTCTCCTTCCCTTTCTTCTTCTTCTCACTTAGTTGGTTTTTAGTTTTACTATCTTCACCAAGCGAAGAGGAAGAAGGATAGGGAGAGACAAATGAAGTAGCAGGTTGGGGGGTAACTCTAGTATCATCTAGTTGCTGATTCAATTGTTCAGGAATCATGGTGCTTTGAACGACAGAGGTTGAGAAAATCCATACCGGCAGGCCAATTGTCAGTCCTGGAAGGGACAATGTGGCCATATGAGGTGCACCAACATCTCCCCAAGAGGAGAAAGGACTAGGATTTCCCCCGAGTGGAAATCCTTGGTTGGTGGACTCCATTTTCTCAACCTAAGACCAACGAGGGAACAGTGACGTTATTCTAATTAAAATAAATTTTAGACGCTTTGACACAACTTGCTTTTTCAATTTTTAACAGTCGAGAAAAAGCTAAAGATGACTCTAGTCACCTTCGATTTTTAATGATACTAAAGTGACAAGTGCTCAGATGGACCTTTTCCTTTAAGGAGTCTGAAAGGAACGAAAGAGACTACTCTAGAAATCTAGACAAAGGGATTACCAAACCAATCGCAAAACTATAGAATACTTTTTACGGTATGGCATTCAATCTTCCCGAATGTTGTTTTCAGTGCATTGCGATTGATAGGGCGGCAGACATAGCTTCCTAAGGATAAAGGATATAGCCTATTGTGGTCTCCCAATATACTCGACGGTACGTGGGAGCACAAGTTCGTACTGGCACTCGTCGTCTCAAAGACAAGGAATCACCCAACCTACGATGAAAGCGATAGTTACCAGGCTTTACAATGCCAGAATACATCTCTAGCCTAGACTTCTAGATGTTGTGCGTTAGGTTCCAAAGCATTTTTATGTTCATTGAATTTATTTTACAGTTTATCTTTCTTAAGACGTTTGCCTTTAAAGTTCACCACGTTATGTAGATATACAATTCCTAAAATGCAATCTAAGATGATAAACAGTTGTTTAATCTTCTTTTTGCAATGAAAATCCTAGCTACTAAGGAAAGAGAAACGAAATCCTTTCAACATAGAGCAGAGAGCACACACTAGATGCACTGTCCTAAATCAAAATCAACAAGCAGTCTAAATGCAAATGCACATGCATGTATTTGTTTTCGCTTTCTTAATGTGTGAATGACAAAAAGAATGTTGAGCACAAATCTAAACTATATCTTATTTCAAAGCGACAGTACTAACGATTCTCTTTTCAAAATACAAAAAGGAGACAAGACGACTCTTTGTGATTTTGAATTGAAAACAACTTTTGACACTTGAAGTACTATTAATTCAGATCAAATGAGTAACAGTGTAATCGATTATCAAAAAGAGAATGATTATTTTCCTTGACTAAAAACGGCACTTGCAACACTTTCAAATCCAAAGACGACAGTTCGATTAAGCTACCATTTTGTAAATGAGAACTATGAATGGCGAAAACTACATAAAAACATTCACAAATCTTTGCACAATGGAGGTTGGATGATGCAAAGGAAGGGGGTTTCAATAGTGGTCTATTGATCATCGATAGCAAAACTCCTGAATAAAGCTGAAGAGAATGAAGAAAAAACCAAAATCTAGAGGCAGAACTAGTCTTGTCTCATCATCGCACCTGTAACATAGGGAAATAGGGATGCATCCCACCTACTGCACACGAGAGGTGTGATGCATCTATATTTCCAAGAAGAGAAGGTGCGATGGTCCAGGGACGAGACTTTAACTTGGTTTTTGGTCACAGTTTGCAGCTTAGTTCAGGGATTTAGGTTGAGCAAATGATAGTTAGTAACTACAAAGTACAGGTGTTGATCTAATGAGGTTACTCAAGCTACCTCTAGGGCACTTAGGATGTTTGCAAGTCAATTGTTCAGTTCGTAAACAAACCTAGAGATTGACTAAAGCAGCGTTGATCTACTTTGCACTTGCATAGCAAATGTAGTTCGAAGGCTAGCTAGCTTAACTTCAGGCTCCGTCTATGGTTTATGAATCAAACAAATAGAGACAAGAAATCAAACTAATCGCTCCCCAGCGGAGTCGCAATTTTGCTATCGGGAAATCTAGTGTCTATTCAGAGCTGCTAGTCCAACCAAGACGGGTAGCTATCTTAGAAACAAACATATTAAAGTCACTTGTTTTTCCTTTACGAGAGAGAGATGAGAAAGAAGCAGAGAGTACCAACCTCAGTCTTCCACTTGGCTCTTTGCTTGTTTCCTTTCTCCTTTGGCAGAATCTCGCCACTGCTTCCTTACTTGTCCCGCTTCAAAGAGCGCTTGTAGATTCACAGCAGCATAATACCATCAAAGCATAGATATCTATCACTGTAAACAATATAGGATCAGATATATATTGACTATACAAATGCATATATCAACACAATATTCAGAGATACACAAGAATATGGATGAAAACTCAAATAGCTTTATTAGTAAAAGTAGTAGAAGAGAGGATTACAACCACTTGGTCTGACCCAACACCATCCTCCCAGCTTGAAAGCCCTCTTCACCTCACACAAAGCAAGATCACCCAACAATGTCTTCAAAGAGAAACCAGTAGCACCTCTTTGCAAATTACCAAATTCCAACCTTTGGATCTCTGGGATGAGGGATCCATTTATAGATATTTGTAGGGGGGTGAGTTTGCTTTTGGGATTTTGATTAGTGTCATCTCTCTGATAGTTCTTGGTTCCACTTGGAGATTTCATGATCTCTTACTCATCCTTGGGCGAATTCAGGGAGGCAAGTGTCAAATGAGCAGCTTCTAGAAGATTCTCAGGGTCTCCACCTAGAAAACTGCTTGTGCCATTTGTCTGCTCTCGCTCATCGCACCCTACATAAGGGATTTCCTGTATGCATCACACTTTTTGCATGTGGCAGGTGAGATGCATTGCAACCTTTTCACTGGGTAGTCTGTATGGTCCTGCTTTGACTAGTTCTGAGTGGCTTTTCATGGAAAACTTTTGGGAGATGATGTAATCAGCTAACCTTGCTCCTTTAGGGTATGAAACAACACTTTTAGGGAATTAGAAGCCCTTGGTTTATGGACATATGTGATTGAGGTTGCAGTGCCCAAATATGTCTATAACACTACTAATACTCTTTACCTGTGTTGTTTCATCCTTTCATCTTGTATTACCAGAATTTACCATGGTAAACATCTTTTACTCCACAGATTTACTATAGTAACCTTATAGTAAATTAGTCAAACTGGTCCACCATTCATTATCTGGTAATTTCATCCTGATCATCTTCCTGTAAACTTCATCAGCTTCTGTGTATAGCAAAACTAGGTTTGCTGGTGAATAGATGTTTTACTTCATGTTCTATGTAAAATAGATTCTCCAAGCCATCATAAAGTGCCTTTCTTATAGGTAATGCTTTTACTCCTGAAGAACTTGCTTGGCTCCTGGCTTGTTTATTTAATCTCTCGATATAGTCTTCTTGTGTCATTAACTTGTCATGTATATCCAGTGGGCTAGGAAGGCCTTTCTCTCTCAAAATGCCATATTTCAACATGAAGCTATCTATGTCTTCCTGAATTCTCTAACACCTTTTCTCTAAATTAAGCATTAAGTTCCTTTTAGTAAGAACTTTATTTATTTCAATAATAGCAGTTGTTCTATCCTCAATCACTAACTCCTCTAGCTAGTGCCTGTTCCTACTGTTCAAAAAGTCAATCAACTGATTTTCCTCTTCAGGTTTATCTCCAAGTTCTTCTTTAGTCTTCTGTATAGCTTCCATAGCTACTTTAATTAATTCAGTCTGTTAAAAAATTACCTGGATAGAAGGCCGAATATCATTGATGGAATCAATGATATTGGCCCACAATATATCTTTTATGTCTCCCAATGGTTTTTCTAATGTCAAATCCTTCTCCAGGACTCTGATTCTTTCCTCCATCCTTTGGTTTTTTCGTTCTTCTTCTTTATTCTGAATTTGTGCAAGCTCATAGTTTGTTTCCAAACTTGTCATTTGTTGTCTAAGCTTTTTCAATTCTCTGGCCTGAATGCTCATTTGTTCCATGGCTTTAATCAATCCATCTGCTTTTTCTGTTGATGTCCCTGCACTGGTTGATGTACCTGTGGTTGAAATAGTCCTTGCTACTGGCAATGTTGTCACTGGTGGAACTGTTGGCGCCAAGGAAGTTGCCAGAGAGGGTACTGCTGTAGAAACTATAGGTATGATAGTCTGAGGAGTGGTGGCCAGCTCACTTTGCTTAGACTGTATTGCTTTCTCCAATTCTTTCTCAGTTTCTTTTAACTGATCATATAACTTAAGGACTAAGTCCATAAGTTCTTCCTCCTTTTTCCTCTCTATAACTTCTACAGTTTGAGGATGGTGGAGAGGAGGGATCTTGAGCTGCTTCTTCAGTGCAGCTATATCATCATTTTTCTTTTTAATCAACTGCTCCGTTGCTTTGACATCCTTGGGATCATGTCCCAACTCTATCACCAAGTATTCTAAATTTTTTATCTTGGTGTCTTTAGTCTGAGAGGAGGCCTTTTCCAGTTGAAGCTGTGTAGAGGTATTGCTCAATGAGTTCTGCAATTGATGTGTTGTGATGGCATTATTAGTCAATGTAGAATATACCATCTCATCAGTTTGTTTGTGCAGTTCTATTTGGTCAATAAGATGAATATCCTTTGCCAAAACTTCAAAATCAGTCTTTAAATAGTCATCCATGGATCTTGGTTGTTGCACAGTTGGCTTGAGGAAGCTCATCTACATCTTTCTTTCCTTTATATCAAAGGCTGACATTAGCCTTATCTGGTTGGTTGGAGCCCTTCTGAGATAGTGAGCATAGGTCTGAGCTTTCAGTTTCTCATTCCTTGATTTAATTTCTTTATATTTTCCTTTTATGTCCTAACTTTGTCCTGAAGGAGCTCTGAATGAAGACACCTCTGTGCTCTATTGTCTTTCCAATGCTTGTATCTATGAAGTAGATGGTTTCCCTCTTGTTGGAATGGTTTGCATGCTATCACTCCTTTCAGCGACTGTGTCAGTTTCTATTTCTTCAAGAAATTCCTTTTCAGATATGGGATTCAACCTTTGCCTTTTTGAATAGGTTTGTTCAATGAGCACAGTAGAAGGGGTGGCCTCCTATCGACTTCTCTTTAGATTTTTCTCCTCATTTAGAGGAGTCTGTAAAATGGGAGGATTGCTCATGTTTGGTTCTGTTTGATCTAGCTCCTCCGAAATTTCTGGTTGCTCTGAATCTTCTGCCTGTTCTGATGAATTTTGTTGCTCTGATGGCTGTGTGTTGTGTTCCTGTGACTGCTTTTTTGATGAAGTTTCTCCAGACATCTGTACAAACAAATCTTCATCGAGCCTTCTTTCTAAATCCACTAATACATTGTCAACTGCAACTTGTGTGCTATCTTGATCTACCAGAGTACCTTCCACCCATTCAGATTGATTGGCATATTGTTCAATTTCTAGGATCCTATGGTGGATATAAGGAGATAGCTTATTTTTCTTCCTTCTGTTACAAATGAAGCTGTGGGGATCATAGGTCCAGATGAAACTCTGTTTTAATCTCAACCTTTGGAGGGTTTCATCTACCTCCTTTCCTGCTTCTCTATTCCAGCAAATAAATGGGCCTATATGATACTTTATTCTTAGCTGGGCCTTCTTCTTGGTTTTGAAAAAGTGAATCTCATCAGAATTGATCATTTGTCTGTAGTACTCCAGAGAAAATAATCGCATGGGGAGATATCTAGGTAATATGTAAGGAGGCAGCTCACACCCATAAATTCTGATTTCAATATGGTTTTGGTACAAGTACCAATCCCCTACTTTGTATTGTCTGGACAACTAGAGAACCTTCTTAATGTCTGCACCGATTCTGGGAGGGGGAATTCCTAATAACATTGTAGTCACTGGATATACAAACAGGTCAATAAAATCTATGCATGGATAGTGAGAAGAACTAGACATGTGGAATAGAGAGGTCCAGAAGATGACAAATCTAGGATTCCCTCTAGTATCAAGTTTTTGGACAGAGAAGGGAAACTTATCAGTTTGGTAGTAGAGAAACAAATGATACAGGACTGATGAATATTTGAACACTCTTTCTTTTTCTAATCTCATAAACTGATCATGCATTTTATTTGCGATGAATTTTGCATAATCAAACCTGACTGGAGGAGGTTGACCAGGGGTAAAAATAGACATGTAGGCAAAAATAATCTCATCTACATATTCATTAGTGGTAAAAACTAAAATGCATGATATCATTGTTGTGATATCTTTTCCCATATTAGAAAAGATGACTGACATGTAAGGATGGGGGTCTTTTGGCATGAGTATTTCTTCAGCAATGAAAGTCTGGAGGATTTGGGTACTTCTAGAACTAGATACTTTAGAGAATCTTTCAAGCAAATCAGTAATGGTAAGGGGGGTGAGGTCTTGACCAAGTTGTAACTGTAACATTTCATTTATGGATTCAGTAGTGATAGTAAACATGACTTTCTGGTATGGGGACATTACAACTCTCATGATAGGGTCATAGATTTTATGATAGTAGTGAATAATCTTCGGGTAGACATGAACAATGGGGAATTGATACATGGGAAGGTTTGATTCCTAGAGGCCTATCTTATTAGCATGGTTCAATTAGTTATCTCGGTGTCTGCAATGCAATTTCAAAGGGGTTTCGTCGAAGGTGAGATCTTTTATCTGGAAATCTTTGTCAGCCAGGGGAAGGTGGTCTAAATCTCTATGGAGAGTGGTAACTGGCATGACATTTAAGGAAACTGGGGCATCCATCCTTGGTTCTTGTGGATTCAAGGACGATAGCAGGGGGTTTCAGGGAACTATGGAAAACTGGTTCATCTCAGAGAGTCTCAAGATTGTTAAACAACATAATTGCACTAAATTACTTGATTTTTAAAGTAATTTAGCTCAGGTTCAGTATGAAAACAAGGTTTCTCAGTTGAAAACGAGGTAAATATCTAGTGGTGGTTGTAAGAATGGATTAATGTCACTGGTGCAATGTTCACAGGGAGAGCATAGCTTCACAATGGTAATTTGGAGTTCAGTGGCTTCTAGAGGTTGACGGTTGGAAGAAAGTTGACAATTCAAACATACTCTATGTGTGCATGGAGAACATAAGGTTATTTTCTTGGTAAAACAAAGATAATGAGTATTTTTGGTTTTATTTGCAAAGTCAATGATTTTGGCAGGTATAATGGAAAAGTCACAGTTTGCACCAACTAATAGAGGTGACGTTTTGTCGTTTACCGAGGCTGGTAAGTGGAATCTATCGCACCACTTTTGAGGGCTTGGCAGTATTGGGAGAGGTTCGCCCGATGCCATTCATTGGGTGACACGTAGCGGTGGGGTGAAAAGTAAAACCACTCACATTGGGCGGGTAAAGGTCGGCATCAGAGTCCTCCCGATATGAACATCAACCGTTAGATTTGAAGGGGTCATATCGTACAGTGATCGGGGCAATAATTTAATCGGGAGTTAATGGAGGGGCCTCACGAGATAATAATTATGGATTAGGGAGATTTAATGACGTTGGGGATGATTTGATTAGAGGACGGTTATTAATTAATCACAATTTGATTAATTAATCCCTTTTGACACCGTGGAGGGTTATGGTTCTTAATTAATAGCAGATCGATTAATTAATCCATCTAATTATTTTATTATGGTTTATATTTCAAACCATAGGGGCGGGATATTAACATATGGAATTTTAATAATATATATGGGAAAGGGGTGTATTTTTGGGATTTAAATACATAAATAAAATTAGACGTTAATATGAAAATGGAAATGGAAATGAGCTAAGTAAAATTCTTTTGAAATATATTGACATTTCCTTATTTTAATATCATAACTTAGGCTTAAGTGCATTTGTGGGTTTTTATATGGGGGTAATTACTTTTCCTAGGCAAATAGTGATTTTACCTCAGGAAAAGGGGGTTTTTAGGGAAAATGAATGAATGATGGAGGGGGTGAATGTTGATAAGGGGGTTTTAGTACTTATACCTTATAAGTTATTGGGCCGAGGGTTCGGTCCCTCCAAAAGTCAGAGAAATGCTTTGAGCTCCTTTAACTTAAGGCTTTAGGTACTTTGATTGTTATTTGTGGGAAATTAGTGAAATAAGGGGTAAAATGAATGAGGAAATTAAACACTTGACTTTCTAACTGCTCCATTATCATTCATATTTTAGCAACTTGATGATGAAAGTAAATGATATGATCTTAGCTAATCATTCATTATAATTCTGCAACCATGCAACTACTTACCCACCTACTCATCCTACCATTTTTTCTACTCTTTATTAGGGTGCACTTAAACTGGCAAACTCTTATCAAACTTTTCTTTTCTTTTACAATAAAAAGCCTATCTAAGTTTATCCTTATTACATCCAAGGGCTCAGATTAAACTGTTGAGCTCCTTTTATTCACTCTACCTATCTACTTATCTGCCAAGATTAAACAATTTGGTCAAATTTTATTCTCTATCTATGGACATAGAAATTTAAAACATGAAATAGCCAAGTTTACACTATTTGACCATTCATGCATTGTGGCATAAGTGACAAGCTGTGCACAACCTTTTATTTTTCATCGAAGTAAATGGTAGTGGCATCTAGACTTGCACACTTTCATGGTCTTTTTCTTTTTTTCTTGGGGTTCATTTTCTTTCATTTCTTTTTTGACCTTTTCTTTATTCTTTTTGTCCTTTGATTTTTCTTTTAGGATAGACCCTCTTTACATTTTTTTATTTTTTTTGAATTTTTGAATATGGAAAACATTTGCAGAAAGAAATGGTATGTACATATTACAGAGATAAACTAATTCAATCATATATTATGACACCTATTGGTATAGGAACATAACAGTGGCTCCACCTGGGGATGGCTTTCCCTGGTGGAAAGTCAAGAACTGTAGATCATTGTCCTTCTGAAAAAATGTGATTTTATTCTGCAATTTTCCCTTTATTCTGCTGCTTTAGTGATAATTATGACAGTGACACTTTTGAAGCTTAGGTCCTTCTCTCCAGGATTCAACTCCAAAACATTACCATCCAATCAAAACTGAACTTTAAGAAGGATATAGTATGTACAACTGAAACTAATAAAATTAGTAACTTGGATCAATATAGTGTTTCAACATTCGACCATTTACTGGTCCTCCTTCTACCTCTACACCATCCAATTCTTTGAGAAAGTAAGCATTATTACGTCTAAAGGCATATATAATGTATGGACCTTTCCACAGGAAATCAAACTTCCCATGTTTCCCTTTGTCTTCCCTCCTCGAGTCCCACTTCAAAACTTTATCACCAAGATAGAAGTCTTCTGCCTTGGTTCTTTTATCAAAAACTTTCTTGAGCTTTTGTTGTAGTACTTGGGCTCTGATGTATACTTCCTCCCTGGTTTGCTCCAAATGAATGGTCTGATTGATTCTCCTCTTAATATCATTTGGCTTAACTTGGGATTCCTGGAGTAGTTTCATTACTGGAATTCCCAATGATGAAGGGAAAACTACTTCCATCCCATAGACTAGCTGATATGGACTAGTTCCAATAGATTTCTTAGTGGTCAGCCTGTCTTCCCACAAAGCATTTATTAATTTCTTATTCCATGTTTTCTTATTATCTTTCAACAATTTTTTAATAATGTTCATCAAGCTTTTGTTGGAGGATTCTACAAGTCCATTTCCTTGGGGATAGTAGGTTGTAGAGTGACCGAGGGTTATATGGTATTTATGGAAAAAATCAATCATCCTCTTTGATTTAAAGGCTACAGTATTGTTTGTGATAATTTTGTTGGGACAACCAACTATGGACAGAATATTGGCCTCCAGAAAACCTATTATGACAGTATCAGTGGCTTGTCTAGAGGGAATGGCTTCTATCCACTTTGTAAATTAATCTATGGCAGTCAAGATCCACCTATGTTGAGCAGAAGAAGGGGGGTGAATTTCACCAATGAAGTCTAAACCCCACTGTTGAAAAGGTTTTCAGTAGAAATGGGTTTCAAAGGTAAAGGCAGAAGTTTTCTTTTTCCTTCAAATATCTAACACTTGTGGCCAGAGGCTACAAATTTTTTTACATCAGAAAACAAAGTTGGCCAGTAAAATCCAGCTCTTAAGATTTTATGAACCGTTGCCTTCTAGTAGAAATGTCCTCCACAATCACCTGCATGAAATTCTTGGAGTACTTTGTCAGATTCTTGCTTTAATAAACAATTTAACAGAATACCTTTTTTATTTTTCCAAAATAAATTATTATCAGTTATGCACAATTTCAAAGATTTCATTTTCAAAAACCTACTTCTAGTTCCGGACAACCTTGAAGGAGCTTGTAAATTTTGTACAATGTATACTATGTCAGTATACCAGGGTGAATCTAAGAAGGTCTGGCTGATCTGTGGAGTCGCCATCTCCTCTTTGTTATCCAGTTCTACGATAAAATTTATACCCAAGGCTTAGCAAATTGTTTAAGCCATAAGTTTGGCCAACCTCATACCTTTGATTACTTTTGTAGGTTTAATCTCTATGTCGTACTCTAATATGGTAGCTATCCACTTTCCCCTTTTGCCATCAACTCCATTCTGTGTTAGAATGTCTTTGACTACAACATTGGGAACATAAGCTACTATGTTGAGAGTACAAGATATAGACTCTAAAATATTTGATAGCTTTTACCAAAGAAAAAGCCTGTTTTTCCATTATGTTATACTTTAAAGGTGCATCCCTTAGAGATTTACTAAAGAAGGCTATTGGTTGTTCAAATCCCTAATCATTCTTCTGTAGTAAAACTGCAGTAATGGTATGTTCTGATGCAAAGGAAAAAATGATAAATTCTCTGTCAAACATTGGACTTATGAGGACTGGTGTTTGAGTCAAGGCTATTTTTATATCTTCGAATGATTTTTTAGCTTCTACAGTCCATTTAATAGATGAATATTTTTTCAACATGTTATTTAGCAGTCTAATTAGTTCAGCTAGGTTAGAGAAAAATCTTCTTAAAAACTTTATTTTTCCTAAAAATGCCTGAAGTTCTTTGATGTTTCTGGGGTGATGTATTTGCAAAATAGCTTCAATCCTTATTGGGTCAATCCGGATCCCATATTTAGAGATAATGTGGCCAAATAATTTAAGACTTGTAAGTATCATGTTTAACCAGTTCTATTAAAGGAACTGGAATTTTGAGTTTGGCTCATAATACATGCTTACAGCTAGTATAATAAAAATAGAAATATAGAGGATACATCAGCCATAGAATCCATATATAAACCAATACATTTACACATAAAATACCAAGGAAAGAACCACTTATTAGTGAATGTAAAATCCAACCCGATATGGGACTACCACATTCGAACCTACCATATATTGGTTTAGCCAAACCTATCTTCAACCAATCATCATTGTGCCACATTCCAAGAATGAATGTGGGACTCAAACCAAAAGAACCAACCAGGTGATCCCGAGGGTAAAGCACCTTCCCCTCATCAATAGAAACAAGGCTTTACCACAATCCACACTGGATCATTAGGCCAAAATAATGAACATGTAATGACAAGCTTTACCATGATCTCCACCAGATCACTAGGCCAAAACAAGCATGGATACCACCGAATTTCTCCACCTACACAGTAAGGAATTTTTTGGTCTCCTAGTCTCTCACGCTTTGTCGCAATCCACACCTTATCACTAGGCCCTAAACTGAGACTCCACTCTCTAGGATTTATCAAATATCCCATCCTAGTATTACGAGGCCCAATGGGGAGCACCCACTTCTATGCTTTATTGTATATCCTACCATTCATCGGTCGAGTATTCGTAGGCTTGATGCAACACAAAATTTGCATTTACCACAACCCATAGTCTATTTTAGGTGTTACTAGGCCATGTGTTCTTTTATTTAGAGATCCACCTCACTCAACTTTGAATCCATCCGACAATCTAGCTCAACCAAAACATGAGAACCCCATCACTCCATGACTATCCAGAAATGTTAACGCTAGGCAAAAAACACGGTCACACCTGGAAAAGGCCATGCCATGACAACAAAGAACCACATGCCATACCACGCATGCCAAATATAGCAAGGAAATCACACGTGAAATCGATACGTGCAAAGAATCCTCCTATAGTTGTTTGATATTTCTCTTCCTTGCTTCTTCCTTCCTTCTTCTTGCCTTCTTTTCCTTTCTTGATCCAATGCTAAAGTGCTCCAAGAAAACTCTAAGTGTCCAAGAGTGAGAGGGATAGAGAGAGAATAATGAGAGAGCTCTAAAATTGAACTGAAAAAAGGTATCAACTGATCCTCAGAAGCCTTTTTATTAATGATGCCTCTAATTTCTTCACTTTTCCATTATTTTCCTTCATTTTCCTCCTCACATGCAACCTATGACCTTTCACCTTCCTTTTCTCATAATTTCCATTATTTTCATAAACAAATGTGCCAAAAATGCCATTTTGTCTTTCCAAAGCCTTTGCCAATTTCCTTAGCCATAATAAACCAATGAAAACCCACACTAGGATACCTTGCCCAACATTCATCTTTGAATAAGTGTCCCATAATCCATGGTTATTATTTCGCCTTTATTAACTTTCATTACATGGAATTTTCACAAGGGTTATTACAAGCATGACCCATAACAGCTAGTTAAATGGCAAGTTTTCTTGAATACTCAGTGGATCAGTTCTTTGAAAAGTTTTATATAATGTGGCTTGGTCACAATTGAAGCTGGAAAATCTCATTAATGAACGTTACAAAAGTGAAGGAGTGGAAAAGTACCATCACCTAAAGAGGGAGGAGGTGGCGTAACAAGTAGAACCACCTCCTAATAGATGAAGATATGTGATTGGATAGGAATTTACAAAAACGGGTAGGAAGTTCCCATCTAGTTCTCTCTCTCTTCTTTGAAAAATCAAGAGAATAGAACAAACCAATGAGGCAATGTTGAGATTTTCTGTTTTGCATAAGATAGGCAAAATCTCAGTAGATGACAACAATAGGAATCAGTTCCTAGATTAGCTCCACTTTGTTGGGAGGGAGTTAAAGCATCCTAAATTTGAGTTGAGAGGATTTATGAGGTAGTTAGATTCTCTTTGCTATATAACAGGTATCCATACTGATTGTTTGGTATGAGGGTGTGAGAGTTTGTGAGAATTTAATTTTGTAATCTCATGTTTGATTGATAAGAATTGCCGATGCCTATGTTTGGTGGACATAGCCCAGATTGGTTGGGTGAACCACGTTAAAAGCTGTGTCTCTTGTGCTTGATTTGTTTGCTGAGTATTTTTTGTTTAATCTGCTGTGCATCTGATCTCCAACAAGTGGTATCAGAGCAATGTTGGAGTGTTGGTGTTGCTAATTGCTGTGCGTGGCATCCTGGAGTCTACGTGCTGAAGGAGCTGCTGAGATTGCTGCGTGTGTTGAGGTGAAACGCCAGTGCGCGTGGAGGTTGCAGGTGCGTTGAATGGTACACACTTCTGTTCAAACTGCTTGGAGGTGCGTGGTTTGGTTATTGGCGCTGTGACTGGTGCGTTGAACGCAATAACGAGTTCAGGTATACATTTATTTCAATAAGAAATTCATCGCAGGTCATATTAATCAAACCATTAGAGCCACCATTTTTTATTGTGAATGCAATATGGTTGAATGGACACTGCCCACCAGAGCGGATTTCAAGAATGAATTTAGGGTGAACGTTGCCCACCAGAACGCATTGAAAAAACGCTGCCTATTGCATTAATGAACTAATGCGCTCTTTTAATCATGCCATGACTGTAAAACGACTGTTGTGATTTACTATGCTGGAGTTTGCGTTTTGGAGGCGTGCGACGGAGCAGAGAACGCTCAAATCTGGGCAACGCAATAAATCCCGATGTCGTGCAGAAGGCACATAGCACGAAAATATTGATGGCAACGGCTTCAATTTTGCTGCAAGTGCCTGCATAGATACACAATTTAATCTCGGAATATATTTTTCCTGCATTGACTGGTTTAGTATCCAGTATCCCGCGCTATACATTATTTATTTTTGCCTGCATTGACTGGTTTAATATCCGGTATCCCGCGCTAACATGCAGTAGTAATTGCAAGTGCAGTTGCATTTTCTAGTATTAATGTATTGTTATACATATACACTCTTCTTGAGTGTTGTTTCCAATAGCACGAATTTGTTGGTTAAACAATAGCTCAAAATAAATAGAAAGGCGCATTGTTCCAGTGCACGTTGATACTCAGTTTTTCTGTGTATTGTAACTTAGCTTTCTTTTAAAACAGCAAAGGCAGTGTCATATAAGGCATAGGCAGTTTTTTTTTTTTTATTGCTGGTATTTAAAAGTTGGATTTTTTTGGAGATTATTGTGTTTTGCTGATACAAAATGGCGAAAACTCAAAGTGCCTGTTTTGAAATTGAGAAGTTTAATGGCAAAAATAATTTCGAGATCTGGAAGGTGAAAATGTATGATTTGCTTGTCCAACATGGTGTGGCAAAGGCATTGTTGGGCAAATCCAAACAGCCTTACAACATCACAGATAATGAGTGGGCCGAGATGGATGAAAGAGCGATAAGTGCTATTCGACTGTGTCTAGCTGATGATGTCCTGTTTAATATCGTGTCGGAGACAACAGTTGCTGGTTTGTGGATGAAACTGGAGAAACTGTACATGACCAAATCCTTAACCAATAGGATTCTCCTGAAGCGACAGTTGTACAGTTTGCGAATGAAGGAAGGTACATCGATTGCTGATCATTTAAATGCTTTTAATACTCTTCTTGTGCAATTACAAAGTATAGAGGTAACTATTCAATCCGAGGATAAAGCTATTACTTTATTGTGCTCGTTGCCCGAATCATGGGATCATTTTGTTACTTCTATAAGTCTTAGTTCCTCAGAAACTATTGAGTTTGATGATGTAGTTGCATCCTTATTATCGGAAGAAACAAGGAGAATGTCGCATTCTGAAACCTCTACATCAGAAGCTATGATGGTTAGAGGTCGTTCGAAATAAAGACACTCGAGGAGGCTGAGCGACTCACGTTCAAAGTCGAAAGGGAAGAAGAGTAAGCTAAAGTGTTGGTTTTGTGGCAAATCAGGGCATTTAAAGAAGGACTGTTGGAAGCGACAGCAGCAAACTTCTAAGCAGATTCTTTGACAGAAAAGAAGGAGGCAAATACGACAGATACAGGTTCGACATCTGGTTCAGGTATGAGTGATGAAGTATTATCAGTTAATGTGTCAAATCATGGTCAACATTGGTTGTTAGATTCCGGTGCATCAAACCACATGTGTATCCATAAAGAATGGTTTAAGGAATATAAATCAATTAATGATGGAGTTGTCTACATGGGTAATGATGTAACATGTAATATTGTGGGAATTGGGAGTATACAACTGCAAATGTTTGATGGGACAACAAAAATATTAACTGATGTGAGGCATGTACCAGATTTAAGGAAAATTTTGATTTCATTAGGAGCACTTGATTCAAATGGATATAAAACTGTAATTCAAGGTGGAGTAATGAAAATTTACAAAGGTATTTTACTAGTTATGAAAGCTAAGAAGGTAGGAAATCTATTTCAGTTAGAAGGAAGTACAGGGTCAGCTTATGTGTCTACGGTGTCTGAACATGATAGTAGTTCCATTCACTTATGGCATCAAGGATTGGGGCATATGAGTGAAAGAGGGTTGAAAATTCTGGCTGATCGCAAGTTACTTCCAAATCTAAAGTTTGGAAAGTTAGATTTCTGTAAGCATTGTTTGTTTGGAAAACAAAGTAAACAAAAGTTTAAAACAGGCAAACATACTAGTAAAGGCATACTTGATTATATCCATTCAGATGTGTGGGGTCCAGCTCCTACAACTTCATATGGTGGTTCGTCTTATTTTGTATCATTCATTGATGACCTTTCTAGGAAAGTGTGGGTCTACATGTTGAAAAGGAAGTCTGATGTTTTTTCAGTTTTCAAGCAGTTTAGAGCATTGGTAGAAAACAGCACTGGTAGAACAATAAAATGTTTAAGAACTGACAATGGTGGTTAGTTTACTTCCAAGGAGTTTGACAGCTATTGCAAGGATGCAGGGATCGAGAGACATAAGACCACGGTTTACACTCCTCAGCAGAATGGAGTTGCTGAACGCATGAACAGGACTCTTCTAGAGAGAGCAAGGAGTATGCTGAGTAATGCCGGGTTGCAAAAGGAGTTGTGGATGGAAGCAATGGCAACAGCTTGTTATGTGATAAACCGATCTTCATCAACGGCGATAGGCTGCAAGATTCCGCAAGAGGTATGGAAAGGAAACCCTTGTGACTATTCTAAACTCAGAGTGTTTGGTTGTGATGTGTATGCTCTAGTGCCTAAACATCAGCGAACTAAATTAGATCCAAAGTCTAAAAGGTATATCTTTGTTGGGTATGGTGTTGGAACAAAGGGATATAGATTGTGGGATCCTACTACCCGCAAAATCATCATCAACAGAGATGTAAAGTTTAATGAATCCTCTCTTGTACAGTTAGATGTAGATAGTAGATTGAAATAGGATGATGTATCTGACTTTCAGCACATTCAGTTTGATAGCATTTCTAATGATAGTCATGATGACCATAGTTCAGATACTAGCCATGAACAGGTTTCAGAATCAGATCATGAACAGGGTGCAGGTCTAGATCATGAACAGGTCTCAGATACTGATCGTCAAGAAGTTCCTACAGATGATAGTCCGCCAATCGAGGAAGCGCTAGAAACATCAATAAGGAGGTCAACAAGAATCAAACGACCACCGAGAAGGTATGATGATTATGTCACTTCTGTTGCATTTACTGCTAATGACGATGAACCTCTGTGCTATCAGGAAGCAATAGAAGGTTCGAAGAGTGATAAGTGGAAAGCAGCCATGAAGGACGAAATGATGGCCTTAGGTAAGAATGACACATGGGATCTGGTTGAGCTTCCGAAAGGCAGGAAAACTGTGGGGTGTAAATGGGTTTTCAAGCTGAAACAGGGTGTGAATGATACGGAAGACAAGTACAAAGCGCGACTGGTTGCAAAAGGGTTTTCTCAAAAAGCCGGTATTGACTTTCATGAGATTTTTTCGCCAGTGGTTAAAATTGTTTCAATTAGAATTGTGTTAGCATTAGTGGCTTTGCTTGATTTAGAGTTGCAGCAATTAGATGTTAAGACTACATTTCTACATGGTGATTTAGATGAGGAAATTTATATGGAACAATCGGAAGGGTTTGTTTAGCATCACAATGAGAAATTTGTCTGCAGGCTCAAGAAGTCTTTATATGGCCTGAAGCAGTCGCCTTGGCAATGGTATAAGAAGTTTGATTCTTTCATGTTGAGTCAGAAATATGTTAGAAGTGAATATGATCATTGTGTTTATTTTAAGCAATTGAAAAATGGCATATTCATTATCTTAGTATTGTATGTTGACGATATGCTTTTAGCAAGCAAAAGCATAGAAAAAATCAATAGGTTGAAGGCTCAGATGGCAAGGACATTTGATATGAAAGATCTAGGAGCAGCAAGACAGATTTTGGGCATGGAGATTTTCAGAGACAGGAGCAATGGTAAGCTATGGCTATCACAACAAAAGTATATTGAGAAAATACTTTTGAGGTTTGGTATGAATAACGTGAAGCCTGTGTCAGTCCCTCTCGCTTCCCATTTCAAGCTTTCTTCGAGTTTATGTCCTAATTCAGATGAAGAAAAGGATTATATGTCTCGAATTCCATATGCTAATGTAGTAGGGTGTTTAATGTATGTGATGGTGTGTATGCAACCAGATATTTCACATGCAGTTGGGGTTCTCAGCAAGTACATGGCAAATCCGGGTAAAGAACACTGGTCAGTAGTGAAATGGGTGCTTCGGTACTTGAGAGGCACAAGTACTTATTGTATCACTTACAATAAGAGTAGTGAATTTGTTTGCGGATATGTTGATTCCGATTTTGCAGGTGATTTGGATAAGAGAAGATCAACTTCAGGGTATGTCTTTACTCTTGCAGGTGGAGCTATAAGTTGGATGTCAAAGCTACATAACATTGTCGCTTTATCCACTACTGAAGCCGAATACATTGCTGCTTCGCATGCTTACAAAGAGGCAGTTTGGTTGAAAGGTTTGCTTGGTGAGTTTGGTAGGTTACAGGACAACATCAGGTTACTTTGTGATAGTTAAAGTGCAATACATTTGGCTAAGAATCCGGCCTATCATAGTAAATCAAAGCATATTCCAATTAAGTACCATTTTGTAAGACAGGTTATCACTGAAAGGGGAGTCTCTCTTGAAAAGGTGCATACAGAGGAGAATTGTGCAGACATGTTCACAAAACCAGTTTTGTTAGAGAAGCTACGCTGGTGTTTGGCTTCTCTTGGCTTGCAGAAAAGATAAAATAATAATAACAGGGCATCCGGCTAATTATTGTCAAGGTGGAGATTGTTGAGATTTTCTGTTTTGCATAAGATACGCAAAATATCAGTAGATGACAACAATAGGAATCAGTTCCTAGATTAGCTCCATTTTGTTGGGAGGGAGTTAAAGCATCCTAAATTTGAGTTGAGAGGATTTATGAGGCAGTTAGATTCTCTTTGCTATATAACAGGTATCCATACGGATTGTTTGGTATGAGGGTGTGAGAGTTTGTGAGAATTTAATTTTGTAATCTCCTGTTTGATTAATAAGAATTGTCGATGCCTATGTTTGGTGGATGTAGCCCAGATTGGTTGGGTGAACCACGTTAAAAGCTGTGTCTCTTGTGCTTGATTTGTTTGCTGAGTATCTTTTATTTAATCTGTTGTGCATCTGATCTCCAACAGACAAGTCGGGCTCTAATAGTCAGGAGATCATAATAGAAATGAGATGAAGTGGTGTGAGATGTTATGAAATTGGGAGCAATCAACCTAGGTTGGGTCATATTTCCCAATATTTTTATACTTTTCCATTAACTTGATGGCCCACT
Source organism: Pinus tabuliformis (assembly GCA_031772625.1). Taxonomy (NCBI): domain Eukaryota; kingdom Viridiplantae; phylum Streptophyta; class Pinopsida; order Pinales; family Pinaceae; genus Pinus; species Pinus tabuliformis. Next base: position 1,671,588,485 of record CM062817.1, on the reverse strand, counting down.
CTTTACAACTCCACTGATTATTGATGTATTTTTATTTATATCCATTGATTTGTTTATCTAAGCCTATGTGGCCGATGTGAAATTCAGTGAATGAAAGGGCCACAAATTGCTAGCTATTGAGTTGGAGAATAACTAAACGAAGCGACTCCATTTCTCAAGATCATGTTCAACCCTTCGATGTTAAACCCTTCACTATGCAAGCATTTTCTTCAAACCCTGGATCTAGATATAGGGTGGCTTGCTACAAGAAAGGTTACATTGTTGATGGCCTATGGTTGAGTAGAGACTAGAAGTCCTTAATTTAGTTTCCAACCATTTCAGTCTATTCAAATAAACATTCTTGGGTTATGCATACTAGTCTATAGGCTACAATATGCCTCATCATGTTTATGACTCATGATTCACCCCGTGTCATATATGTGTGAACACCTTATTTATTATTATAAATAAGATTGATAGACTAACTTGTATATCTATGGTAATTATGAGACATTTTCAGTATGTGGTTACAACTTTATTAGTTAAGTGCAAGTTGTGGGCATGTTCCTAATTGGTGATATGACAATCACATAGCTCTAACTATGGTTTCACCTATTTCATTCTTTCTTGCATTCTTATAAGCTTGGGAATCTCAATGCCATAATCGTGATGGTGGGTAATCTTATCAAGAATTCAATGCATGTATTGTGTATATAAAATAAATCTACATATAGATGTATTCTTGAGATTTATGTTTGAATGTAGTGATTTCTACACTTTATATGTCTTCTTGGTCATGGTAAAGTTATGGATCTAAGTGGTTGCTGATATCCTCATGATTTATAGAGTTACATGAATATGCAAGGTCACTTAATATACTTCAAATAACCTATTTTGGTATGTGATTTCTATAATCCAACCCATCTCAAATATCATAGTTCATTTCCTTATTAGAGGCTATAATCCCCCTCTTGACAGGAGGAAGTAGTCCAATGCATATATTTTTGATGTTCTTTAGTTGATTGGATTTCAATTTTTTCATATGTTTAGGAATTTGATGATTCTTTGGCTTGTGTAAGATTGTAAGTTCATTAATAAGTTGTGAAGGTTGTCCATGTATTTTATGTTAATTAGGGGTCAGTAGATCTTTTTTTTATGTATCATCAATAAAACCATCTTGTAGATGTATGCATTTGTATAATGTTACATTCCCATGAGCCTCCTAAAGGAAGCATGTTATGGGACACCCCTAATGAAATGTTGTATGTGGGTGTTTTCATGTTTATGAAGCACTTAGAGGGCTTTGTGTCTATTGATATGATCATGACAGGTAGATCTATACTCATAGCTATGAATGGTTTCTTGATATATTTATCTAGACTATTGTAGATTGTGTGTTCCATTGTCTAATATACTATGAATATTATGGTTGTCTGTTTGTTTAAGGAATTTGACTGTCTTCTTAACAAAGGGTTATGATTGGTGTAATGCGTAATAAATTAGAAAATTTGATAGTAATTGTTTTGGAAAATCCTCATGATCTTGAATGATACAATTGTAATGGAAAATTGCAAACATGGATAGATTTATGGAATGTATAATGAACAAATATAATGAATAGAATGTTAAAGGTTTCAACTATGTAAATGGGCATTCTAGGTAACTCCCACTATTAAGGTGAAACTTTGTAAAATCCCTTGAATCTTAGAAACATTATAAGTTTAAGTATTTCCTAAATTTGATGTTATATCCAAGGGTGGAGGAGCTACATACCTATTTGACTAGTACATTTATCCAAGCCCATATACATTTGTAACTGGAAGATATATCTAGTTGTGGAGGAGTGAGATACCCATTCAACTAGTGGATGTATTCAAATATTTGGGCATCCGACCAACCAATATTGGTATATTATTTGAAAAGGATCACATTTAGAATGGATTAAATTTCTATTGAAGGAATAGTTTATTATTGGAAAATTGTAGTGGGGTATGTTTGGAGAATTATAGGCATGAGGCCAGATTACCTCCTAGGTGAAGTTTGTATTTGGGATGGGGCATTCTTAGGCTATTACAATTGGTGTATGGTTGGATACAAAATATTTAGAGTGGGGTCAAGCATAGTGGAATAATTAAATAGAGATGGATGTTACGTCATTTTGTGAGTGAAATTGGGATCATGATAATTTGGTAGGTTGTGCGCAATGGAAAGTGTTTGCAAGACATTTTAGGATATGGCTTCAGTTCACCCACCTAATAAGGGTTCCTCAATTAACTTCACTAGTATTTCCTTTTATTTCCCCTCAAAGTTATATGTATGGTATTTGTGTTGTGTATTCGAGGGTGTTTAAGTATATTTTATTTTTAAAAAGTTATTTTTATTCACTAGTTTCCCCTCTTGCATCAATAAGGTCTAAGTTGGGAATTCTCATTCACTTCTTCTCGAAGCCGAGGTTTTCATTTGTTTCAACTATGAAGTAGAATATCTCTTTGTAATTTAAACCCTCCCTTTTCTTCTTGGTCATCAGACCTAGTAGTGTGTAATATAGTTAATATACCTTTAACCCTTCTCACTAACAAAAATGGTTTTATGACAGCGCTAGAAATCCTAGCCAATGGATAATTTATTCTTACGTAAATTTGTATAACCAAAACCCTTTCATTCTCTCTCAAAATTTGTTTGAATTTTCTCCTTTTATATTCATTTATTCTCCTAATGTGGTTGTTTTTCCTATTATAGGTGAGTCCACACCTTACGATACAGGGGTTATTGGAAGAAAAAGGGTTAGGATTTTCACATACCGATTCTCTCAAGTACCCAATTTCCTGTCAACTTGTTTTATTTCGTTACTTCTAATGCGAGGCTATTGTTACAAAATTGTTGAATTTTGTTTCATTATCGCAAGGCTATTTTATTTCGTTACTTCTAATGCAAGGCTATTGTTACAAATCCTATCTCGAACTAGAATGGTATATCCCTCTCCTAATCTATGAAAAGGTTACCGAAAAGAGGGGGAAAGAACTGATATAATTCATCATATGATTTTGTATTAGTTAAACGAAGTAGGCCACATTAACTAATACAAGTGAAAACAAAAAAAGCCTGAAAATGAATAATAAATAGTTATCAGTCACCAATCAATGGCACAATAATAATGCATAATATCAAAGAAACATAATATTGTTTAGAATAAAGATCAAAACCAGAAATGAAACTTTAATAGTGAGACAATAATCCTGCATTCCTATAGTAGTACATAAGAATAAGAATTAATTAAAACCGTGTCAAAATTTTATTACTACAATTCCGAGAGTAGCTTTGAGTCTTAATAAAATTGCCTGCAATCATTCAAAGTCCCTTTATAACAGAGCCATAACTTCTCTACAATCTCTATAGTAAATCTCTTTGTGCTCTACAATGGTGCGAAATGACAAATCAAATTATTACATAGCCCCCTGTGTATGATCACGACCTCTCCACTCTTATGGAAGAGATAAGTATTTATACAAAGTTTCAAAGTTAACATATCCCTTCAGTTTCTCAACAAACAAGAAATAAAAAGTAAATGAATTTGCAGGTTCTGTATTTGTTGAATCACAAACTGAACTTAGAAGGTCTCAGAATCTTCATTTGGATCGGATTCGTTTCATCTTATTTTGTGACTTTCCTAATTGACATGAACGACATGTTATGTGTATAATTATATTCATTCGCAAAACAATTTACAAGAAGATGTTTTATAATCATAGAAGTTAATTGAAGATGCCACATATGACATATGTGATTGTTTTTTTTTTGTAAAATAATGCATGCAACATATGTGGGCGTAGAAAGCAAACATAATCATGTTACAACAAATATACTACATTTTATACAAAAGTAATAAAAGAAGAAATGGCATGTTTAAAAGTATAGAAAAAATGGTATGGCCATTCGATTTCGACTATTTTTTAATATGGTTGTTTTGCTAGCATGGAGGTAAGTAATTTATTTAACTGTTTGGTTGATTGGATTCTTCACAACCATAATTTAAAATTACAACTAATAAAATATGTTAATTTACCAAACAGTAAAATTTAAATTGATTGAATTAACACAAACTTGAATTCAACATTTTTACTTTAATTTAGCTATATTTAAAGTGGAAGTTATTAGCTACTATGCAGTAATTGTTTGTATTTTCATTGTATATAGTAATACATGTTTGTTTATACATCACAATTTCTTACTTTTTAAACCATTTTCTGCTAGAAAATTTCCTCTCTTTAGAAGATTTCATGACCTTTACCAAAATAAGATACCTAAGAATGATGCTCTTGCTTCAACATTAAACTAATATTTTAATTATAACTTTGAACTAAACTCATAATTTGATCATTTAATTAAAAAAATCAGTAATTTAGAAAATAACCTTATATTATTAATATACTATAAAGAGTCCTATCACATAAACATTGAATTCATATTTTGGTTGTTAGGCTTTGAAGTAACCATAGCTTATCAGCATCGCCTATCAGTCTTGCAAGTTAGGAGGAGGATGCACATCTAAAGAATTCCAATAGCCATCATTGCCTTCAATTTCTTAGACATTTTCATTGTGGATTTGTATATTTAACTGGTCTACCTCCTTCTCAGTTCTTTTAAAATCTTCAATCATTTTTCCCTCGCTGTAATAATCACTTTCCATATGTTTGTTACTATTTTCATTACTTTCTATTTCTATCATTGTTGCTCCTAAATGTGGACAAAGAATTAGAATGCATCTTATACAAACATGGCACCAAAACATTAGCCATATTTAGTGATTGAAAAGAGAATATGATGAAAATACCAACAAACATACGGGGAGTGATTAGTACCGCGAGAAGGAAAAATGAGTGTTGACCAATTAAACTGTAATATAATAATTTAAACTGTAATATAATAATTTAAACTGTAATATAATGATTTGGGGACAAATCGTTACGGAAGCATACGGAAGCTCGCCTGCCCCTCAGATTTAACCAAAAGAAAACCACGTATCCTCCCAAAGGGCGAACACTGAAAGCGTGAAAGGCCAACCTTAAAATTAATAAATTTTATTATTAATTCCATTAAAAAGGATAATCATTATATACTAAAAACATATCAAAGAAATAACTGTTATACATCCAAACCTATCCAAATCCAACTGTTTAAAATGTAGGTTTAAACAAACCTTTGTTTTATGATTTGCATCTTATAACTATCGGTAATAACTATGTATTTTATGATTTAGAAATTAAAACAAATTAACAAAGCAAAGCATGACATGAGGGGAAGAAAATTAAATAATATAACTTGTTATTTAATATTAGTTTAAATTTAGAAAACTTTATATTATAGAAACACTATTTAAATAGAAAATATTATTTCACCAATTATCTCACCTAATATGATATTAATTTCTGGATTACTTAAGATTATAGTACTATTAAGAAAATGATAATCTTTATTTACTAAAATATATCAAAGAATATAATTTCTATGTAGTTAAACTTTTATGATAATCTCTTGCTTCTTTTTTCTTTCCTCTACAAATTGCAGAATGCCAAAGAATCTCTTTGGAGCCTTCTTAAGAGAAACATTCTTCCCTTAAACCAATATAGATACGTCTTGAATCGGAATGGCCAAGAAAGATCATGTATGGAGTTAAGATGAAGATGGATCTAGCCTTGTGCTCTTGCTTTCCATATTGGATTTCTCAAGCCTTTTTATATGATTCATCATCCAAAATACCATTAACAAGTACTACACACTATGCAATACTATGAGCTTGTAAACCACGATAATTTTACAATCTAATATAACTTTATTGTTTTACAGTTAAAATTATAACTAGTCTACGTCCATAACTCTAGATCTACTAGCCTAAATCCATAATAATTCCAGATCTACCAAGAATCGAGAGGGATCAAAACTCTTTTTCACTCTAAAAAATATTTGCATGTCAAGAGATTTGATCCCTTTCAAGGCATCGTAGATCTGAAGTTAAGATGGATCTAGGCTAGTTTAATTTTTCCTTTAAATAGGCCAAAATATTCACATTGCATTACATTAATATTTTAATTTAATTTAATTTAATTTATCTATTTTTATCTAATTTGAATTAGTCAAAATTTTAAACATTACAGTAAAATATCTCTACCATAATGAGTTGGAGAGTGCCTCTCGGCACAACCAAGGGCCAAGAGGGTTCAAATCTCTTTTCACTCTAAAAGATGTATGCACCTCAAGAGATTTGATCCCTCTCGGGCTTGGTGGATTCAAAGTTAAAATGAATCTAAGATGCTTTAATTTCCCCTTTTAGAAAGGATATATTCCACATGAATACTATAGGTCAATACCATCTGTAGTCATTATATATATATATATATATATATATATATAGAGAGAGAGAGAGAGAGAGAGAGAGAGAGAGAGAGAGAGAGAGAGAGATGCACACACTCAGTTACAATGTTTAGTTCATATAACATTAATATTTTTATAGAATTTGCCCATGGGACTTTGGATTGATGGTGAATGGGTGTGTTGTTAAGGCACTCCTTGGGATAGGTCGCTGGTTCAAATTTGCCATGGGTACTTAGGTAGTATTAATTAAAAAAAAATATTTTTATTGAATTTAATTTTTATTTATAGGATATTACATTATGTTACAACATCTCTACCATACAGGTTGCAAAACACCTCTAGGCATAATTATTAATTTTATTTTATTTTTATAATTTTAATTATTGATATGTGTGCACCTCTTTTTAATTTATTTTATCTTATTTTATTTTTGACCAAGTCAAAACGGTTATGTTGACCATACAACATAGTTGTCATCTCAAGAGGACCCATGAGTTGCATAAATACATTCATGTCTTGACAAATGAGAAAAAACCCAACAATTTAGAGTCTCTTTAGAATGTTTCCACTTGTTTATCTAATAATTTTCCCAGTGGTCCCCTTTTCCTTTTCCCCTTACCATTTTAATTTTCCCCTTATAAAGAACACCTCATCACCTCGTGAAAAACCCAAATTTCCTTTTTTATTTCTTAAATTCACTATTTTTCCACATAGTCACATTATAACTCTTTATTATTATTATTATTATTATTATTATTATTATTATTATTTATTTTTATTTTTTCCCAAGGAAAATGGGTAACTTTCCATTAATTTGAAAAATTACATCTAGTAGATGCCAGTGGCATATGTAGTCTAGTGGTCGTAGCCTTCCAATAGTAATCAAAAATCATATGACTGAAGCCATTTCAAAATAGTAATAGTTATGAACATATATTACCATGCAGGGTATACTAATAAGTCTCTAAACAGAAAAGTAAATATATACATAACATCGTCAAGTAGTTGTGCTATAAACTGCTGATAAAAAAAAAGAAAAACTTAGGGCCTGTCAGCCCTTGGATATGCCCTATCAATGTAGGGTCAGTGATAGTATTGATATTGTTCATCTCCAATCTCTTCCATTATCAACCACAGGCCTCTGGGATGTGCCATAACCTCCTTGGATAATTTGTCAGTAGCCAGGTTACGTTCCCTGTAAATATGTTGACATGTAACAGAATTAAAATGTGATTTTAAAATTTGAATTTCATCCAATATGTTCCTGAGAGAATGCACATGGCATGCATTTGTGTTATTGAACCAATTGATAATGATTTTAGAATCACCAAATATATGTAAATGATTGCATGAATGAGCCAGTGCAAAATGCAAAAGATGTCTTAGGGAGATCAGTTCAGCAAAGTTGTTGGTTCCCACTCCTAACCCAATTTGTATTTTGAAATGGTGGAATTCAAATAGGTGGAGTAAAATTCCCCCTCCACATCCTTGTGCTTGTGCTGTGCCATCGAAATAAGCCCATGGTATAGAAAAATCAATATGTTCAAGAGATACTACATGGTTTGCTTGGGTGTGATCCTCGTCTAGTAATTCATGATAAGCAGTGATGATTTTAGCTGTGATGTGTGGCCATCTAGCCTCTTTTCCCCTGAAAATAATCTCATTCCTTGACAGCCAGATTGACCAGCAAACGAGGAGAGGTAGACAATGCGTTTTTGTATCGTCGCTTGCAGCTCTCTAGATATCCCAAGCTTTAGATACAGATTGACCATGGCATTTGATAGTTTTGGAAAGCATATCAAGGACTTGAATCCAAATTTGTGCAGTGATCGAGCAAGATAGGAACAAATGGTTGTTGGTTTCCTCTGCCTATTTACAAAGCACACACCAGTTCGGGCTGTGAAAAGATCGGCGCATAAGGTTGTTTCCAGTTGGTGTCTTGTTCCAGATGACATTCCACATGAATAGCTTCATTCTCAGTGGCACTTTGAGCTTCCAAAGCTTTCCCCACCAGTCCAAAAGTACTAGTGGTCTATGCACGGAGTGGATGATGGGATAACTGACTTTCGGGGAGTATATGTCATGGTTAGCCGGTGTCTAGACGAGCTCGTCTATACCTTATTTTATACGAACATGGGATTCAGTCAAGGCATTGACATAACTTTCCCATTCTAGCTGCCATTGTTCGAGGATACCTAATTGCACCGCTGATGACCAAGCTTGCTTGAAAATGGCGTTGTTCTCCAGATCAGCCACATGTGCAATTACTTTGATATTCCTATGATTGAGAAATAGAATAAGGTCAGGAGGTAATCGAAACATATTCCCCCCTCTCGTCTAGGGGTCCAAATCTATGCGCACCATTGTACAATCATTGATTCGCCATGCTAACCCATTTTTGATAGTAGGCAAGGTGTGTATAATTGCTCGCCAAACAATGGATATCCCAGTCCGCAACCAGGAGGGTAAGCGGATCCAATCCATAAGCTGATGAGGCCATATATATTTATGATAAGTGACTTCAGTCCAAAGATTTTTCGATGTGAGCATGATCCATCCCATCTTGGCAGCAAGTTCATGTGCAAAGGCAGATAAGTAAATCCTAGAAGGTAATCCTATAGTAATGGTATATTTTGAGTGGTTTGCTTCCATACCTATGGCCCTCGCGAAAAGGGTGAGTAAATCATAGAAGGTAGAGGTGTCCCTTATAATTCCATTAAGGAAATGATCACATCATCTACCAAGAGCAGATGAGTGAGGAAGAACTAATCATATATTTTGACTCCCTGAAGTTGCTCATCCTACTTGGCAGATGGAATGAGTCTGTTGAGACCTTCCATGATGATCAGAAAGAGGAGGGGTGAAAGCGACCATCCTTGCTGAAGACCATGCTCAGCATGAAAGAAATGAGATGTTGAGCCATTAATGAGTACATTGAAGGAGATCGAGGTGATACAACGCATGATCTAATCGATGACGGGCCAACTGACTCAGATGAAAGATTTAGCAAGATCAATCTTGAGGATGACCCCTTTTAAATTTTTAGTTTTCAGAGAATGAAGGGCTTCCTACGCAGAGCCAATAACCTCATGGATTTGTCTATTATGGAGGAAAGAAAATTGCTCTGGTATATTTGACAGGATAGGATGGGCTTGAGGCAGTTGGCTATGATCTTGTAGAGGTAGTTACAGAGCGATATAGGCCGGAAGTCATTGAAAGAAGAGGGGGAGTTAGATTTGGGAATAAGTGCAATGAATGTGGAGTTGATGGCCTCATACATATGCCCAGATGACCTGCATTCTTCTACCACCTTGAGTAAGTCTTGTCCAATGGTCTCATGAAAGGCGAGATAGAACTCGATCGTCTAGCCATCAGGCCCTGGACTCTTATCTTTTTTAAACCATTTTAAAGTGATTTCCATTTCCCCCATAGAGACAGGGGAGATGAGTTCCTCAACCTCATCCAAGTCGAAAAACCTAAGGAAGTGTCCTGCAATCCAAATAATTTCAGCGAGAGAGGCACCAGTAGGGGCCTCGGATAGTTTTCAAGATGAGACAACTGATTATAGGAGGTTGTCAATCCCCCATCCTCCATGGGCATGTTCCAAATAGTGTTGCTGGATTTTCTTCCCTTAGCAAAGTTTTGGAAGAACTTTGTATTATCATCGCCTGCTTGTAACCATACAACCCGAATCTGGAGGCGCTAAGTTTCTTCCCTCTCCCTCAGTATCTTTGATCGATGCTCTTCCAACTCAGTGAAGTGGAACCTTTCCTCCACTGATGTAAATCCTTGACCCTATTCATCCAACAAATTAGCAAAAGATTGTTTGATAGTGTTGGGGGTTTGTTCATCCCGGTCTCTTTTTTTCTTGGCCCATAAAATGGATACTCTTAACCTCTATGAGATTGGCACAAAATCCCTCTGCCATGGTTCTCTCCGAGGTTGGTGGGCAACATAACCAAAATCCAGTGACCAATTGAATATATGAGGGGTTTGATAGCCAAGTAGAGTGGAATTTAAAAGGTGGCCTTCACTTCTGAGTAGGGCCAGAGATCTCCATGAATATAGGGGAGTGTTCCGAAATTCCTCCAAAGCCAACCCATTTTTTGTAAAGAGATAGTCTATGCAGTAGGGTATCCGTGATGAGGAAGAAACCCAGGCACCTCGCCAGGGAAACCTCCCCAATTTTGCGATTGCGCCAAGTGGGTTGTCGCTTAACCATCGAAATGTTCGTCAAATGATGTTGTTCTAGGAGCTGCTCCATTATATCCGATAAAGGATCCACCTGAGCATTGTTCCCCCACGATTCCCCAAATCCAATGGAGAAGTTCAGGTCACCACCCAATATGATATTATCAAAGTTGATAATGGAGAGATTTAGCAAATGGTTCCATAAAAACTCTCTGTTGTGAGAGGGACCATATATATTGAAAATCCTGAGATCCATGCCCAAGTCCAAGGAAAAAATATCCATGTCGATGAATCTTGCACCACCCCATGAGGCCTTGAGGTGAATAGTGCGGGGGTTAAACCCAAGGGCCAACCCACCCGATCAACCCATGACATCAAGTGATAGGAAGGTCCATCCCATTTTCAGTGATTGAAGCACATGAGAAATATGGTCAGCCAACGGTAGGGTTTCTTGTAGAAAGATAGTCTACAGGGTCAAATTCAAATAGTCATTTGAGGGCTAGATTTTTGGGAGAGCTAGCCAAACCTTGTCAGTTAAAAGAGCGACACTTCATGGGGCAGACTTTGGGAGGGTAGTCTGAGCTCTAATTACCCGATCAAGAGATGATTTTTTTCCTAATGCCACTTCTACCCCGGCTAGTAGGATGGCCTTCAACAAATGGAATTTGCGCCCTCTGGTGGATTTTGTAGTGTAGGAGGGGGATAACAGGCCAAGCCCGGAGGTATCAATGCACACACGAGGGTGTGCAAAGTGGGAACGAGAGTTTTAAGAGTGCGGGTGTCCATGGATCGATGAAGACGCAACAGAAGAGGATTGTTCTGAGGGAGGGAAGGAGGGAAGGGTAGTCGAGTTAACTGGAAGGTGTGAGACAAGGGGGCAAGGGATGGAGAGAGGAGTGAAATATAAAAAATATGTAGATGCAGAATGCATATGAAGTGTAGAGCATGTAAGAGTAGATTCAAAAACAGAGATAGGAAGAAGAGGAGTACCTGAGGTTTGAGCAGCCTCGACAACAGCCCTTGATCTAGTCATTGGCGGGGAGGGAGGGCGGGGAGTGCTCGAAGTAGGTAGATGAGTCACAACTCCATTCTTTGGCAGTGGTGTGTTAATAGGAGGAGTGTGCCCAGGTACAGATGCTAATGCCCTAGCTGCAGCACACTCTGCTTCCTTTGTAGGGTTTGTGTCCTTATGAACCAGGGGGCATTCCTTGTAGAGGTGCCCAACCTTGTGGCATCTATGGCATTTGAATGGGACTCCTTCGTAGTCTAGGATTTGAATCCTGGTGAAATTTTTCCATCGCAGTGTGATTTTTTCCTCTAATCCTTCTCTGGTGTCCAGATGGACCAGAATGCGCACCGGAGACCAGTTGCCAGATTTGATATATGATCTATCGTAGTCCAGGTAGGTGCCGAGTGCATTGCCTATGTGAATGAAAATGTCTTCAGACCAGTATTGTAAGGGGAGACCATGCAGCCTAACCCATAATGGTCCTGCACCTATCTATTCCCTCTCTGGATTGAAAAGTGGGCTCCAATGCTTTAGCATGACCGGTGCCATTTCAATGTGCCAATATCTGGAAAGAGCCCAGTTGGTATAATCCTCCTGCAGAAAGTGGAGTGCAAACCATCCTCGAACCAATGTTTGCACCTCAGGGAGATCCTTGAAGATATTTCCCCATATCTCCTTGACCCAGAGTCTGAGCCTCTCAGCAGAATAGGCATGACCCCCAACCCTACCAATGAGTACCTTGCCAACCGTGTCGACAAATTCCCCCATGTTTAACCCTTCCCCAAATTTGAGGGTCAGGTCCTTGCTAATGGCCTTCACGCACTTGATTTTCCTCTTACCCGATCGTGGCGTAGTCAAATGATCCTGCAAGGGGTCTGGAGAGCCCTGGTGCTCCTATTGGGAGTGCTGAGCTGAGTGCCTAACTTTTATGACTGGGGTTTTGAAGCAGCCAGAGGGGATGGAAGAGGGTTTTGTCACCGCTGCAGAGGTGGAAGGAGCGGATGGCTCAGGCAGGTTGTGTCTAGGCGTCGAGATGAAGCCAGCCAAGGAGGGAAGCACGAAAGGAGGCGGATGAGACAAATCCCTTGAAGGCGATGGCTCTAAAGGAGGGGAGGATGACGAGCAAGGAGTTAACAGGTGTAGAGTTCCCGGTGAGAGCAAAGGATAGTTGAGATCTGGGGAATCAATGTAGAGGGAGGCGAAGGGGAGACCGGAAGAAGATGGTCCGAGGAGAGTTACGGCGGGGGGGAATGGAAAGGAGCGGAGCAGATAGTTCCTGATGATCAGCATTCGAGAAATTCAGCGTAGGGTTAGGGCTTCGCCAGATAGAGACATAGGGGTTAGGGTCAGCAGAGTAATCCACTTCCTCTAGCTCCATGTCCGACATTCTGTAGTAGCCTCGGTGGAAAAATGAAAAGCAACGATGACAAACGGTGATCACGAAGAGCAGCTAGCCGTTGACAAAAAGTGACAATGTGAGTCTACGGAGGTCATGAGGTTACTGCATAACGAAGAAGCCCTATTTGTATTCTGTGCTCGGAGCAACCTTAACTCTTTATTGCTATTTATTTATTTATTCAATGTTTATATATTTTAATATTTTTTCCTTCACTAAATTTATTTATATAGTTATATATAACTAAATAAATATTTAATATTAAATGCAACAATAATAATTTAATTTTAATCTCATGGCTTAATTAGATATAAAATCCTAAAAGTTAAAAGTATTTTATCAAGTGCCTTAATAAGTGGAAAATCTCAACATTTCCACTTAATCTTTTAAGGATAAGTCAATTTTCTATCTTAATTAACTAATGTATTTGTTTATTCATTTGACATTTTTATTTTTTACTTTGTCTTTAAATAAGCCAAAACCTTTGGAGGAAAGGTTTGGATGGTCATAGTTTTAATAAATAATATGTCCATATATTAACTTTAGGAACTTATAAAATATATATTGTTTTTTTAATTTTTTAAAAAATATGTATGCATGTTTATTTTGGAATGATGTTTGATAATTTTAATGTAATTATTAATAACTAGTATGTGAATGATAGAGATTGAAACATTAAGAAATATTCACAAAATTGTTTAAAAGGTAGTGGCACACAAGGTTGAGAGTTATTTTAAAAGTAGTTATATATATATATATATATATATATATATATATATATATATATATATATATATATATATTCTTGGGTATGAGTTATTGATAAACCATGGTATTGGCCCATTATATTGTAATAAATCATATTCATAAGTTAATTATCTTAGAATAATATAACTAAATATCTTGTGACATATTTTTTAAATGTATATATGTTTAATGGATATTAATTATTTTAGTAATTATTATTAATAATAATTTAAAAGTTTAGTTGGTTTTTATGTATTGCTTTTTTTCTTTTTTGTTTTTTTTTTAATATAGGAAATATAAGATTTCTAATGATGTAGTATTTTAACTCCTACCATTGGTTGATATGTATCAATATTTACCTACGATTTAATTGATATGCTATATTAATATTTGTTTCTTATTATATTGTTATTTTTATTAAAATAATTTTATTAGAAAAGTGATAAAACCTGACCTTATACATATTTATCAATATAAAATAGAGTGGCCTTCCATAAATTTTATTTCATTAGATAAATGAAATATTTACGAAAAATATTTAGTTTATCTTCCTAATTACTGTGATATTTCATACAAATAAAGAGAGTGAATATTAATTTGAAAGGAGATTATTCTAGCAACAAGCACATGAAGAAATATATGCTCTTAACCATTGGACCGGTTTGGGAGCAATTTTTAATGAAAAGTTACTAGTGTTTCATTAAATCAATAAAATATTTACATCATAAATTATTTTCTCATTATTTGTTTTATTTGGGTGAATAGTGAAGTGATGTGAAGTGATCTTTGATCTGATAATGCAAATATAATTATGTTTTATGTGATTTATATGTTTTATTTTGTAATTTATATTTACTTTTTCGTATTTATAAAAATATATTATGAAAATGTTTCTATTATATGTAAAATAATTTATTTATAGATAATGCTACCCAAACACTATCTTTTAAGTAGTATAGTATTTATAACAATTATTCTCCAAAACTAGATGCAAAAATAAATCTCTTATCAAAATATGTTAACATGATCTTGCACATCTTATGGTTTACTAGATGAATAGTGTAGGTCAAATCAATACATTATTTTGTTGTTATTGTTAGTATTTTTTAAGAAAAAAGGTGACCCTTGTATTTACAATGTCAAATGATTGAAGGTAATCTAATAATAAGGAGTTCTACAAGAATACTAGATTTAGTCAAATTTCTTTAATCCATGTGGCAAAATTATGTTATAAATTTTACACAACACTTCCATTATAACTCTCTCTCTCTCTCTCTCTCTCTCTCTCTCTCTCTAACACACACACAGGTATATAGTGCTACAAATAATGTACACACGCACACACACACACACAGGTATATAGTGTTACAAATAATGTACACACGCACACACATGCACACAAATATAGATGTGTGTGAGGGTAGGGGCAATAAAGTTGGTGGGGTGGAGACAAATCCATGAGGTGTACTCTAGTTGGTTTGTGTGAGGTTTAGTCACAATCATGTTAGTGGTTCAAATATCATGGTGTTAGATGATCCAAAAATAAATATTATCATAGGTTATTAAGTTAGAATAAAATAATTATTAATTTAAGATATTAAATTAATAATTATTAATCTAGAATATTTAATTATTTAATGGAGACATTTAGAATTAGTATATTTTTGTAAAAGATATGACTGTACAAATGTGTTCTATCTTAGGCTCTATTTTAGGAGAATAGTTAGTAAGATTGTTTGAATAGCTTTTATTGTAAGTGGACACTTGTTATTGCATATGTGATCCATAACTAGAGGTAGTTAGGACATTGAGCTTATAAATAGCTCATTGCAAGAGTGTTTGGTTGTTCGGGTTTAAACTCTTGCAAAATCAATACGTAATTTTTTATTTATTTATTTATTTATTTATTTATTTTTTATTTATTTATTTATTTATTTTTATTTTTTTTAATAAAATTACGTGTCTGGGACACTTCTGCCATTGTTGTGGTATTAGAGCTCTAGTAATGTTGCAGCTAATGTGAGGAGGAGATTCTAGCTCTACGAGTTTTTGGAAAACTCCATTGAATTGATCAGCGAATGATGGGTATGAAAATTGTCCAGTTTATATTTTAGTTTAATTTCAAATTTTTATAAATAAAAAATTAGATCATTTGAGGTTTTCATCAAAATGAATCATTTGCCACACCAATCTATCTTGTATCAATTTTGAAAAATTGCAGCCATTGGAATAATGCATCATAAGAAGGAGTTTCCACGAGCCTTGCTACTATAATAACAGGAAAGAAAAATCATATGAAGTCCATTAAAGTTGCACTTGCCACTATTTCTTTTTGTTATTGTTTTGTGTGGTGTGTTGATTGGTTTCAGTAGTGAACACGAGACTTTGCTACTTTTCAGTGGGTTTCGGCCTGTAAATGTTCCTTTCTCACAATGCAATGCCTCCAATTGCAGAAATTCCGTCTGATGTCCCTTGGGGCTGAGTACGCAAAATTTACTTACACTGAAGCGCGTGAACATAATCGGGAATCGAACACGGGCCAATTATTTCCCAAGAATCTGTATAAATCTATCCATGGATGAAAAGTTGTGTTTTGTCGTGCCAATAGCTCCTGCATCATAACTTTGCGTTGAATCTACAATAGCATTACCAATCAAAGCACAATGATATATATAATCAGAAACAAGGTATACACTCTGTGTAGCAGTCTTGTTGCCTTCAGGCTCTACAATTGAGCTTGTATTCAACCATTGAAATTGCTACGAGTAAGGTTAATGGTTCCCTTGCCCAAGCAGGGGAAGATAGCGGGTAGACGCCCAAGGTGGCTAAACAAGACAAGAAGAAACAATCGAGAGGCCACACCCACAAGCGAATCATAGTGGTTATGTTTGGAAAGAAGTGAGGGCGCAAACCTGTTTGCAACATATTTTATTTTTGATTTTGAAGTCGTGAGTGAAAATAATAAAGGAGGGTTTAATATTAATTAAAAAAATTATTTTGGCAATATGATTTTTTTTATTTTTTTTTGGGTATTTTGGAGAAATAATGTGTGAGGGGTTATTGGTGAATATTTGGGATAGTAAATTTTGTAAATTTGTGGAGTAATAAGGTGATTTTATTTGTAATTTTTTTTATATATGGAGCGATAAGTGTGACATTATAATCAAAGTAATTTTATTTTGAAGGGGGGCAACAAATTTATTTATTTTTGCTAGGTTTTGCAAGAGCATCATTGTAAAAGTCAAATTTTGAAAGTTACCTTGTAAATATTTGAGAAATTTACTAGAGCCAAGTGCAAAACTCAATCATATTTCTCCTGTTTCAATGACTATATGAGGGTCAAGGCCAAGCCCCGATAGATCGTATTTTGCGTAGTGTGTTGCATGTTGTGTTGCCCATCTTGATATTTTTTTCTGAGCCTGATTCTTAGTGCGAAGCTCCAACACTACAATGTCAAAGTTGATTAATTTGTTTTCTGATTCTGACAAACTTGAAGGTACAAAATCTTATAAAACATGGCAACGCCTCATCGAAATCACTCTCATTTATAATGAATTGTGGCAGGGTATATGTGATGGTGATATTAAGCCAAATAAACCCACAGATGCAGCTGCACTAGCGAAATGGGAAATTAAGAATGCCAAAGCATTAGCTCTCATTAAATCTTCTATCAATGATGAAATGTATGTCCATATAGCAAATGCTATAGATGTGTGGTATACTTTGAGAACTTTTAAAGAATTCTTTGATACTTAGCCTGAATCAATGAAAGTTGATCTACAAATAAAATTCTTGCAACAAAAATTGACTGAAGGAGGTGATGTTCTTGAATATATCTCAAGACTTAAGAATATTAGGCAAGAAACCATTAATGTTGGTTTTCCAGCTGTAGATGATAGCTTTATGGTCGCAATTTTAATTGTTGGACTTCCTTCTTCCTACACACATTTTTTGGAGACTCTATAATTAACTGATAAGTTAGAGAAACTAAAGATTGATGAGCTCTACGAAATGTTGACCCAACATGATAAAACCTTTGGGAAGAAAAATAAAGTTGGTGAAGATGTCTTTTTCACGGAGGCCGGCACTAGTAAGTCATCAATTGACAGTTCTCGAAGCAAAGACAGAGGGAATTTCAATAAGAATCAAGCAGCAGATAATGTACAAAGTTGACATTGAAGCGAAAGTAAAGGAAAAAACTTTAACAGTGGAAACAGTTTAGGAAGTATTAATTTTCAAGGCAGGGGAAACAATCAAAGAAGAGGCTATTTTCAAGAAAGAGGAAATAATAATCAAGGTAGAGGACAACCTCAAAACAGAATTCAACGCAAAGGCAGAGGACAATCTCCAGGAAGAGGAAGATACTTAAGTCAAATTGTGTGTCGAAGATGTAACAAAGTTGGACATTATGCTGAAGATTGTCGAACTTCTCTTAATAAAATTCCCAAGTTTCATCAGCACTCAGCACAATTTGCAAATGATCAAGATGATGATAACTCAGAATATGTTTTTACTTCTTTTTCGGCATCACAAATTTCATCCCGCCTTAGAAGTGATTATGAAGATGCCTGGATCTTAGATTCAAGGGCAACTCAGCACATGACTTGTCGACGTGATTTTTTTTTAAATTTTCAAGATTGGCAACTTAATTTCATTTTTCTTGCAGATAATACAAAACATACTCCTTGTGGAAAAGGAACAGTTAAAATTTTTCTTCCTGACATTAGAGAAAAAATGATTTCAAATGTATCGTATGTACCAACCTTTAAGAAAAATTTGCTACCTTTAGTTATGATTCGACAAGCAGGACATCAGGTAATTATGGAAGATGGCCTAGTTAAGATTAATTCAATCAAACAAAGCTTAAAAACTATGATGACAGGTTATGAAGATGGAAAATTGTTAAGGATGAAAGGGACAGTTATTCCAAGGCATTCTGGTTTTATAGGGGCAGTGACTACAGGAATTTCACCTATAATATTATGGCATGTAAGATATGGACATTTAAATTCTAATAGCCTTTCTCAACTGCAGAAACAAGGGATGGTTAAAGGACTTCCCACTTTCAAAAAGGAAAATGCAAAATGTGAAGCTTGCATTTATGGAAAACAAAGGCGAGAAAGCTTTCCAACAAGTTCATGGCGCACAAACAGGTTGTTGCAACTAGTTCACAGTGATGTGTGTGGACCACTACAAACTTCATTCGGTGGTTGCAAATATTTCTTACTATTCATTGATGATTTCAGTAGAATGACTTGGGTTTATTTCTTAAAGAAAAAGTCAGAAGCATTTGACAAGTTTAAAATTTTTCGCTAACTTGTTGAAAATGAAGTCCAAGAAAATTTAGGTAATCTCAAGACAGATAATGGGGGAGAATTCACTTCAAATGAATTCAAAACTTATTGCAGTGACAATGGCATAAAACGACATCTTACCAATGTTTACACTCCACAGCAAAATGGAGTAGTAGAAAGAATGAATCGCACCTTGTTAGGAATGGCAAGATCTATGTTAACTTTCAAAAGGTTAAGTCCAACATATTGGGCAGAAGCAATTCATACAGCTGCCTATTTAAGAAACAGATCTCCAACTACTTCTTTAGCCAGAATCACACCTTGAAGCTTGGTTTGATTTCAAACCTCGAGTTAAACATCTTATAGTTTTTGGATTAGTATGTTATACCTTGGTTCCGAAAGAAAAGCGAACTAAGCTTGACTCAAGAAGTTTGAAATGAACAATGATTGGCTATTCTCATGAGTTGAAAGGGTATCGTCTTTTGACCTAAGAGTGTTGAAGAAATTGAAAGTCTTCTTCAAAAGTTAGAAACTAAAGGTAGTCAAAGAAAAGGAAATACAAAAAGTCAACCAAATTCACCAAATTTGTATGAACTTGATTTTCCTTCATCTGAAGATGATTCATCCATGTCCATCTACTTCAACAACACCATCTGGATCTTCTAGCAGTTCATCCGCATCTCCAAGTAGCAGTAGTTCTTCAGATAGTGATTCTCCACCTCCAGAATCTCCAACTAATCGACGAACATCAGTTTATATTAATCCTCTTTACAATGATGGTGACTTTTCAGAATCTCAAACAAGTGAGCATCAACTACCAAAATGGGTAGTTTAACTTTTGAAAGATGTAAAGCCTAATGAGCAGAATAAAACAGGCACAAGAAAGTCACACAGAAGTGAAGGAAATTTTTCCTTGATAGCAAATGATTTTAATGAACCTTCCACATACAAAGAAGAAGTAAAACATAAAGAATGACAACAGGCTATGATTGAAGAATATTGAGCATTAATTGATAACAACACTTGGAAACTTGTTGATTGTCCTCAAAATGTTAAACCCATAGGATGCAAATGGGTTTACTAAATTAAGTACAACCAAAAGGGCAAACTTGAAAAGTATAAAGCAAGACTTGTCACTAAAGGTTTTGTGTAGAAGGAAGGCATTGATTATGAGGAAACTTTTGCTCCTACAGCTAAATGGAACACCATTCGATTAAGACTTGCATTGGCCACTCAGAAAGGATGGAGAGTTCATCAAATGGATGTGAAAAGTACTTTTCTCAACGAGGATTTACAAGAAGAAGTGTATATGACACAACTACCAGGTTTTGAAATTTAAGGGCAAGAACATAAAGTTTGCAAATTGATCAAGGCTTTATATGGGTTAAAACAAGCTCCCTGAGCTAGGTATGCAAAAATGGATGAATACCTTAGGAAAGTTGGTTTGCACCGAAGTGAATCTGATGATACTTTGTATGTGTGACAACAGGGCAAATATCTAGTGATTCTTATTATGTATATAGATGATTTGATCATTACTAGAAATAATGATGATCATATTGCCTAGGTGAAAAAGGAGTTACATGCAGGTTTTAAGATGATAGATTTGGAGTTACTTCACTACTATCTTGAAGTTGAAGTCTTCCAACATCCACATCATATTTTCATTTCTCAGAGTAAATATGCCGCAAAGGTTCTTCAGCGATTTGGAATGCAGGATTGCAAGCCCATTCTTACCCCCATGGAGCAGAACTTGAAACTTTCAAAATTTGAAGGGGGGCAAGGTGTACAACACTACTTATAGATAGTTGATTGGCAGCTTGATTTATTTAACAAACGCTCATCCTAATCTATATTATGTAGTCAGTATTCTTTTGCATTTTATGCAGGAACCATGAGAAAACCATTGGAATGTAACCAAAAGATTTCTTTGATATATCTAAGGAACAAAATATTTTGGTCGTCTTTACATAAAGACTAAAAAATTTGTACTTGGAGGATATTCAAATGCCGACTTTGCTGGAAGTATTGATGATCGAGCATCAGCATCAGGTTATTTAATGAATATGGGGTCAGCAGTAGTATCTTAGAGTTGTAAGAAACAAGCTACAGTGGCCACTTCTTCAGCAGAAACAGAGTACATTTCGACATGGGAAGCAACATGTGAAGTTGTTTGGTTGCAAAGAATTTTGTAGGACTTGGGCATTTCTCAGGTAGAAGCTACATCATTATTCATTGACAGCGAGTCGGCTATCAAACTTGCTAAGAACCCAGTTTTCATTCAAAGACAAAGCAAGTGGACACCAAGTATCATCATATCAAATATCTCATTGCCAAAGAGGTCGTCAAGCCAATTTATTGTCCTTCAGAAGATCAGATCTCCGACATTCTCACGAAACCTCTTGGCAGCATAAAATTTACTAAGTTCAGGGATGAACTTGGTATCTGTTGTAATGTATCTTTGGATCATATGGGGGAATGTTAAATGATCCAAAAATAAATATTATCATAGGTTATTAAGTTAGAATAAAATAATTATTAATTTAAGATATCAAATTAATAATTATTAATCTAGAATATATAATTATTTAATGGATACATTTAGAATTAGTATATTGTTGTAAAAGATATGACTCTACAAATGTGTCTTATCTTAGGCTCTATTTTAGGAGAATAGTTAGTAAGATTGTTTGAATAGCTTTTATTGTAAGTGGACACTTGTTATTGCATAAGTGAGCAATAATTAGAGGTAGTTAGGACATTGAGCTTATAAATAGCTCATTGAAAGAGTGTTTGGTTGTTCAGGTGTAAACTCTTGCAAAATCAATATGTAATTGTTTTTTTATGATTAATAAAATTACATGTTTGAGGATGCTTCTGCCATTACATTGGGAGGGACTAAGAGTGGAAACTGCTTGTGGAGGACAAAAACTACTCTATCGGCCACCCGTGCTCTATTGATTTTTACACAAATCTTGTGAAAACATGCCACATTAGAAAGATCATTCTTGCATACAAAATTCTTGTTAAACCCAACCAAGGATCATATTACTTTGAAGGCCCACACACACACACACACATGGGAAAAGGAAAAACACAAAGAATTTGACAATAAATTTACATATATATTGATTAAAGGAGAAGGTCCAACACATATGTATACTTACATTATGCTCAATTAACCATTATTATAGTAAGACTTACCATTACTTTGTGACTTTCCTAATTGACATGAACAACATGTTATTCTTAGAATTATATGCATTGGCAAACCAATTTACAAGAATATATTTTACAATCATAGAAGTTGATTGAAGATGCCAAACATGGCATATGTGATTGTTTGTTTTTGCATAAAATAATGCATGCAACATATGTGGCCATAGAAAGCAAACATAATCATGTTACAACAAGTATATGACATTTTATACAAAACTAATAAGAGAATAAATAACATGTTTAAACAAACCCTAGAAGATCCCTCAAGAAAAATACCATAAAATAAAACTACCCAAAATCATACAAAATTACATTTGAATATTACACACCATACATAAATCCCAATATTTGGCGAAATAAACTTTTTCCTTGAAATATATTTATGCATGGAGTCCCCACAATCATATCTTTTTACTCACGATGCCTACAAACATTCTTGTTCATGAAATACGATTAGGGGTGAAAGATTGAATGGTAGGGATGTATCCAATATTTTTGTCTTCTCTAATCCACTATCCAATATACTTTTTTTAGATGACATATTTGTAGTTGGTAAATGAGAGGCATTTTGATGGTTATCCATACTTATGAGTGTTCACCATTGGTTATTGATGTGGATGTGCTAGTTAATGTTTTATGAAAGAAACAAAAGATTATAAGTTATGCATTTCATATAATAATTGATATTTCTAAAATAAACATAATACTAGATATCCCATTATGGCTCATATTTCACTATGCTTACAAAGAAAGAAAATAAATGCAGACATTGTATAGTCTACAAATGTACTTAATAAAGTATTTGTATGATCTCTCTAATAATAGTGAACGAAAAGACCATCTTAATAAATCCAAATACTTCACTCAGATATTTTCTTAGCCTTTAATTATCATGAAATTCATGTATATCGCTAGACTATTTGGAAAAAATACATTTAGATGAAGTCTCTAGAAGTGGTTTGTCATGGAATTTGGTCTCAATAGTGTATTTGTGATTTTCATATGGATATAAATATATTTTCTAGGCCACACCTTAGTATCTTTGCATGGTATAAATAAATGAAATTTACCTAACTTAGAATAGGAAATCACATGATGAAGTGAGGTATATTTGATTAGTATTATATTTGTTTCAAAAACATAGATACATCTTAAATCGGAATGCACCAAAAATGAATGTTTGGAGTTAAGATTAAGATGGATCTAACTTTGTACTCTTGCTTTCCATATTTGATTTCCTGAAGCCTTTTTATAGGATTCATCATAAAAAAAATACCATGGACAAGTACTACAGACTGTGAAATACTATGAGTTTGTAAAGCACGATGAGTCGATGAGTTTACAATCTAATATAATTTTATAGTTTTACAGTTAAAATTATAACTAGTCTAGGCTCATAACTCTATATCTACTAGCCTAAATCCATATTAATTCCAAAGTCAACCAAGAATTGAGAGGGCTCAAAAACTCTTTTTCGCTCTAAAAAAATATTTGCATATCAAGAGATTTGATCCCTCTCAAGGTTTGGTAGATCCCAAGTTAAGATGGATCTAGGTTGGTTTAATTTTCCTTTTAAATAGGCCATATTCCATATGCATACAATGAGTCAATACCATGGGTCAATACCACCAGGCATTTTTTTATTATTATTTGATTTTTATAAGGTATTTTCATTTTTTTATTGTTATTTTTATTATTTCTTTTATATTATTTTGATGAGTTAAAATATTCACACTGCATTACATTAATCTTTTTTTATTTAATTTAATTTAATTTAGTTATTTTTATCTAATTTGAATTAGTCAAAATTTAAACATTACATTAAACTATCTCTACCATACTCTGTTTGAGTGCCTCTGGGCGCAACCAAGGGCCAAGAGCCAAGAGGGATGAAATCTCTTTTCACTCTAAAATAGCTATGCATCTCAAGAGATTTTATCCCTCTCAGGCTTGGTGTATCCAAAGTTAAAATGAATCTAACATGGTTTAATTTCCCCCTTTAAATAAGATATATTCCACATGAATATGATGGATCAATACCATCTGTCATTATTATTATTATTATTATTATTATTATATACACTGAGTTACGATGTTTAGTTCACATAACATTAATATTTTTATTGAATTTATTTTTTATTTATAAGAAATTACATTATGTTGCAGAAGGGCTCTCCGCATAATTATTAATTTTATTTTATGTTTATAATTTTAATTATTGATATATGTGCGCCTCTTTTTATTTTATTTTATTGTTTACCAAGTCAAAATGTTTATGTTGACAGTAAAAGTTGTCATACTAGGCTCAAGAGGACCCATGAATTGCATAAATACATTCATGTCTTAATAAAATATAGAAACACCAACAATTTAGAGTCTCATAATTATTAATTTTATTTTATGTTTATAATTTTAATTATTGATATATGTGCACCTCTTTTTTTTTAACTTTTTTTTATTTTTTTGACAGTAAAAATTGACATACTAGGCTCAAAAAAGCCCACGAGTTACATAAATACATTCATGTCTTGATAAAAGAAAGACACCAACAATTTAGAGTCCCTTTTTGTAATTTTCACTATTGTTTTCCTTATATTATTCTCCACTATTTTCAATGTAGAATGTTTCTACTCATTTATCGAATAATTTTCGGAGTTGTCCCTTTCTCCTTTTGCCCTTACCATTTTATTTTTCACTTATAAAGAACACCTCATCACCTCCTGAAAATCCCAAACTTTCCTTTTTATTTCTTAAATTCACCATTTTTTCATATAGCCATGTCATAAATCTTTATTGTTATTTATTTATTTATTCAATGTTTATAGATTTGATTATTTTTTCCTTTACTAAATTTATTTATATAAATATAAATAACTAAATAAATATTTAATATTAAATACAATAGTAATAATTTAATTTTAATAGTAAAAATTAAAAAATTAAAAATATTTCATTAAAAAAAATAGAAAATCTCAAATTTTCTACTTAATATTTGAAGGATAAGACAAACGTCTATCTTAATTAACTAATGCATTCATTTATTTATTTATTTTAAGTTTTTATGTTTTGATTTGTCCTTAAATAAGAAAAAACCTTGTGAGGAAAGGTTTCGATGGTCATAGGTTTAATAAATGAGATGTCTATATATTAACTTTCATACTTTATAAAATCTATATTAAATAAATGTTCTTTTTTCTTTCTCTTTTTTTAATTTATTAAAAAACATTTATAATTTATATCTATATGCATGCTTATTTTTTAATAATGTTTTATCATTTTAATTTAATTACTAATAACTAATATGTGAATGGTAAAGATTGAAATATTAAGAAATATTGAAATTCTTTAAAAAATAGTGGGCATATAAAGTAGAGAGTTATTTTAAAATAGTTATTATATATATATATATATATATATTTGGGCATGTGTTATTGATAAATGATGGTGTTGACCTATTATATTGTAATAAATCATATTCATAAGTTAATAATCTTAGAATATCATAACTAAGTTTCTTGTAACATATTTTTTAAATGTATGTATGTTTAATGGATATTAATTCCTCTAGTAATTATTATTAATAATAATTTAAAACAAATTTGTAGTTTAGTTGGTTTTTATTTATTTTTTTTGAATATAGGAAATATTAATAATAATTTAAAACAAATTTGTAGTTTAGTTGGTTTTTATGTATTGTTTTTTTTAATATAGGAAATATAAGATTTATCATGATGTAAGTATTTTAACTCCTATCATTGGTTGATATGTATCAATATTTACCTACAATTTAATTGATATGCTATATTAATATTTGTTTATTATTATATTGTTATTTTTGGTAAAATAATTTTACTAGGAAAGTGATAAAACCTAACCTTATACATATTTATCAATATAAAATAAAATGGTCTTCCATAAATTTTATTTCATTAGATAAATGAAATATTTATGCAAAATATTTATTTTGTCTTCCTAATTAGCGTGATATTTTATACAAATAACGAGAGTGAATATTAATTTGAAAGGAGATTACTCTATAAACAAGCACATGAAGAAATATATGCTCTTAACCATTGGAAGGGTTGGGGGCAATTTTGATGAAAAGTTACTAGTGTTTCATTAAATCAATAAAATATTTACATCATAAATTATTCTCATTATTTGTTTTATTTGGGCCAACAATGAAGCCATGTGAAGTGATCTTTTATATGATAACTTGATGTATATTGTAGATATGATTGTGTTTTATTTGATTTATATGTTTTATTTCGTAATTTATGGTTTCTTTTTCGTATTTATAAAAATATATTATGAAAATATTTCTATTATATGTAAAACAATTTATTTATAGATAATGTTACCCAAACACTACCTTTTAAGTAGTATAGTATTTATAACAATTATTCTCCAAAACTAGATGCCAAAATAAATCTCTTATCAACATATGTTAACATGATCTTGCACATCTTATGTTTTCCTAGAGCAATTGTGTAGGTCAAATCAATACATTATTTTGTTGTTATTGTTAGTAATTTTTAAGAAAAAAAGTGACTCTTGTATTTACAATGTCAAATGATTGAAGGTAATCTAATAATAACGAGGTCTATAAGAATAATGGATTTAGTAAAATTTCTTTAATCCATGTAGCGAAATTATGTTCTAAATTTTACACAACACTTTCATTATAACTTTCTTTGTCTCTCTCTCTCTCTCTCTCTCAAACACACACACGCACACATAGGTATATAGGGGTGCAAATAATGCACACACATACACACATAGATGTGTGTGTGGGGGTAGCAGGCAATCCAGGTGGTGGGGTGGAGAAAAATCCATGATGTGTACTCTGGTTGGTTTTTTTGGGGTTTAGTCACAATCATGTTAGTGATTCAAATATCATGTGGAGGGGCTAAGAGTGGAAACTACTTGTGGGAGACAAAAACTACTCTATGGGCCACCCATGCTCTATTGGCTTTTACACAATCCTTGTGACAACATGCCACCATTAGAAAGATTATTATTTCATACAACATTCTTCTTCAACCCAACCAAGAATCATATTACTTTGAAGATACACACACATACACACATTTGGAATAGATATGGTGCATGTGTATGTGTGCGTGCACACACACGCACACATATGGGAAAAGGAAAACCAAAAAGAATTTGACAATAGCTTTACATATAGATTGATTAAAGGATAAGGTCCAACACATATGTATACTTACCTTATACTCAATTAACCATTATGATAGTAAGAGTTACCATAACTTTGTGACTTTCCTAATTGACATGAAAGACATGTTATGTGTAGCATTATATGCATTGGCAAACTAGTTTACAAGAAGATATTTTATAATCATAAAATTTAATTGAAGATGCCAAATATGGCATATGTGATTGTTTGTTTTTGCATAAAATATTGCACTCAACATATGTAGGCCTAGAAAGAAACATAATCATGTTACAACAAGTATATCACATTTTATACAAAAGTAATAAAATAAGAAATGGTATGTTTAAACAGACCCTAGAAGGTCCCTCCTTAAGAAAAAGACCATAAAATAAAACTACCCAAAATCATACGAAATAACATTTGAATATTACACACAATACATAAATCCCAACATTTGGAAAAATAAACTTTTTCCTTAAGATATATTTATGCATGGGGTCCCCAGAGTCATATATTTTGACTCATGATGCCTACACACGTTCTTATTCATGAAATACGATTAGGGGTGAAAGATTGAATGGTAAGGATGCATCCAATATTTCTATTTTCTCTAATTCACCATCTAATAATTTTGTTGCTAGATGATATATTTGTGATTCGTAAATGAGAGACATCTGCATGGTTATCCATACTCGTAAGTGTTCACCATCGGTTATTGATGTCGATATGCTAGTTAATTTTTTATGAAAGAGGAAAAGATTGTAAGTTATGCATTTCATATAATAATTTATATTTATAAAATAAAACATAATAGTAGATATCCCCTTGTAGCTCATATTTCACTATGCTTACAAAGAAAGAAAATAAATGAAAACATTGTATAGTATACGAATGCACTTAAAAAATTATTTGTATGATCTATCTAATAATAATGAACTAAAAACCATCTTAATAAATCCAAATAATTCACTTAGATATTTTCTTAGCCTTTAATTATCATAAATTTGTGTATATCACTAAACTATTTGGAAGAAAACATTTAGATGAATTATCCACAAGTGCATTTGGTCTCAATGGTGTATTTGTGATTTTCATATGGATATAAATATATTTTCCACGCCACATCTTGGTATCCTTCGCATGGTCTAACTAAATGAAATTTACCTAATTTGGAATAGGAAATCACATGATGACGTGAGGTACACTTGATTAGTATTATATTTATTTTTAAGAACAAAAACTCCAAAAAAAGCTAAAGATGACATTTTTATTAGTCATAAGATACCTTGGATTCCAATTGTCTATGATTTGATATAATCCATCCTATAAATATACTCATAAATAATAATTTTCTATCTTGCTTCATATTATCGCTGATCTCTAAACTTTTGGACCCAACTCAAACTTAGAGTTATGCATCACTCTCAATTGTTTGACAAAACTCCTATAATTCCTTACAGCATTCTTTCTTATTTTATAATGAAATAGTGTATGTAATTATATGTGCTAAGGAGTTAGGTATATTCAACATTAAATACATAACCTATAAAAATAAAATAAAAAATCCATGATATAATTTTATTTTTTTTCTATGTAAGGCTAATTCTATTAATAAAAACAAAAATATAATTACATTGAGGCCCCGCCTCAACCACTGTTGCTAGAGTTCATCAAGAAGGTCTAAACTGCCCCATATTGGGGAAACCAGTTTGTCATGGCGAAAAGACCAATCAAATATCCCGGGACTGTTATCAAAGGAAACCCATACATAGGACTCGGATCCATGTTTTGAAGCAAAACCCCAAAAAAGATTCAACACAGCACCACCAGAAGCGACAACAAAACGACAAACCCGCTGGTTAATCATACAAACAACAAGAAAAATTATTATCAAATAATATTTAGAATACCATCATGTCCGCATTATTGCTTCGCACATATGAAGCGTAAAGGCTTCGCCCCTTGGATTCCGCCGATGTGATATTGCGATGCGATCAGATCGCAATCGCATATTGCTATATGTAAATGCTTCACCCCTTGGTTTCTGCCGATGTGATATTGCGATGCAATCTGATCGCAATCGCATATTGCTATAAGTAAAGGCTCTGCCCCTTAGTTTTCGCCGATGCGATCTGATCGCAGTCGCATATTGCTATCTGAAAAGGCTCTGCCCCTTGATTTCCACCGATGCGATATTGCGATGTGATCCGATCGCAATCGTACATTGCCATAAGTAAAGGCTCTGCCCCTTGGTTTCTGCCGATGCGATATTGCGATGCGATCTGATCGCAATCGCATATTTCTATATGAAAAAGCTCTGCCTCTTAGTTTCCGCCGATGTGATATTGTGATGCGATCCGATCGCAATTGCAAATTGCTATATGTAGATGTTCCACCCCTTAGTTTCCACCGATGCGAAATTGCAATGCGATCTGATTGCAATCACATATTTCTATATGTAAAGGTCTTGCCCTTTGGTCTCCCCTTTCTGCGATTGCTGACGGTCCGCTGGGTGGCCATTAATGTTCTTGGAGATCACCTGCCTTCAGGTGTGCTTCTTCCTCCTGAGTCATTTCATTCTTTACCAATTCCTGATAATCCCGCATCTATTGTTCAGTGGCTAGAGTAGAAAGTATACCTGTATGGAGATCTCTTCTGCTTTCCACTCCTATATTTGCCAATAGGTCAACTACTTTGTTTCCCTCCCGGTGTATGTGCTTGAGATTGATCGCTTTGTGGGAGGAGAGCCAGATTTTGATAAGTTTTAGTCGACTCTCCATTCTCCAGCCATTTCTCACCTTACTTGAGGTTGTTCCCTGCAGCATTTTGGTGACCATATTTATGAGAATTTGCGAATCTCCCTCTATAACAAGCGGGAATATACCCTGTTTTTGGGCTATAATGAGTCCCTGCCATAACCCTTCTAACTCTACCAAGTTGTTGGTGTCCCATCCAGTTGAGCCTAAGTAGGTTAGAATAGGAGTTCCCTTATGATCTCTGAATATTCCTCCAAATCCAGACTTTCCTGGATTTCCTTTCGAGGCTCCATCAAAGTTTAGCTGGAACATGTGACAGGGAGGAGGAATCCACTTATCTGGTGTCCTGCTTCTTGCTTGATTTTTTTCGTTTATTATCATTTCTTGGTTCCATTGCAGATTCTAATTTATCTAGATGGTTCGTTCCAACGGGAGAGAGGGAAAGTCTTCCTTAGACCATGTTTGAAGAAGTATTGTTTCCCTGATATTTTGACATACTATATTCCATAGAGATTCCAAGGGCATAGATTGGTCCTTGAAGATTCACCGGTTTCTCTCCTTCCAAAGTGTCCACATGAGAAAACCCGATATAAGCTTCCATAAGGAGTTTAACAGCTTGCTTTTGAATGGGTTCCTTGCCCAGTTGCAAACAATGGAAACTATATCTCCTTGTGTTCTTCCATCCTTTTGGCATCTAAAGCTGACCTTTTCTCGGAGCTTGTGCGCTAATGGACAAGAGTTCATAAGATGCTGAGTGGTTTCCTCTTCTTTCTTGCAGTTGGGACAGATGGAGGGGCCTTGAAAGATCCTCTTCTTGAGGTTGTCCCAAGTAAGGATTTTATTGTGACATAAAAACCAAAGAAAGGTCGAGACTTTCGGCCAAATCTTGGGGTCCCATGTTTTATTCCAGAGAGGGTCCTTGATAATGTGTTCCTTCATGATGATGTGATAGGCCTCCCTAGTTGTGAAGGATCCTTTTTCTTCATAGCCCCATCTAAGAATATCTTTTTCCTCTGAGTATTGTATTCTTCTCTTTGCTAATTCAGTACTGAGAATCTGTTGAGTTGAGTCCGTTCCCTGTCTTATTATGTGGTCCGTGCTACACCATTGCCTGTGCCCTTGCAATGTGGAAGGAAGCCAAAAGTGCTTGACAGTATTATAGGTTTGCATTTCCTGTTCCGGGATTTGATGAGGTAAGATCAAGTCCTTTAGTTTGGGTTGCTGCTGCCAAGAGTCGTCCCAGAACCTTGCTGTATTGCCATCCTTCACTTCCCAGAAGCTATGCTGCTGAATTAAGAGCTTGTGTTGCTTGGCTGCATTCCAGATTAGAGAACCTGGGTTGACTTCTGAAATTCAGATTAATTCTTCGGTGGGTCGACTGTTGGCATACTTTGCAGTCCATAGGGATGCCCAAGGGGTGGATGGCATAGTAAGCCATTTCCACCAGATGCGGGCGCCCATAACCATATTGCTATGATAAGGATCACGCAGACCCATTCCACCAGCAAGCTTTGGTAGGCAAACTGTGTCCCATTTGACGAGGGTCCATTTGCATTTTTGATCTGAGTTGCCCCACTGGAAGGATCTATGTAGGCAATTGATCTCTTTGAGTACCCATTTGGGTGCTGCTAGGATCAAGAAGAGATAGAGCGGCATGGATTGCAGAACCGCCTTGATTAAGACAAGGCGACCAACCATATTGAGAGCCCTATGAGTCCAGCAAGATAATCTAGCCTCCAATTTTTCTAATAGCATTCTCCAAGAGGAGTGTTTCAGCGCTGAGTCAGTCATAGGAGCGCCAAGATACTTGGAAGGGAGAACAACAATTGAGAATCCAAGAATACAAGCTATAGAAGCTTGGGTGACAGCAGGGGTATGAAAAAAGAAGATTTGAGATTTGGCCTTGTTTATCTTTGCGCCAGAGGCCTCCAAAAAGTTTGTCAATAGTGAATTGAATTGTCGAGCTTCCTGGACTGAAGGGTGACCAAAAAGCATATTATCGTCCACAAATTGCTAATGAGTGAAGGCTGGAGTGTCAGGAAATGACAGACCTCTTAGTTTCTGAGAAGACATAGTGGCTTTAATACTGCGGCCAAGACCTTCTGCCATTAACACAAAGAGGAAGGGGGAAAGATGGTCCCCCTGTTGAATACCCCAGGAAGGCTAGAAAGGACATGAGGGGATACCATTGATCAAAATTGAGAAAAAAGAGGAAGAGATGAGACTCATGACCCAACGAATCCAAGTTGGGGAGAAACCAAAGGCAGATAGGGTCTTTTGAATATACATCCAACTTAAACTATCAAAGGATTTTGAGAGGTCGATTTTAAGTAGCATACCTGATTTCTTGGAGTGCTTCAGGGAGTGGATGATTTCGTGAGTGAGGATTATGTCATCCGTAATCTACCTGCCTTCTACATATCCTGACTGCTCCGGTGAAATGAGAAGTGGTAGCAGCGATTTGAGTCTTGAAGCTATGATTTTGGAAACTATCTTGTAGATAACATTGCACAGGGCAATGGGCCGAAATTTGTCAGGGGTGTTAGAATGAGCTTCCTTTGGGATAAGGGCTATGAATGTGGCATTCATAGCTGGAAGCATCCACCTCATGGTTCTTGATTCCTCTACAATCTGCCAGACTTCCAATTTAATTAGCTCCCAGAAATTATGGAAAAAGTTGGAGGTAAATCCATCTGGCCCCAGCACCTTGCCTTCTTTCAGTTGATGAATTGCATTTTCCACTTCCTATAAGTCGACCGGTCTGAGTAAGAGCTGGTTGTGCTCTTCTGTGACAAGTTTGGGGATGTTCTCTGTGATTTTTCCTATAGCTTGCATTCTGTCCACCTGTGGTTCTTGATGAGCTTGCTTAAAGTAGTTGAGAAGTTCAATCTCGATTTCTTCATGTTTTTCCACTTTTACCCCTTGCTCATTTTGGATGTGAGTAATATTGTTATTCATTCGGCGTTGAATAGTGGAATGGTGAAAAAAAATTGTATTTTTTTCCCCTTCCTTTAGCCACCTGATTCTTGATTTTTTCCTCCAGAGTGTTTCTTCTTGTTTGGCCCTCTCTGAGATCTGAGTTTCAAGAGACTTTTCCTGTTCTGAAAGTTCCTCTGATCTTCCCTCTGTGATGATCCGTTGCTGCAACTATTTCATATCTTGATCTAGAGCAGTCTGAGCCTGGAAAATGTTACCAAACGAAGAATGGTTCCATTGTTTTATTTTACTCTTGAGGTATTTAAGCTTTTGTTGAAATTTGAACATGCTTGTACCATTTGGCGAAGGGAAGTTGATCCATTCCGAATTTACCAGATTAACAAAATCTGGATGTGTCATCCAAAAATCCTCGAAGCGAAACAACCTGCGGGTAGCATTGCCTGGTCGAGACCATTGGAGAGAAATTGGCCAATGGTCTGAGCCTATCAGCGGCAGGATTGAAGCTGAAAGGTCTCCCCCTAAGTGGATTGCATTGTCAGAGATTAGGAATCTGTCCAGGCGAGACGCAATTTGGTGCGAACCAGCTCTTTTGTTATTCCAGGTAAAAAGGCCATTGTTGAATGGCATGTCAATAAGCCAATTGCTTTGAATGTAATCTTTTAGATTGTTACTTTCCTTGTCCAGCTTATTCCTTCCTCCTCGCTTTTCTTCCATTTTGGTTATCATGTTGAAGTCGCCCCCAGTGATCCAGAGTGGATGAGACCTATTAGTGTTGATTGAGGAAAGGGTATTCAGAAGTTCTACCTTATGCATAGCTTCCTGGGGAAAATATACATTGGTTATGTGACCATGTATACTGGTGCCTATAATGTGGAAAGTAGCTTGAAGGAAATGCTTGTTTGCATGAATGTTGTTGAGCTTGATGGAGTGTGCATCCCAGATGATTTCCAAGCCTCCTGAGGCGCCAGAAGCATCTACTGCTGCTGCTAAACTACCTGGCCAAACTTTTGCAACAATTCGATCTAGAGAGATGGAGCTGCATTTAGTTTCCTACATAAAGAAAACTTTGGGTTTCTCTTGCTTTATCATGTTCTTAATCAGTCTGCATTCCTAGGGCTATTGAGCCCCTGATGTTCCATGAGATTAGCTTCATGATGGAAGGTTGGAGAGAGAGTTGTAATACAGTGTGAGCTTGGAGTACCTGCCTGACTCCACTAGCATTTCCCCTATGTGGATGGTGTGTTGAAGATCCATTTTCCTCCCTCTCTTTTTGTTATATTTGATTATTCTTTTCCCATCCCACAGACCTCCAGTTTGAATACCTAGGGATTTTTTCCTTTGAGCTCTGGAGAGAATTACTTCCAGATTCTCCAACTGTCGCTCTGGGATTTTATCATAATTTTTTGTTTTGCATGCCTACTCTAGGCCAAGAATGTCCAAATCTCCAATTTCTATGCTTTCTGGTTCTTCTTCCATATGCTGTGTGTCACTTATGTCTTCTGTTGTTTCTGTTGCCCTGGAAAGGTCAAGCTGCGAGTTGTCTACCTCCATTCCTTGCGAGTACCAGGTTGGGACTGTGCCCATAGCCATGGAGGAAGGATCTGTGGGTAATGGTTCATTTGGGATTTTTTTGGGATCAGAATGTGCAGGTTGTTTGTTCATCATGGGATCCTTCTCAGATGGGACAAGGGGCTCAGGGTTGTGTATTTCTTATCGGGCTAGCACTTCAAAACTGTTGCTCATAGAGGGTTTTGATGAACTAGCTTGAGGCTTCTTAGGGATTGTAGCAAGATTCTTGTGGTTTTCCCTACGATTGGCAACTTTAGTGAAGCCAGTCAGATTCGGCTCCTTAGAGGCATTGGTATTCGAGGGTTTCTGGTTTAGAGGAAAATCCCAAAATAGGTGACCCAGTTCATGGCATCTCCTGCATCTGAACGGCACATGTTCATAATCAATTGACTGAATCCATTCAACATCGTCATGAAAAATACTTACCGCATCCGGAAGTGCCTTGCTAAGGTGCATATAAACACAAATGCGGGTGAAGGAGGTATATCTTCGGAGCTTTGTTTCCTCTGCCATTTTGACAAATTCACCGAGACCATTTCCTATGGTGTGTAATGTCTCTTCGTCCCAGTATTCCAATGGGAGTGAGTAGAGACGGATCCAAACTCGTGCCCAGCTGAGATCTTCTTTGTCTGGATTGAAGCGCTCCACCCATCCCCTCAAATATAGGCCAGCTGTGTTGAAAAAATAGGGGCCGCCATCTAGTACTCTGTTTCGGTCCTCCAAGTAGTTAAAGATGGCCGTGAAGAACCCTTTGGGTCCTAGCTGCAGCATTATGTGTCCTTTCGGCTTCCACTTCACTGCTATCCAGCCATGCAGTGCTTTCTCTGTTGGCCACATACCTATGAATTTGCCTATCAATGCATGATCTCTCATGTACTAGATCTGAGATTTGATCTGATGACTTGGGAGCTTTATTTTTTGGCGTTCGGCAGTGACCGGTCTGCAGGTGTTTGAGGTGACCTAGGGGTTCTCTCTGTCATTCACCTTGGCATCTTG
Organism: Pinus tabuliformis; assembly: GCA_031772625.1. NCBI lineage: Eukaryota > Viridiplantae > Streptophyta > Pinopsida > Pinales > Pinaceae > Pinus > Pinus tabuliformis. The sequence continues at coordinate 1,671,552,844 of CM062817.1, read as the reverse complement.
TGGATCTTTCTTCTCTCTGTCTCCATTTTGATCTGCTGAACTCGTTCCTTCCTCATTCCTTTAAGGAGAATCATTTGCGTTGGGGGGAGGCACAATGTCCTCCCCCTGGGGGGTATTCATGTTGCACGCTCTGCTTCTTGTCGTGTGCTACCTTTCGTAATGCTGGTGGTATGACAGTATTGTAGAAGTCTACTCAGGTCTTCCATTGCAGGTTCTGTAGAAACCCTAAATTGCCATACCCTCAGACGCCTCCAAAATTCATCTAGTTCTTCAATCAGCGCTCATTGTCTACATTGCAACTCACAATTCAAAATCCATGATACAATTACACGTGGTTCTTTTATTAAATAAAAAAAACTATTTTTCAAAAGGAGGCCTATAATAACATTAACAAGAACGACAAAAATAATTGGTCCAAATTGGTTGACCTTCTAGTCACTACTTTAACCTGGGAATAAATTTGTACAATGCATGTGTTATAACCATAGCCTATTCCTTTCGATGTCCTTATATTTTTAGGACCATCTTGTCTTATTTAAATGGATATTAATGGTTTTATCTTCTTCCTATTTTATTCATTATTAGTATGATCAAAGTATCAACTTGGTGTTCTCTTTTATATGTCAAACATATTTTCCAAAGGAAATGAATAGTATGTTGTAAGGTTTTTCAAAATTTTGAAATGAAGGTTTGCTAAAAAATAAATAGTATTTATGCACTAGTACAATCATTCATATTAACAAACATTTATATCATATTGAACCATGCTAATGTGAAGATAGTTTCATAATGTTGTAATGACTATTTAACGTGGATATTCTTCTTCACATGAAAACTACTAGTTTGATGATAATATTTCATGTTGAATGCTTATAGACATAAATTGTTGATTCTCTTCTTCTCTCACTTAGTTTGGGTATGGAAAATATTGTGGTACTAGGTGGAGGGAATAAGTTATATCTTTTACCAATGACTGAAGAACTAGTTGTAATTGTTATAGGATTTTAATGGTGAATATGGATCATGGTTCTTATCTTGGAATTTTAAACATTAAAGGCACACAAATGGTATTTCAATTGAATTGAACACTCATTATTTTTAAAATTGACATGAAGGGAATAGATGCCATCAATTATTCAAGCACCAGTGCATGGTGTTATTTACCAAAATGTGTTTTTTTTTTTAATTTTTTTTAAATATTTTTTCCACAGTGCACCATGTCATATTCAACACCGGTGCTTGTATGCATAGTAAAGCACTGGTGAATTTGTATATTGTAGACACATCGTTCAAAATAAATCCACTAAAACATCCACCCTCCCACCTCCTCTAGTGACCTCTGCTACAAACAGAATTCTAACCTATTTTTATGGGGGATTCCGCAAAAACCTCTGCTAGAAGGTCTTTTCTTTGTAGTGCAATGCTGCCAAATCCATATCAATATCGCCAATATGTTCAAGAGAAATTCCACCCTCAGTATACATATGCTACAATATCCTTAAGCCTTACTTCATGTCTACCTCTCCTAAACCAGCTCTGTAACATCACATTGTTTCTCAAATCTTGATACTTGTTTCATGTCATTGATGGGGGATTCATCAAGGCCATCCTGAGGCGGGTCGCTTCCTGTCAACGTCAGCACATTATTTAGGAAGTTGACCTAGAAAATCCCTTTAGTTCCTTGGAGCTCTCATACCTCAATGGCAAGTTTCCTCGCTTTCGGTGATAGGTTCTCATCATTGACGTTATACCAGAAGATTTTGTGTGGTGTTCAACTTCAACTCATTTATTGGAACGACATATATTGTAATATAGTACCTTGATAACCATTATCATTATCGGTGGTTCCTCTTGCATTTGTTAACGGATTACATAATTTTTCGGTATTCAAATGGTGTCTACCATGTTCAACTCCAACACATTTATTCACATTATTAGATTTGTACTATCGAGTGACGAGGCAGAAGACCCTAGATCTAGTTTCATCCATCAGGCCTATGATTTAAGGACTCATACAAGATTACAAAGTATGATAGCTATGATCATTCATAAAACTATCCAAGAATGGGTCCACCATATGTCATTTGTGGATGTAATTATGATTAATATACATGTACATGTAATTTGGATTCTATGTTGAGTATGAGTATGCCTACCTCAACAATGATATCATTATGATAATGTATTGTAACATATGATGATCTCATCCAATTTATTCTTGATCCAGACTTGTCACAAGGTAAATCTCTTTCGTCCTCAACCACCACTTCTGACTTTGTACTTAGGGGGTAATATATTATAGGTGATTTTGTCACATCGAATCAAATGGCTTGGAAACTAGATCAATCATCATCCTTTAACACTTTACTTCCATCCTCTGCAAAGCCTAGAACATCCTCTCTCCAAAAATTCCGAGAATTCTGGGTTAAACAACTCAAAACCTTAATTTTTCAGCCCATCACACTTTCCCTTTTAGCAATAGTGCAGTTGTTGTGTGTACAACCTACATTATTGTAGCTTGTACACACAACAACTACATTGACCAATACATATTTCCTTTGCTGCAAGTGTGATGGCCTCTAGAATTCGGTAAAAATTAAAAATAATTTGAATACTCTCTTTCCATAAGCTTCTTGAGTAGTTTTAACTATTTATTATTAGATCAAGATCTTGAACTCCTATACTTGAGGTTTTATCTCTTGTCCCTAGAGATTATCCTCCCTCATATCTGGATCTAGGTCCTAGATTGGTAAATCCTAAACCACCTCATTTACCCTATAAATTTACTACCTCCCATGAATTTTGGGTTGGTTTTTGGAGACTCTAAGTTATGCCCTCATGCTATTGCTTTGTGCCTAAGGATCCATTATACATCCATGCACTTGAGTTTTGATTGAAGGTTTTCTTTATGATAAAGGAAGGACAAGATAGTTGGGAGACGTCTACCAGATCAAGATATGTAAAGGGTTGTAATTTCTACTACATTCATTAATACACAAGTGTTTTTTTCCCTATACTTATGTCTCATTTTTGCATATGCATTACAATTCCTTCTTGAATAATTGTTTAGAGATGTTAGTACATGTTATTTGTATGTTCTAGTGCTTTTGCTTGTTTTAGTTGTTTTGCAGGTTCATTTATAGCATTTAGATTTGGCGCTGAAACACACAAGAAAGGAGAAGAGGAGAACTTGCGTTGGATTCCAAGTATGTATTTCCTCCATGTTATAATTTATCTAAGGAAGGCATAAGTTCTTTTGTTTATGTTGTTTCTATATCAAGACACTATATCTAGAGAGTTTTCTTTTGTCCACTGAAAGGAATTATCTATCAAACACTGCTAAAACATTAGTTATCCCACTCTAATGGTACTCACTCGAAAGGAGATGTAAAAATATTTCACTCACACTCTTTGGCATAAATAAAATATTTTGATGTTCATGTGAAATAGAATTGTTGAGAAGGGAACTAGAGAATGCTAAAACAAAGCTGAGTTTCAAGCAAAAATTTGGAAAATGGACTAAATATTTAAATGAGATATTGGAATCACATCGAGTATCCTCAAATCGAACTGGTCTAGGATTTGTAGCTAAGTCCAATGCAATATTATAACTCAAGAGGAAAGGGAAAATTACCTTTGTTTCCTGACTTAAAGAAGGGCCCATGCATGAACGAGAGGAAAATGTACAACCCAAGAAGCATCATCAACAAAAACAAAAGGAGCATGTTGTCCATGCAAATCGATCTACCTAGAATTCAGCTAAGTGTGTAAGGTAACCTTCCACGAACAACGATGTCTTCCAAGGGAATTGTTTCACATGAAACAACTATGGCCACAAACTAGAAAATTGCAAAGTTAATATCTCTTACAAATAAATCATATCTAGAAGAAGGCTTCAACAGACCCAGGTACAATAATTATTTTCCTCCCCTGAAATATCAGGTGAAATATATTAAATGCCAAAATTTTGGGCATATAACAATCAATTGTAGGCTTAAAGAAAATAATATAGATCCAATAATTAAACAAATTGAAGAAATACCCAAGGTATGAAAAGAAAAGGAGAAATCATAGAAATGTAATATTGGTTTGTATGCTCAGAATGGTGGGAGCCATTGGTATGTGGACGATGGATGTTTCAAGCACATGCAGGAGATAGAAGAAAGTTACTAACTTGGAAACTAGTTTGCAAATGTAATGTGAATTTTGGCAACATTTCTTCAAGTAAGATAATTTTAAAAGCAATAGTTAGTCTATCAGATGGAAAAGGTAAGGCAAAAAATGTTTGATATGTTAATGGGTTGAAGCATAACCTGCTTAGTGTATCTTATATGTGTCATCAAGGTATGATGTAATTTTCATATCCAAAATTTGTTAAATCAAGTTCACAAGCACATGTGAGATCATTGTTGAGGCTGTGAGAACATGCAATAATGTTTATGTGCTCATAGAGAAGACATAAAGTTGTTTCTTATCAAAGAAAGATGAGAGTTGGTTGTGGCACACAAGTCTTGGACATCTAAACTTTGATTAGTTAGTCAAGTTGCGAAATAAGAATGTTACTAAATATTTCCCCAAGATTTCGAAACCAAAGAATATTATCTACAAATTTTTCCAACTAGGAAAACAAGCTCATGTTCCATTCAAAGCAAAGGATAAATCATCATCAAAACCATTGTAGCTAGTACACATGGATTTGTGTTGACCATCCAAAACAAAGTAATCCATAGGTAAGTTATACTTTATGCTAATAATTGATTTTTTCAGTAGGATGATGTGGGTTTCCTTCCTCAAAGAGAAATCTGAAGCCTTTGAGAAATTTAAATATGTCAAAGCTATTGATGAGAATGAAACTAATTACAAAATCAAAACCATAAGGTTAGTAAATGGAGGTGAGTTGACTTCAAAAGAATTTTATGAATTATGTAAAAGGAATGGCATCAAAAGGAAGTTTACCATAGTAGAGAATCTCCAGCGAAATGGTATTGCAGAAAGAGAAAACATATCAGTGTAGTAGTTAGCTAGAGAAATGATGACTAAAAGGAATGTTCAACAGAGTTTTTGGGTAGAAGTTATCCATACAATAGTGGTTATCCTTAAAGGATCTCATTTTAGACCAAACAATGAGAAAACTCCTTATGGGTTGTGGCATGGATGACCTACAACACTCAAACACTTCAATGTTTTTGGTAGCATATGCTACATCAAGAAAAATGATGAGAAACATGGAAAGTTTGATGCAAGAGCAAGTGAAGGTATTTTTGTAGGATATTCACACAAAAGAAAATGATATAAATTCCATATTAAAAATACCAAGAGGATCATTGAGTATATTGATTTCAAGGTGGATGAATGTGTTGAACAACCAACAAAAACCAACATTGATGAACTAATCAATATTGAATAACACAGTGAGGCTTCTACAAAAAAGTGTGATGAATAACCCTCTAGTCCTAAAGCTAAAGATCCCCCAAGGTGTGTACAAAAACATCACCCAACGGATCAAACCATTAGTGAATTAAATTCTAGAGTGCCGATAAGAAGGAAGCTACTAGATTTCCTCACATAGGCATGTGTTGCCTTGTGGCCCATGGAGGAACCAAAATATGTTGTTCAATCCAATCATGATCAACATCGGTTAAGGGAAATGAATAAAAAATTTAATCAAATAGAATAAAATCAAACTTGGGAACTTGTTCCAAGACTTGCTAACAAGAATTTCATTGGCACAAAGTGGGTTTTCAGGAATAAATTAAATGATCGTGGGGAAGTGGTAAGAAATAAGGTTAGGTTGGTGTACAAAGGCTATGTTAAAACAGAAGGCTTAGATTTTGATGAAACTTTTGCTATTGTTACAAGGTTAGAAGAAATAAGAATGTTTTTGGCATTTTCCTACTTTAAGGAATTTAAAATATACCAAATGGATGTCAAATATGCTTTTCTCAATTGAGAGCTACAGGAGGAGGTCTACATAGAGCAGCCAGAAGGTTGTCACCTAACAGAGAAACCATATTAATTTTTCATACTTAGAAGGATTTGTATGGTCTCAAGCAAGCCCCTACAGCTTGGTATTCCAAGCTAGACAACTACATGCCCAAGTGTGGATTCAAAAGAGGTCCAACTAACAACAACTTATATATCAAAAGGGTGTGATATATGATAATCACAATAGGTCAATCACAAAATAGATATCGAAAATAGTACCACAACAATAGAAACCATTAAGGACAAGAGAAGTGCATCTTAGGGGGGAGAAATACATAAAGGATTTGTTTATGATTTGGAAACATGGTATTCATTGATGTCAACAAGTGACAACAAGTAACAAAATTGTCAGAGAGATGTTTCAATGGAATAAGTTCCAAGCATAAAAATAAGTGTCAAGATGCTAAAGAATAGAAGAGAGATTGAAGCCATCCTTTAGGTGGCAAATGAATCAAAGGACACAACATACCCAATCATCTAGAAAGTTCTTTGAAATAGATTCCAACGATATATAGAAGTCTACAAATGGCCTCATGGATTAAAAGATAGAGGCAATCAAAGTTGGGAATAGAAAGGACAAAAGATGAGAAGAATCATGGAACCCCGGAACCCCAGAGCCCGAGAATCCCATAATATATTTGAAAAAGGGAGAGGAATAGTAAACTGAGAACCTAAGAATCCCAAAATCACATAATCCAATACTGAATTAGCATAGGAGAGTGGGAAGAAGACCCGAAAGGGAAAAACTCTGGAAGGTCGGGATCTCTTAACTGTTTTATAATTGGAATTTCCAAAAGAGTCAGGAAGAAGGGGATTAGCACATTAAGGTTAGTGTTTGGTCATTTCGCGTGGAAATGAGACCAAGGGTGCAAATAAATAATAAAGGGAAATAAAGCCCCTAACAAGACCCTGAAGAGCTTAGCACCTAAGTACTTAGGCGACGGTCATGGGACTAGGTCACATGAAGGAAAGCCTTCAACACCAAACCAAAAGGAGCTAAGGGCCAATTCAGTGAAATTTGGTAGTTTTGTTTAATAAAATAAAATAGGCCTCCGAAGTTTGTATTTGGGAGTGAATTGTGTTTAGCAATTGCAACATGTTAAAAAGGCTTTGGGTCATAACCAAATGCCTTGCATGGAAGGATGATTTGGCAATGTGATCCGGATAACAAATTTGATGAGTCATAAGCTATTTTTGGAAGTTGTTCTAGGTAGTACTATGTGTTAAGCAAAAGTTTTAGCAAGAATTCCTGTTAAGTGGCGTTTTTGCAGTTTAGCCAAATTTAGAAGGTCGCCAACTTTAGTAAACCTCAGCTAAATCTTCAAACATCTAGAATTGACTAAAATTAGCAGAAAAACTCATAGAAAATGTTGGTACTCGTAGAGGAACTAAAGGTAACATGAAAAATATTCTTAGAATACAAAATTGAACAAGACAAAGGAAAAAATAATGTTCCATGTAGAAATTCAAGAAATTCAAGAAGCCAAAATTAGCAAATGGAAAAATTTAAAAGAAGGCATGATCAAGTAGAATATAGATAATGTTTTTGAGACAAAGCTTCTAGTGCGATAAGGTATTGTTATTTGAGGCTCTTGTAGGTAATTTTTGAGTGGTGATTGAAGTATACTTATTTTTAGAATACAAAGAAGGCATTCATGCATCTAGTGTTAAAATCAATGAAATATGAACCATTGTGTGTCTAGCAAGTTTTAGCTTATAGATTAGGGGTTGTTTCTCCTTCTAGTGGGTGTTGGTAAATATTTTGGGTTGTATCTCCTTTCAGTTGTAGCTGATAAATGAGGGAGTTGTAACTACCTGCTCGTTGTCACCAGATAATTGTAACAACATGTCGTAGATTTCCTTATGAAGTAATTGAAAAGAATTTTTGAGAGTTCACTTGTTCTTTGTGTGTTCCATTGAGATTGTTGATATCGATTCCTCTTATGCATATTTAAATTAATTATTAGAGTATTTAATGGCATCCCAATATTTTTTCACAAGGTAAAAGAAGGTTTGCAAATTGAAAAAATTCTACAATAATGATTCACTCATCCTCTCAGTATTGTCCTGGTTTCCAACAAGGTGCTTACTATATTAGTTGTTATAACTTCTTTTACATTCATGTATTCATCATTAAAACAACATGTTAAAATATCCATTTCTTATAAGTTAGTTTGCTATTCATTTTGGAAAGATCTTTATCTTGTTCCAATAGAGATATGTTAAATTAGATTTCCTTTTCCTTGTTGCAATCTTGATTAATTTTCATTTTATTTGAAAAAGCATCTTATAAGTCTCCTCATATAGTATAAACCTAAGGTGTGGCTACATTGATCCCTCATCAAATTGAGGATTGCTTTCTTTCCAGCTAGCATCAAGAGAGTAATTACAATATCCATCTCCTTGTTGATAGTTAATTAGTAAAATCACAAGTCAGTGAGGAGAGTGATGGAGTAACTAGACCCAATAGAACCAGTCAGAACCACCAAATAAAACAGATAAGAGCTTAGTTGGGGCTTTGACCAGGTGGTCTTCCCAAATGTTGATTAGGTCATTTTCGGACATCAACATTTTTGGTGCTAGAAGGAGAGCATACAATAAACTATCATTTTAAGCTTTTTTGAAATATTTATAATGGCTCCTTCCAAACAAACTCCTTGGAGTTGTTTTACCATACTTCCACCAACCACCACTCTAATAATCATAGTCAATATTATGTCTAAAGCTATGTTCAACAGTAATACTTTTACCTTTGATCATATGCTTCAATTTATTCTAAATAGAAATAATTTTGATATTGACAAACATGTCACTTGTAGAATATCCACTCTTACTTTGATAGGTAAAGTTTAAAGCTGGTGGCTATCATATTTATCAACTACCTCTACACATAGATGGGATGAATTTTCAAAAAAATTCCTTCATGCTTTTCAAGAATTTAATTGTGAAAATTTTTGTGATCAGTTACAAGCATTGTGTAGATTGGAAGGTGAGACTTTGGACAATTTTCTAATTTGATTTCAATTTGTTTTTTTTACAATTTCCATCCAAATATTTTCCTCCTCAATTTCAACTAATAGGATGGTTTAAAAATTTGGTTTCTCTTGTATTTCTAACAATTGTATGGAAACAAAAGATATGACATTGGTTGAAGAGTCATTGGATCAAAATGACAGTGTTGATCCTTCACAAATAAAGAATGCAAATGCTTCCAATCAACAATTTCAGCAAGAAGTAAATTTCAATGAAACAAATAATGTGAATCTTAAAAATTATGCTATCAATCAATCAAATATTAATAAAAGAAATTCAACTACTTCAAATCAAGATACTCCTGGTAAAACAAAAGATCAACAAGCTGCAAAATCAATTAGTAACAACTAGCAAGCAATGGTTTCCACAAGTAACAAACAACAAGCTAATAAACAAGAATATCTTGAAAGAGGAAAATTCATAGATGGATTTTCTGCAGCGATTTCTAAATTTTCTCCCACTCAAATTAATGATCAATCATAGATTGTAGAGAAACCTAATGATTTGTAAATGAGATCTAAGACAATTAATAAGGTATTACAGACTTATGTGCATGGATTAGTCTATGTCATTATATGCAATGGATCGATAATATTTCTAAATGCACATACTATGAAGCAGTAAACAAACATAATAGGTAATACATGACACAACAAATTTAATAAGGAGTTCACCCAATACTCCTGGGCTACATCTCCTAGTCCAGCCTTCAGTGGTGGCCTCTCAATTATGTCTTTAGGAAGAGTTTTGCTTACAATAGTGAGCTGAATTTGAGCGTCACACACAAAAAAATACAACAATAAGAGTTTACTTGAACCTCTCAAGTTCCCTATGAGTACACAGACTCCCGTAATGCTCTCTGTCCTAACTCTGTCTCGGCATTTGCCTAAATACTGCTCTCCCCCATTATGCTCTATGTCTGTGGCTTTTAAAGCCAACCACATTGCCTGTTTGTTTCACATCCTTGGCTCTCAGTCTTCCCGACCTCTAAACGCTTAGAATCCCCCTGCCAACATTTTTCAATCATTGTTTAACATATGGAGGGGAGGTGGCCACCTATCCATAACGCTAGAGTACAAAGGTCTCTGAAATTCTTAAGACAGCCGCGCTCTGTTAAAACACAAGGAAATACAATTGAAACGAAGAAATCCGCTAAAAACTCATATATTGGACTTCAAATGTCCTTAAATATGTTTCATTTCTCTATTGGGTCCATTCATAGATCAGACATTGCATATCATAAGGGCTCTGCCTCTGTGTATTTCGTTTAATACGAAATTACACTAAAACGTTGTAAGTCCCCACATTTCAGACTTGAAATATTGTTTAATATTGTTGATAAACCATTTTGGGTTTGTAACATCGCATCGGCACCATTTATATATATAAAGCACCGATCCCCGCCAATATTCTCCACCGATTGTGATTTCCTGATCCGATCTAGACCGTTGATCACCCAGGTTGGACGACTACTATGCATCACCTATTCCGCTTGCAATTAATCTATTTTTTTCACAATTTCACGGGTTTTGGGCTATCCGATAGTTTTTTTCTGCCCGGCTAAGGGTGTTCCTCTTATGATGTTTTCATTCCTTTTAAAGGATTTTTGGCTTTGGCGTGATTTTTAACAGTTTTATGAAGACTTAGAGGCATTCTTGGATCCATTTTCACGCCTTCCAACTGAAAAAGGCTTCTGGACCACCAAAATTTGGATTTCAAGCATCAATCAAGTGAGGATATTGTTGCCTCACTTTCCTAATCTCTATCCATTTTGCACTGTTGGGTTTTGAACCTTTGAGTCCAATCCTTAGGTACTCAACATCTCCTCTACGTGTTGTCCTCACCTTCCTGTCCAGAACTGTATCTTCCTGCAGCTCATTGAGGTATTCAGGTAACAAATCATCAATGGAAGGCAATTGACTTTTCTCTTTAGGATCTTCAATTAATGAAGGTTCAAACGGTCTTAAAGTTTCTACATTTACTACTAAGTACATGTGCATGCATGCTGGTAGATCAAGGCGGATATCATTCTCACCAATTTTCTCAAGTTCCTTGAAAGGCCCATACCTTATTGGTTTCAGCTTCTTTCCTTCACCTTGCATTCTGTCCTTGCTAATATACAGCCAGACTTGATCGCCAACTTAGAAGTTGTGCTCCACCCGGTGTTTATCATGCCTTGCCTTGTATTTGGCTTGGCTCGTTTCTAGCTATTCCTGCACTGCCTGGTGAATCTCTTGGATCTGATCAATGAATCTAGTTGCTTTATCCACATCACCATGTCCAGCAACTGCTATGTCTTTTTCAAAGACAAAATCCAAGGGAGACCTTGGTATAAAACCAAAATAAGTCTCAAAAGGATATCTTTGTGTAGAAGAATGTTTAGCACAGTTGTAAGCATGTTGCACATAACATAAATGTTCATCCCAAAGCTTGGGATGCTTGCTGGAGTAACCCCTGAGCAGCTGGATCACTATGCAGTTGACTACCTCTGTTTGGCCATCTGTCTATGGATGAAAGGCTATTCTTTTCTTCAGTCTGCTGTCCATTAATTCCCACAGACTTGACCAAAACTTCCCAACAAATTGGGAGTCTCGATCAGATACTATGGAAGTGAGTAACCCAAAATGCACCCAAACATATTGAAAGAACAATTTCATTGTTTGTTCAGCTGTAATCTGCTTATTACAAGGTATTAAAATACACATTTTACTGAACCTATCCACAATAACATACAAATAGTCATGACCTTTTCTATATTTTGGCAATCTTCCAACAAAGTCCATGGAAACACTTTCCAAGGACGAGAATGTACCGATAGTGGAGTGTACAAGCCTAGTTTTCTATCACTGGGCTTACTTTTAGCACACATGGTACACCCCTTATATAGAAATTGTTTCATGCATTCTTGGCCAATAGCAATATCTTTGTGGTTGTATAATTGTCTTGCTTACACCAAAATGATCTGATATCAGAAGCATGTGCTTCCCTAATTATATTAATTCTCTTTGTTTGTGGAATTCATAGCTTTCCCAAATGATACAAGAGTTTGTCCTTAATATAGTAATCCACTTCTTCTACCTTTTTGACATTACTTAAAGCTGCATATACATCTTTAAAGTCTATATCTTGAGCATATTGTTCAATGTAGCTTTCATGCATTACTGAGTTATGCTTAAGTATAGTAGATGCATTTATAATTGGTCTGGACAACATATATGCAACTTTACTGTATGCCCTTTTTATATCCGATGACTAAATGAAATTGTTGTAGGAAACCCATTCACCTATAGTGTCTTGATTGCTGCAATTTAGTTTGTGAGTGTAAATATTGAAGTGGTTGATGATCAGTATGTATAACTGTATCTTTGCCCATTAAGTAATGTTTCCACTTTCTCACACTCTGGACTAATGCATACATTTCTTTATCATATGTAGGATAATTAACTACTGTAGAATTAAAAGTCTCAGAATGGTAGCATATGGGTTTACCATGTTGCGTCAACACTGCTCCCATGGCATAATCACTGGCATCTGTTTCGATCCCAAATGGTTGTTGAACATTTGGAAATGCTAGTACTGGTGTTGTACTAAACTTTTCTTTCAAAGTGTCGAAGGCTTTCTGCTATTTGCCTCCCCACTGAAACACCTTGTTCAATCCTGTCAATGCATGTAAAGGAGCTGCAATTAAGGGATAGTTAGCAATAAACTTTCTCCAATATTGTGCTGCCCCTAGGAAGCTTCTAACTTCAATAGTAGACTTGGGTTTAGGCCATTTTAGAATGACTACAACCTTAGAGAAATCTATCTTCAGTTCACCACCCCCTACAATATGACCCAAATAATTCAAAGTTGTTTTACCAAATTCACATTTTGATAATTTAACATAGAGATTTTCATATTTCAAAACATCTAGAGTCTGCTTCACATGCTTCAAATGTTCTTCCCATGTTTTACTAAATACAAGAATTTCATCAAAATATACAATTACAAAATCATTAATAAAATCCCCGAGTACATTATTCATTACTCTCATGAAAGTGACAGGAGCATTAGTTCAGCCAAAAGGCAAACTAGCCATTCATATAGCCCTTGCTTTGTTTTGAAAGGAGTCTTCCATGCATCTTGCTCTGCTACTCTGACCTGATGGTAACCACTACGTAGGTCCAACTTGGAAAAGTAAACAGCCTCTTTCAGCTGATCCAATAGATCATCTATGCGAGGAAGGGGATAATGATTCTTGATCGTTATTTTATTCAGTGCTTGGTAATCAATGTACATCCTCCATGAACCATTCTTCTTTCTCACCAACACGATTAAGATCCACATGGTGATGTGCTTGGTCTTATGAACCCCTTCTCGAGCAACTCATGTACCTGCTTCTTGATTTTTTCATTCTCTAAAGCGGATAACCTGTACATTCCGATGTTAGGCAATGGAGCATCTTGCTGCAAATTAATATCATGTACAATTTCCCTTTTTGGTGGCAGACCTTTAGGTTCTTGAAATAAGATATCATATTCTGAAACAACTCTTTCTAAATTAGCTTGTTGTTTAGCATCACAACCTTCAAATACATTGGTCTTATCAGGTTTCTTTTCCTTTACAACCATCAGTAAAAATTCCTTGCATGAATTTACAATTCTTTTCATCTTCCTTGAGTTTGTGAGAGTATAATTATTCTTGAGTTTATGAGCTCTTACAATATATTCGATTCCATATTAGTTGATACTTATTTTCAGCTCTATAGAATATGGGTTTTCTATCAAACAAGTAAGGAATTCCTAAAAAAATTCCACATATATCGAAGGGAATAATATCTAGCTCAACCTCATCCACAAATGCTGACCCAAAAGAAAACCTAAGTTTACATTGTCTAGTCACTTGTAGTTTTGCTTTATCACGTACCCAACCTAATGGATATGGCTTCTTGTGAGATGTGGTTAGCAGTCCCAATTTCTTTACAATTGCTTCAGAAATTAAATTTACTTGTGAGCCACTATCAAACAAAGTATCAATCTTTTGATGCTTGGAAATAACTCTAATATGAAAAATCTCATGTCTTCTTCTCTCATTTTCTTCATTATCAATAGTTTGTGCAAAATTACTAGTAGATGATTAAGAATTTTTACCTTTTATACCTGTGGCTGCAACTGTTGTTTCATCACCTGAGTCTGACCCTAAATATTTTTCTATAGTAGCAACAATCTTCTTCTTCTTGCCATCGAACTTCTTGGGTTTCAGCTCTGGATGCAAAGACCAACAATGTTCATCATCGTGTCCATCCTCCTTGCAATGAGTGCATGAAGGTTCGGCCTTTTTTACAGTATTGGCCTTCCTCTCTTTCCATTTCTGCTTCCTCTTTTCCTTATTCTTGCTTGCAATGAGAACATTCACGAAAGCAAATCATGGAAACGAAAAATACTATAAATATCACAGAAGGTATCCTCCGAAAGGGCAAACACTGAAAGCGTAAAATTAAGAAATTTTATTATTAAATATTGAAAATATATAATATATGTGGGAAAAAAATAAACAGCATGATAAGACTATAATTCCATTAAAAAGGATAATCATTATATACTAAAACATATCAAAGAAATAACTTTTATACATCCAAACTAGTCCAAATCCAATGGTTTAAAATGTAGGTTTAAACAAACCTGTGTTATATGATTTTTCGTCTTATAACTATGGTAATAACCGTGTATAACTATCTATCTTGCGATTTTGACATTAAAAAAAATTAATGAAATATATCAATTAAATATTAAAAGACACGAGGGGAAGAAAATTTAATAATACAACTTGTTATTCAATATTAATCTAAATTTAGAAAAACTTATATTATAGAAATATTTTTAAAATAGAAAATATTATTTTACCAATTATCTCACCTAATATGATATTAACTTGTGGATTACCTAAGACTATAGTACCATAAAGAAATGATAATCTTTATTTGCCAAAATATATCAAAGAATATAACTTCTATGTAGTTAAACTTTTATGATAATCTCTTGCTTCTTTTATCTTTCCTCCGCAAATTGTAGAATGTCAAAGAATCTCTTCCAAGCCTTCTTATGTTATGAAACTAGCTCACAAAAAGATAGAAAAAAGAGATCAATGCCTTCAAAATAAGCCTCTTAAAGGGGGCAGGTTCCTTCACATTACACAAATGAATAATTCTTGGATGATACAAATGACATGACCTTGTTTCTATATATAGGAGCCTAAGTGGTCCCAATACAATCAGAGCCTACATAACAATAATATTGTAGGGGCACAGCAATAACAATTGTGGGCTTCTATGGGGTACAATAATAACACCATGGGGACTATATGGGCACAACAATATAATAAGGGGTTTGCACTAATAACAATAAGGGGTTACACTAGTAGTATAGGGACCTAACATGCCCCTCTCCTTGAAAAAGTGTTGTCCTCAATGCTTGAGTAGTTCTAGATGCTTCTGTATAAAATTATCACCCTTCCATGTGGAATCTTCAGCGGGTAAGTTCTTCCACTTGATGAGATACTCTAAAATTGATCGATTTTGTAGCTCTCGATTTCTCGGTTCTATGACTACTTCAGGTTCCAATATGATATTTCCTTCCTTTCCAAGTTCTAGAAATATTGTTTGAACTGGGATCTTCTGTAACTTTTGAATGAGTTCTCACCCTACTTTTTCATTCTTCCATTCATCCCTTGCTTCATTTATCAAATTTGGTTGGATAATTATACCAAGCTCTAGAATTTCGGCAACCATACGTTCAATTTCACTCTATTGGGCATATGGATATCTATAAGTCCTGGTGTTTGGAGGAACACTTCCTGGAATGAAAAAAATAGACTGATCATGATCACGAATAGGTGGGAGGCCTCTGGGAGTCTCAAGTACCTTGGAGTGATTGTCCAAGACTTTTTGGAGATCTAGAGAAATATATTATTTCGATGTGGAAACCTCTACCAAACATAATTGTGCAATTACGCCTCATTTTTCTTTCTTTAGAAGCTTTGTCAGTCCATTAGAGCTAATTATCTTTCTTGGTTTCCCTGTGATACCCCTTAATTCAACTTCCTTTCCTTCTAAAGAAAATTTCATGAAAATTTCTTGAAAATTAAAAGCTATTGTACCCAAGGATTGTAGCCATTGGAATCCTAGTACAACATCAGCATCGGCCATTAGAATGTAAAGCATTGGGCTATTCAATACATATTCTCCCATGGAAAGCTTGATATTATGGCACTTTCTAGAGCAATTTATGGTTCCTCCACTTGCAACCATCACTTGACACTCTGGTGCTAGATATATGAAGCAATTCAATTTCTTGGCTATCTTACAATGAATAAAATTATGGGTAATGCCTAAATCAATCAACACTATTACTTTTTCTTCTTGATATGTCCTTCTATCTTGATAGTTTGAGGAGTGGTAATTCTGGCCAATGCATTACAAGATATGGTTGGATTCATTTCTTCTTTCTCAATGTGATCTTTCACTTCTTGAACCTTTTTCTTATGGATATGTCATTTTATCTTGAGACTTTGAGTGGTAATTCTTGCCAATGCTTTACAAGATATGGTCGGATTCATTTCTTCTTTCTCTGGGGTTGGTTCCTGGTGTATATCCTCTTCTTTTGATGTTTCTTGATCCTTTTCTTCTGCCTCTTCACATTCTATGTAAAATAATTTCTTCTCAGCACACTTATGACCTTTAATGTATTTTCTATCACAAATGTAACAAAGCCCTTTTTCTCTTTCTTCTCCCAATTGTTGTGGTGTAAACGTTGTAGGTTGTGGAAGCTTAGGAGAAAAACACTTCCATATTTATAGTTGTGAGTGGTGGGATTCCTTGTTTCGATAATTCCTCTTTCAATTTTTCTTGCCAACCTGAATGCCTTCTCCAATGAATCAAGTTCCCAAAGATGAACCTCATGTTGAATGTTATCATTTAAAGCCCGTATGAAGACATCAATCCTTTGCTTCTCTGGAATATTATTTACCCTTATATTCAACTTTTGGAAGTCCTCAATGTGCTCTGCCATTGAACCCTTTTGTTTGAGATTTATCAATTGGCTAAAGAAGGTTTTGCTCTTTGTATCCTCATAATGTGCTATCATTTCCTGCATGAGAATTGACCAGGTGACAAGTGGTTTATGAGAACAAAGCCCTCTATACCATACAAAATGATTTGGTTCTAAATATAAAGATGCAATATGTACCTTTTATAACAGTTGTATCTCATGTAGATCAAAATATTGCTCCGTCTGTAGTATCCAATTTACCGGATCCTTTCCATCAAACTTCCTCATATTGCCTTTTCTTGATTTTAGGAGCTCAACCTTGAAATAACTGTAACTCTGTAATTTCAGATCTCCAAGTTTTGAAATTGCGATTTGCAGTAGCCTTTTGTGTCCTCTTTCAAATGCCACCAGTTTGATCAAAATTGGATTCTCGAAGAAAGAGTTATGCACAATCTCCCAAGATGACCTTATTATATACCTTTTCAGGAGAGAGAACTTGTACAAAGTGCCAGATGTCATTGTTTTGACCTTTGGACCTCAAACTAATAAACAGAAAACCATAGGCCATCCTCTTTCTGTAACTTTTTACGAAACTTCAATCTGATGCTTAGAAGGAAAATTATGATGATTTTCCAAAGGTGACCTGTTTAGAATGTAATTCAGGAGTCTACAAAAACCCTAACTTCCTCAGATTAAATCTCCTAAAATGTAGCGATACAAGGTTTGAAATTAGGACCTGAGGTTTATGCTGATTTCGTCTCAACGGATTTTTTTTAGCTTCTGAAACTTCGTAGCGAAAAAGCTATAGAGAAAATGCCACGATGACCTATTTGGAGCAGCGAAACCCTAGAATCCAAAGCTCTGATACCAAATGTTATGAAACCAGCTCACAAAAAGATAGAAAATAGAGATCAATGCCTTCAAAATAAGCCTCTTCGATGGGGCAACCTCTTTTATATTACACAAATGAATAATTCTTGGATGATACAAATGACATGACCTGCTTTCTATATATAGGAGTCTAAGTGGTCCCAATACAATGCGAGCCTACATAATAGTAATATTGTAGGGCACAACAATAACAATAGTGGGCTTCTATGGGGTACAATAATAACAACATGGGGACTATATGGGCACAACAATATAATAAGGGGGTTGCATTAATAACAATAAGGGGTTACACTAGTAGTATAGGGACCTAACATCTTAAGAAAAACAATCTTCCCTTAAACCAATATAGACACATCTTAAATCAGAATGCACCAAAAAGGATCGTGTCTGGAGTTAAGATTAAGATCTTACAGTTAAAATTATAAGTAGTCTAGACCCATAACTCTAGATCTACTAGCCTAAATCCATATTAATTCTAGATCTACTAAGAATCGAGATGGATCAAAAAAAAATTTCACTATAAAAAAATATTTGCGAGATTTGATCCCTATCAAGGCTTGGTAGATCCGAACTTAAGATGGATCTAGGTTGGTTTAATTTTTCTTTTAAATAGGCCATATTCCACACGCATAACGAGTCAATACCATGGGTCAATACCACGGGGAATTTTTTGATTAGTATTTTATTTTTATAGGGTATTTTTATTTTGTTATTGTTATTTTTATTATTTCTTTTATATTATTTTGACGAGATAAAATATTCATATTGCATTACATCAATCTTTTAATTTAATTTAATTTAAGTTAATGTAATCTAATTTATTTATTTTTAACTAATTTGAATTAGTCAAAATTTAAAAATTACATTAAAATATCTCTACCATACTCGGTTGGAGAGTGCTCCATTATTATTATTTGGAGAGAAAAATCCATGAGGTGTACTTTGGTTGGTTTGTGTGGGTTTTAGTCACAATCATGTTAGTGGTTCAAATATCATGGGGACACGTTGAGCGTGGAAACTACTTGTGGGGGACAAAAACTATTCTATGGGCCACCCATGCTATATTGGTTTTATTCAATTCTTGTGACAACATGCCACCATTAGAAAGATCATTATTGCATACAACATCTTTTTCAACCCAACCAAGGATCATATTGTTTTTAAGATACACACGTACGCACACATTTGGAAGAAATATGGTGCATGTATGTGTGTCCGCGCACACACACATATGGGAAAAGGAAAACCACAAAGAATTTGATAATAGGTTTTCATATAGATTGACTAAAGGACGAGGTCCAACACATATGTATACTTACCTTATACTCAATTAACCTTTATGATAGTAAGAGTTACCATTACATTGTGACTTTGATAATTGACGTGAGTGACACGTTATGTGTAGAATTATATGCATTGGCAAACTAGTTTACAAGAAGATATTTTATAATCATAGAAATTAGTTGAAGTTGTGAAATATGACATGTGATTGTTTGTTTTTGCATAAAATAATGAATGCAACATATGTGGGCCTAGAAAGCAAACATAATCACGTTACAACAAGTATATGACATTTTATACAAAAGTAATAAAAGAAGAAATGGCATGTTTAAACAAAGCCTAGAAGTTCCCTCCTTAAGAACAATACCATAAAATAAAACTACCCAAAATCATACATAATAACATTTGAATATTACACACCATACATAAATCCCAATATTTGCCCAAAATAAAATTTTTCCTTGAGATATATTCATGGAGTCCCCACAGTGATATATTTTGACTCATGATGCCTACAAACATTGTTGTTCATGAAATATGATTAGCGTTGAAAGATTTAATGGTAGGGATGCATCCGGTATTTCTATTTTCTTTAATCCACTGTCCAATAATTTGGTTTTTAAATGATATATTTGTAATTGGTAAATGAGAGACATGTGGATGGTTATCCATACTCATAAGTGATTTTCTAGTTAATGTTTTATGAAAGAAACAACATATTGTAAGTTATGCATTTCATATAATAATTTATATTTCTAAAATAGCACATAATACTAGATATCCCCTTGTGGCTCATATTTCACTATGCTTACAAAGAAAGAAAATAAATGAAAACATTGTATAGTATATCAATGCATTTAATAAATTATTTGTATGATCTCTCTAATAATAATGAATGAAAAAACCATCTTAATAATTCCAATACTTCACTCAGCTATTTTCTTAGCCTTTAATTATCGTGAAATTTGTGTATATCACTAGATTATTTAGAAGAAAACATTTAGATGAATTCTCCACAAGTGCTTTGTCATGGTATTTGGTCTCAATAGTGTATTTGTGATTTTCATATGGATATAAATATATTTTCTACGCCACATCTTGGTATCTTTCGCATGGTATAACTAAATTAAATTTACCTAGCTTGGAATAGGAAATCACATGATGACGTGAGGTATGTTTGATTAGTATTATATTAGTTTCAAGAACAAAAACTCTAAACAAAGCTAAAGATGACATTTTTCTTGGTCATGACATACCTTGGATTCCAATTGTTTATAATTTGATATAATCCATCCTATAAATATACTCACTAATAATATATTTCTATCTTGCTTCATATTATCAATGATCTCTAAACTTTTGGACCCAACTCAAACTTAGAGTTATGCATCACTCTCAATTGTTTGACCAAATTCCTATAATTCCTTATAGCATTCCTTCTTATTTTATAATGAAATAGTGTATGTAATTATATGTGCTAAAGTGTTAGGTATATTTAATATTAAAAGCATAACCTATAAAAAAAGTCCACCAGATAATTACATGTGGTTCTTTTATTAAATAGAAAAAACTATTTTCAAAAGAAGACCTATAATAACATTAACAACGACAACAACAATAATTGGTCCAAATTGGCTAACCTTCCAGTCACTACTTTAATATGGGAATAAATTTGTACAATGCATGTGTATGAACCATAGGCTATTCCTTTCGACATCCTTGTATTTTTTTGATCCAAAATGGATCCTAAAAACCCTCTAAGTCTTCAATACTTAAGAACTATTGCTAAGGATAAACCTTCAAGAATCGCAAAAAAAACTATCAGACAGGAAAAACACGCAAAAATGGTGAAAACAGAGCCTATCGGAGGCTAAAACAACAATGCACAGGAGTCGTCTGATTTGGCCAATCAACGGTCCAGATCTAATCGGCATATCGCAATCGGAGGTAGCAGGCGGAGTCTATCGGAGGCAACCATATGAAAATCGTGACAGCAATCAGCGCGAGTGAACGAGGACCATCAATCAAGTGTGCAAATCAACAGTCCAAATTCACTCACAATATCGCATCTCTAAAACACAAGGGAGGACTTACCAACAGCTCGAAGACCATGCAATATATGATTGCGATATATCACATCGCAATATCGCATCGCAGAAATACAAAGGAGAGGGGTCGAAACAACATGCAACTTGTGACCATGCGATAGCGATGCACTGATAGCCAATAAGGCCAATTGAAGAAATCAACGATCGAAGGTCGGGGAGGACATGTGACATGTGATAAAGCCATAGCCAATGGGGTTTATAAATGTAGCTATATATTATTAGAGTTCCCATATAATGCATTTGTCGGGTTTTTCTATGTATTTGGGGTTTTCCATTATAAACCCAAATACAAAAGAAGCCATGGCTCATGGGCACTTGCGACTTGTGATAGCGATCAAAGGTAGACCCGATAGGATTATAAGGAGGATTTGATAACATTTCAAGACCGATAAAGGACGTTTTGATGAATTTTTTAGCATTTCTATGTATTTCTCTATGTAAACAAAGAAACAATATTTTTGGGATTTCAACGCACTGATGGTCCCACCATACCCAAAGCATTACACCATGATTGGTTAACGCTCAGAGGAGATTTGAGCGGACAAAGGCCGGGAGCCAGAGTGCCTGAAAGGGAAAATGAACAAACAAGCGTCGATTGGCTTAAAATCCATTGAATGATAGAGACAGGGGCAAGCAGTGCTGAGACAAAGAGAAAACAGAGACAAAGAGTGAGAGGGAGAGTCTGTGTACTCAGAAAGACTTGAGGGATTCAAGAAAAACCCTGTTGTTTGTTGCTGTTGTGTTGAGACTCAATTTGAGCTCACATTTGTAAAAACTATGTTCTTGAGGACATAATAGAGAGGTCACCACTGAAAGCTAGACTAGGAGACATAGCCCAAGAGTTTAGGGTGAAGTCCTTGATTATTTGATGTGTTATGTGTGTGTATGTTATGTTTCTCTAATTGCTCATTGTCTATATTATTCACAATATTTTTTATCCGTTGCACTAAGTAATATAGGCAAATCCTGCACGAGTCTGTAATACCTTAATATTAGTCTAAGATCTCATTTACAGATCAAGTGGTATCAGAGCTTTTGGTTTTTGGTTTTTTAAGGTTAGACAAGCTTGTGCTGGATTTTTTTTTGAATGCTAACTAGGTCAAATCTCCAACTGGGAAAAGGAGAACTTGTTGAGGCCAATCCAGAAATTGGAAGAGTCTATCCTTGGAGGAAAATGGGAGAAGAAACTCCCTTGGGAGCAGAATTTCAATGTATGGAAGGTTTTAAGGCACTTTAGGCCATGGTGGAAGAGATGTATCGAGAATTTAAGAAAGGCCAAGGTGAAAGCACTTCAGCATCTCAACCAGATAAAGGAGCAAAGGAACCTCTTCTAGTTTCTCATCCAGAAGGCGAAGGAAAAGAATAGAGGCCTTCTCCACCATATACTCCATCATCACCTTCGTCATCATCATCATCTTCTTCACATAAAACTAGCCCTGATAAGAAAAAGAAGAAACCTTCTTTGATTAAATTATATGTAAAGTTTCATTTGCCAATTTATGATGGAGAATTAAATGCAGAAAAGCTAGATAACTAGATTAGATAGATTGATGTATATTGCAGGGTGTAGAACATTGATTCAGAAAGTAGAAAGATTCAGGTAGTTAAACTTCGCCTTGGAGGAACTGCACTAGTGTGGTGGGAAGGCAAGACACAAGCTGATCTGAAGAGACATGGTAAAATTCTTTCTACTTGGAATGAATTTGTTTTTTCCATCAAAAAAAAGTTCTATCCTCTAGCTTATATGCAGCAAGCAATGATGAGTTGGCAAACTCTTCGCCAATTAAAGGGCCAAAGTGTACAAAGTTATACCCAGGAATTTAGAAAAAGAGCTTTAACTCTAGGCATATCTCTAGACTCACCTGAAACTTTGTTGAAGTATATAGGTGGTCTGCATAGCTATTTGAAGCACACCATTCTCATGTTTAATCCCACTAGCCTAGATGATGTATCAGTTCAGGCTACACATCTAGAAGCTAGAGGCAAGAATGTGAACCCAGAGATTGGGGGATCATCAAAACCCTCTGCAAGAAAGAACAAGGAAAAGAAGAACATGAAATGGAAGGAGAGGAAGACAAACATTGTACAGAAGGAAAAACCTCCATGCACTCACTACAATAAGGATGGAAATGATGATGAACACTATTGGTCTTTGCATCCAGAGCTGAAACCTAAGAAGTTCGGTGGTAAGAAGAAAAAGACTCCTACTGCTATTCAGAAAGACTTGGGGTTAGACTCAGGTGATGAAACAACAGTCACAACCACAGGTATAAAAGGTAAAAATTCTTAAGCATCTACAAGTAATTCTGCACAATCTATTGATAATGAAGATAATGAGAGGAAAAGGCATGAGCTTTTTCATATTAGAGTT
Organism: Pinus tabuliformis; assembly: GCA_031772625.1. Taxonomy (NCBI): domain Eukaryota; kingdom Viridiplantae; phylum Streptophyta; class Pinopsida; order Pinales; family Pinaceae; genus Pinus; species Pinus tabuliformis. Next base: position 1,671,529,151 of record CM062817.1, on the reverse strand, counting down.
ATTTCCAAGCACCAAAAGATTGATACTTTATTTGATAGTGGATCACAAGTAAACTTGATTTCTGAAACAATTGTAAAGAATTTGGGCTTACTAACGACACCTCACAAGAAGCCATATCCATTAGGTTGGGTATGTGATAAAGCAAAGCTACAAGTGACTAGACAATGTAAACTTAGGTTTGCTATTGGGTCAACATCTGTAGATGAGGTTGAGTTAGATATAGTTCCCTTGGATATATGTGGTATTGTTTTAGGAAGTCCTTACTTGAATGATAGAAAATCCATTTTCTATAGAACTAAAAATAAGTATCAACTCACTAAAGATGGAATAGAATATATTGCAAGAGCTCATAAACTCAAAAATAACTATTCTCTCATAAACTCAGGGAAGATGAAAAGAATTGTAAATTCATGCAAGAAATTTTTACTAATGGTTGTAAAGGAAAGGAACCCTGATAAAACCAATGTATTTGAAGGTTGTGATGCTAAACAGAAAGCTTATTTAGTTAAAGTTGTTTCAGAATATGATATCCTATTTCAAGAACCTAAATGTCTACCACCCAAAAGGGAAATAGTACATGATATTCATTTGCAGCAAGATGCTCCATTACCTAACATCGGAATGTACAGGTTATCCGCTTTAGAGAATGCAGAGATCAAGAAGTAGGTACATGAGCTGCTCGATAAAGGATTCATAAGACCAAGCACATCACCATGTGGATCTCCAATCGTACTGGTGAGAAAGAAAGATGGTTCATGGAGGATGTGCATTGATTTTAGAGAACTGAATAAAATAACGATCAAGAATCGTTATCCTCTTCCTCGCATTCATGATCTATTAGATCAGTTGAAAGAAGCAGTTTACTTTTCCAATTTAGACTTGCGTAGTGGCTATCATCATGTCAGAGTTGCAGAACAAGATACATGGAAGACTATTTTCAAGACAAAGCAAGGGTTGTATGAATGGTTGCTTATGCCTTTTGGCTTAACCAATGCTCCCACCACTTTCATGAGAGTTATGAATGATGTACTCAGACCTTTTATTGATGATTTTGTAATTATATATTCAGATGACATTCTTGTTTTCAGTAAAACATGGGAAGAACATTTGAAGCATGTAAAGCCGACTTTAGATGTTTTCAAAAGAGAAAATCTCTCTGTGAAGTTATCAAAATGTGAATTTGGCAAAACATCTTTAAATTACATGGGTCATATTGTAGGGGGTGGTGAATTGAAGATAGATCCCTCTAAGGTTGAAATCATTGTGAACTGGCCTAAACCCAAATCTGCTATAGAAGTTAGGAGTTTCCTAGGAGCAACACAATATTGGAGAAAGTTTATTGCTAACTTTTCCTTGATTGCATCTCCCTTAAATGCTTTAATAGGATTGAAAAAGGTGTTTCAGTGGGGAGGCAAATAGCAGAAAGCCTTCGACACCTTAAAAGAAAAAAATTAGTATAGCACCAGTACTAGCACTGCCAAATCTTCAACACTCATTTGAGATTGAAATAGATGCTAGTGACTATGCCATGGGAGTAGTGTTGATGCAACACAATAAACCCATATGTTATCATTCTTAAACATTTATTTATGTAGTAGTTAATTATCCCACGTATGATAAAGAATTGTATGCATTAGCGCAGAGTGTGAAAAAGTGGAAACATTAACTAATGGGAAAAGAAACAATTATACATACAGATCATCAACCACTTCAATATTTGCACTCACAAACTAAATTACAACAATCAAGACATTGGATGGGTTTCCTACAACAATTTCATCTTGTCATCAAATATAAGAAAGGAATACACAATAAGGTTGCAGATATGCTATCAAGACCAATCATAAATTCATCTACTATATTTAAGCATAACCCAGTAATGCATGAAAGCTACATTGAACAATATGCTCAAGATGTTGATTTTAAAGATGTATATGCAACTTTCAGTCATGGAAAACAAGTAGAAGAATTGGATTATTATGTTAAGGACCAACTCTTGTATCATTTGCAAAAGTTATGCATTCCACAAATTGAAAGAGTTAACATAATCCAAGAAGCACATACTTCTCTTATATCAGGTCATTTTGGTGTAAGTAAAATAGTTGCACATCTACAAAGGTTTTGTTATTGGCCAAGAATGCATGAAACAGTTTCTAGATATATTAAAGGGTGTACCATGTGTGCTAAAAGCAAACCCAGCAATAGAAAAATAGCCTTGTACACTTGACTTCCAGATCCTTCTTGTCCTTGGGAAAGTGTTTCCATGGACTTTGTTGGGGGATTGCCAAAATCTAGAAAAGGTCATGATTATTTATATGTAATTGTGGATAGGTTCAGCAAAATGTGTGCTTTAATACCTTGTAAAAAGCATGTTACAGCCGAACAAACAACGAACTTGTTCTTTCAGCATGTATGGGTTCATTTTGGGTTACCCACTTCTATTGTATCTTATCGAGATCCCCGGTTTGTTGGGAAGTTTTGGTCAAGTCTATGGGAATTGATGGACACCAAATTGAAGAAGAGCACAACATTTCATCCACAAACAGATGGTCAAACTGAGGTGGTCAATAGTACAGTGATCCAATTTCTCAAAGGCTATTGCAGTAAACATCCCAAGCTTTTGGATGAACATTTGTGTTATGTGCAACATGCTTACAATCATGCCAAGCACTCTTCTACTCAGAGATCTCCTTTTGAGAGTTGTTTTAGTTTTATACCAAAGTCTCCCTTGGATTCTGTCTTTAGTAAAGACATAGAAGTTGATGGACACAGTGATGTGGAAAAAGCAACCAAGTTCATTGAACAGATCCAAGAAATTCACCAGGCAATGTAGGAACAACTGGAAAGAAGCCAGGCCAAGTACAAGGCAAGGCATGAAAAGCATCAAATTGAGCATAGCTTCCAAGTTGGTGATCAAATATGGCTGTACATCAGCAAAGACAAAATGCAAGGTGAAGGTAAGAAGCTAAAACCAATAAGGTATGGGCCTTTCAAGATACTTGAGAAAATTGGTGAAAACGCTTTTCACCTTGATTTTCCAACTTATATGAATATCTATTCAGTTGTTAATGCAAAGAACTTGAGACTGTATGAACCTTCATTGATTGAAGATCCCGAAGAGCAAAGTCAGTTGCCTTCTATTGATGATTTGTTGCTTGAATATCTCAATGAGTTGCAGGAAGACACAGTTCTGGATAGGAAGGTTAGAACTACGTGCAGAGGGGATCTTGAGTACTTGAGAATCAGACTCAAAGGTTCAAAACCAAGCAGTGCATGATGGATAGAGATTGGACAAGTGAGGAAGTTGTATCCTCACTTGATCGATGCCTAAAAACCAACTTTTGGTGGTCCAAAAGCCTTTCAGTGGGAAGGTGTGATCCAAAATGGATCCTAAAATCCCTCTAAGTCTTCAATACTTATGAACTATCACCAAGGATAAACCTTCAAGAATGGCAGAGAACACTATCAAACAGGAAAAACATATAGAAATGGTGAAAACAGAGTGTATCGGAGGCTAAAACAACAATGCACAAGAGATGTCGGATCTGGCCGATCAACAGTCCAGATCTAATTGGCATTTCACAATCGGAGGCAGTAGGTAGAGTCTATCGGAGGCAGCCATATGAAAACCGTGATAGCGATCAGTGCGAGTCAACGAGGACCATCGATCAAGCACGCAGATCAATGGTCCAGATTCACTCACAATATCGCATCACTAAAACAAAAGGGAGGACTTATGAATGGCCTGAAGACCATGAGAGATGCGATTGCGATATATCGCATCGCAATATCGCATCACAGTGATACAAAGGAGAGGGGTTGATACAACATGCAACTTGCGACCATGTGATAGTGATGCGTTGATAGTCAATAATGCCGATCGGAGCAATCGATGATCGAAGGTCGGGGGGACATGGGACATGCAATAAAGTTGAACCCAACGAGGTTTATAAATGCAGTTGTATATTATTTGAGTTCCGATATAACACATTTGTGGGTTTTTCTATGTATTTGGGGTTTCCATTATAAAACCAAATACAAAGGAAACCATGGCTCATGGGCACTTACGACTTGCGATAGCTATAAAAGGCGGACCCAATAGGATTATAAGGTGGATTTGATAATATTTCAAGTTCGATAAAAGGCGTTTTGACGATTGTTTCACCGTTTCTGTGTATTTCTCTGTGTAAACAAAGAAATGATATTTTTGGGATTTCAACGCGTTGATGGTCCTTTCCATTGCAAAAAAGGTGGCCACCATAGCTGAAGATATTACACCATGATTGGTTAACACTTAGAGGGGATTTGAGCAACAAAGGCCGAGAGCCAAAGAACCTAAAAGGGAAAACAAACAAACAAACAAGCGATGATTAGCTTAAAAGCCACTAAATGATAGAGACAGGGGCAAGTAGTGCTAAGACAAAGAGAAAACAGAGACAAAGAGTGAGAGGGAGAGTTTGTGTACTCAAAAAGACTTGTGGGATTCAAGAAAAACCCTGTTGTTTGCTCATGTTGTGTTGACACTCAATTTGAGCTCACATTTGTAAAAACTCTGCTCTTGAAGACATAATAGAGAGGTCACCACTGAAAGTTGGACCAGGAGACATAGCCCAAGAGTTTTGGGTGAACTCCTTTATTATTTGTTGTGTTATGTGTGTGTGTTTGTTATGTTTCTCTAATTGCTCATTTTCTATATTATTCACAATCTTTTCGATCGATTGTACTAAGTAATATAGGCAAATCCTACACATGAGTCTGTAATACCTTAATATTAGTCTAATATCTCATTTATAGATCACTTTTGGACCATCTTGTATTATTTAAATAGAGATTAAAGATTTTATATTCTGGCTATGTTATTCATTATTAGTATAATCAAAGTATCAACTTGGTGTTCTCTTTTATATGCCAAACATATTTTCCAAAGGAAATGAATAGTATGTTGTAAGGTTTTTAAAAATTTTGAAATGTAGGGCTACTTCAAAAATAAACAGTGTTTATGCACTAGTAATATCATTAATCTTAACAAACATTTATATCATATTGAAGTATGCTAATGTGAACATAGTTGCATAATGTTGTAATGACTATTTAACATGGATATTCTTCTTCACATTAAAACTACTAGTTTGAAGAAAATATTGCATGTTGAATGTTTATAGACATAAATTGTTGGTTCTCTTCTTCTCTCAATTCGTTTGGGTATGAAAAATATTGTGGTACTAGGTAGAGGGAATAAGTTATATCTTTCACCAATAAACTCAGGTGATAGGAAGAACTAGTTGTAATTGTTATATGATTTTAATGTTTTTTATGGACCACATGGTTCTTATCTTGAATGTTAAACATTTAAGGTACACAAATGGCATTTGAATTGAATTAAACACTCATTATTTTTAAAGGTCACATCCCCTAGTTCTACCCCTACTTACTATAGTATGATTTTAATGCTGGTGTGCAGTGCCCGTAAAAGTATCACGTTTGATTAAATAAAAATATTTAATATTAGCTAATTAACAAAATTGAAGGTTGGAAATCATTATGGATCCTTGGCTTGACAGGAAACTTGTTTGTTTACTTATATTTACTGAAATTTTCTTTAATGCATGAAGTTTGCTTGTCCTATTTTGTTGCTTTAAAAGCATTGTAACACCCTCATCCCACATCTACCCAAGTAAGCTATAAATCAGGGTAAATATGCGATGAGAGTGCACTAAAATGGGATTGAACCTCCTACATGACCTTAAGGAAGTGGAATCGACAAAAACACACCACATAAATCTTCCATATCAACAACATAACTCATATGATCCATCCCAATCACTCAAGTAACCAACCCTTGAGACCAACTGAAGTTTTAGTGCAACAAACCCCTGGATGCTCCCTTGATATGGACCAACATGTGTCCAGGAGGCTTCAGACGCTCCCACAAGAAGGGTAAGTGAGTGTATAGGGAATTTTTATCCTCAGTGACGTACTTACGACTCCGGGATTTGTGCCACTTTTTCAGGCCCAAAACCCATGTTACTACCTAGAACTCAATGACAGTTTCATAAATGAATTTAGACAATAGAACAATGGTACATTTCCAAAAATATTGATAAGGTCTAGACTCGACCCCTACTAGCCATAACAGACGTTTCGTCAAACTTGTCAGAAATATGTAATCTACAGGTTTAAACATCATATCTGAGCATAGGGGTCTCATACTTATCTAAGAGTCACTAAGAAGAATTGTTTCCTTATATCATTTGTTGCATTATCATCTAGTAGGTCATAGATGCATTATTCATTCATTTCCAAATCGAAACATGAGGAGAGCCATACATCATCACTGTCATAATACATGCTTACAACCAGCATAATAACGATATATTATTCATTCATTTACAAATCAAAACATGAGGAGATTCATACATCATCATTGTTATAACACATGCTTACAACCAACATAATAACAACATAAATACCAAGGATACATCACCCATAGAATCCATATATAAACCAATACATTTACACATAAAATACCAACGAAAGAACTAATTATTAATGAGTGGAAAATCCAACATGTTATGGAACTACCACATTCCACCTGACCCTAAATTGGCTAAGCCAAACCTCTCTTCAACCAATCACCCTGTGCCATATTCAAAGCATGATTGTGAGATTCAAACTAAAAGTAGTTATGGATATGATGGGTTGTTATATAAATATGTAATTTTTAATATTTTATAAACTTTTTTATTATTATCATATTTTATAGTTTTAAAGGTTATTTACTAAATTTTAAAGACAGTGATTATGCAATTTTTTTTATTTTTTTTTTTTTTTTTTAATGTAGTGATATTGGTTTGGTAGAAAAAATGGTATGACAATTCAATTTTAACTATTTTTTAATATGGTTGTTTTCCTAGCACGTAGGTAAGTAATTTATTTATTTGCTTGGTTGATTAGATTCTTCATAACCATAATTCAAAATTACAACTAATAACAATCATTAAACTTAAATTGATTGAATTAACATGAACTTGAATTCAATCTTTTTACTTTAATTTAACTATATTTAAACTGAATGGAAGTTACTAGCTACTATGTAGTAATTGTTTGTATTTCCATTGTATATAGTAATACATGTTTGTCTATACATCACAATTTCCTACTTTTTATACTTTTTGTTAACAAAAATTCTTATCTTTAGAAGATGTCAAGACCTTTACCAAAATAAGATACCTAGGAATGATGCTCTTGGATCAATATTAAATTAATATTTTAATTATAATGTTGAACTAAATTGATAATTTGATCATTTAATAATAAAAAATTCAATAATTTAGAAAATAACCTTATATTACTAATATACTATAAAGAGTCCTATCACATAAACATTGAATTCATATTTTGGTTGTTAAGCATTGAAGCAACCATACCTTATGAGCATCGCCTATCAGTGTTGCAAGTTAGGAGGAGAATGTACATCTAAAGAATTCCAATAGCCATCATTGTCTTCAACTTCCTCAACATTTTCATTGTGGATTTGTACATTTAACTGGTCTACCTCCTTCTCAGTGCTTTTAAAATCTTCAATCATTTTTTCCTAGCTTTGATAATCACTTTCCATATGTTTGCTACTATTTTCATTACTTTTTATTTCTATCATTGTTACTCCTAAATATGAACAAAGAATTAGAATCATCTTATACAAACATAGCACCAAAACATTAGCCATATTTACACACAATAGATTTTAATCCCATAGGAAAAAAGATTAAAATGTATCTTGAGCAAACATGGCCCCATAACATTAGCCATATTTGCACACAATGGATTCTAACAACAGAATATGATGAAAATAACAACAAACATATGGGGAGTGATTATTACCGCGAGAAGGAAAAATGACTGACCAGTTAAACTGTAATTTAATAATTTAAACTGTAATATAATGATTTGCGTCAAATCGTAAATAGCTATAATTCAGTGGACGCCCTGCATACGGAAGCATTAGCATATCGGAGCGTGGATAAGGCTCGCCTGCGAGATAACTATTGGTAATAACTATGTATCTTATGATTTTGACATTAAAAAAAAAATTAAAACAAATTAACAAAATATATCAATTAAATATTAAAAAGACATGAGGGGAATTAAATATTAAAAAGACATGAGGGGAAGAAAATTAAATATGTTATTTAATATTAGTTTAAATTTAGAAAATTTTATATTATAGAAACACAATTTAAATAGAAAATATTATTTTACCAATTATTTCACTTAATATGATATTAATTTTTGGATTACCTAAGACTATAGTATTATTAAGAAATGATAATCTTTATTCACCAAAATATATTAAAGAATATAATTTCTATATAGTTAAACTTTTATGATAATCCCTTGTTTCTTTTTTCTTTCCTCTACAAATTGCAGAATGTTAGAGAATCTCTTTCGAGCCTTTTTAAGAGAAACATTCTTCCCTTAAACCAATATAGATACCTCTCGAATCAGAATGCCCAAGAAAGATCGTGTATGGAGTTAAGATTAAGATGAATCTCACCTTGTACTCTTGCTTTCCATATTGGATTTCTCAAGCCTTTTTATATCATTCATCATCCAAAATACCATGAACAAGTACTACACACTATGCAATACTCTGAGCTTGTAAACCACGGTAATTTTACAATCTAATATAACTTTATTGTTTTACAATTAAAATTATAACTAGTCTACATCCATAACTCTAGATCTAGTAGCCTAAATCCATATGAATTCTAGATCTACCAAGAATCAAGAGGGATTGAAACTCTTTTTCACTCTAACAAATATTTGCATGTCAAGAGATTTGATCCCTTTCAAGGCATGGTAGATCTGAAGTAAAGATGGATCTAAGCTTAATTTTTCCTTTAAATAGGCCATATTCCACATGCACACCATGAGTCAATACCATGGGTTTTTAATACCATGGGTCAATACCACGAGGCATTTTTTTATTATTATTTGATTTTTATAGGGTATTTTTATTTTGTTATATTTTTTATTATTTCTTTTGTATTATTTTGACGAGTTAAAATATTCACATTGCATTACATTAATATTTTAATTTAATTTAATTTAATTTATCTATTTTTATCTAATTTGAATTAGTCAAACTTTTAAACATTACAGTAAAATATCTCTACCATATGAGTTGGAGAGTGCCTCTGGGCACAACCAAGGGCCAAGAGAGTTCAAATCTCTTTTCACTCTAAAAGATGTATGCACCTCAAGAGATTTGATCCCTCTCGCGCTTGGTGGATCCAAAGTTAAAATGAATCTAAGATGGTTTAATTTCCCCCTTTAGAAAGGATATATTCCACATGAATACTATAGGTCAATACCATATACACACACTGAGTTACAATGTTTAGTTCATATAACATTAATATTTTTATTGAATTTGCCCACAAGGCTTTGGATTGATGGTGAATGGGTGCATTGCTAAGGCACTCCTTGCTATAGGTCACTGGTTCAAATACCCCCCATGGATTCTTTGGTAGTATTAATTAGGAAAAAAAAATATTAAATTTAAATTTTTATTTATAGGATATTATATTATGTTACAACATCTCTACCATACACGTTACAAAAGGCCTCTAAGCATAATTATTAATTTTATTTTATTTTTATAATTTTAATTATTAATATATGTGCACCTCTTTTTAATTTATTTTATCTTATTTTATTTTTGACCAAGTCAAAACATTTATGTTGACCATACAACATAGTTGTCATAATAGGCTCAAGAGGACCCATGAGTTGCATAAATACATTCATGTCTTGACAAATGAGAGAAAACCCAACAATTTAGAGTCTCTTTAGAATGTTTCCACTTGTTTATCTAATCATTTTCCTAGTCATCCCCTTTTCCTTTTCCCCTTACCATTTTAATTTTCCCCTTATAAAGAACACCTCATCACCTCGTGAAAAACCCAAATTTCCTTTTTTATTTCTTAAATTCACCATTTTTCCATATAGTCACATTATAACTCTTTATTATTATTATTATTATTATTTATTTATTTATTTCCGAGGAAAAATGGTAACTTTCCATTAATTTGAAAAATTACATGTAGTAGATGCTAGTGGCATATGCAGTCTAGTGGTCGTAGCCTTCCAATAGTAATAAAAAATCATATGACTGAAGCCATTTCAAAATAATAATAGTTCTAATCATATATTACCATGCAGGGTATACTGATAAGTTTTTAAACATAAAAGTAAATATATACATAACATCGTCAAGTAGTTGTGCTATAAACTGTTGATAAAAAGGAAAAAAAAACTTAGGGCTTGTCAGCCCTTGGATATTCCCTATCAATGTAGGGTTAGTGATAGTATTGATATTGTTCATCTCCAATATCTTCTAGTATCAACCATAGGCCTTTGGGATGTGCCATAACCTCCTTGGATAATTTGTCAATAGCCAGGTTACTTTCCCTGTAAATATGTTGACATATAATAGAATTAAAATGTGCTTTTAAAATATGAATTTCATCCAATATGTTCCTGAGAGAATGCATATGGCATGCATTTGTGTTATTAAACCAATTGATAATGATTTTAGAATCACCAAATATATGTAAATGATTGCATGAATGAGCTAGTGAAAAATGCAAAAGATGTCTTAGGGAGATCAGTTCAGCAAAGTTGTTGGTTCCCACTTCTAACCCAATTTGTATTTTGAAATGGTGGAATTCAAATAGGTGGAGTAAAATTCCCCCTCCACATCCTTATGCTTGTTTTGCGCCATCCAAAGAAGCCCATGGTATAGAAAAATCAATATGTTCAAGAGATACTACATGGTTTGCTTGGGTGTGATCCTCATCTGGTAATTCATTATAAGCAGTGATGATTTTATCTTTGATGTGTGGCCATCTAGCCCCTTTTCTGCTAAAAATAATCTCATTCCTTGACAACAAGATTGACCAAAAAATAAGGAGAGGTAAACAATGCGTTTTTGTATCATTGCTTGCAGCTCTTTAGAAATCCCAAGCTTCAGATACAGATTGACCATGGCATCTGATAATTTTGGAAAGCATATCAAGGACTTGAATCCAAATCTGTGCAGTGATTGGGCAAGATAGGAAAAAATGGTTGTTGGTTTCCTCAGCCTGTTTACAAAGCATGCACCAGTTCAGGATATGAAAAGATCGGCGCATAAGGTTGTTTCGAGTTGGTGTCTTGTTCGAGATGACATTCGACATGAATAGTTTCATTCTCAGTGGCACTTTGAGCATCCAAAGCTTTCCCCACGAGTCCAAAAGTACTAATGGTCTATGCGTGGAGTGGATGATGGGATAACTGAATTTCGAGGAGTATATGTCATGGTTAGCTGATGTCTAGACGAGCTTGTCTATACCTTATTTTATATGAACATGGGATTCAGTCAAGGCATTGAAATAACTTTCCCATTCTAGCTGCCATTATTCGGGGATACCTAATTGCACCGCTAAGGACCAATCTTGCTCGAAAATGGCATTGTTCTCTAGATTAGCCACATGTGCAATTACTTTGATATTCCTATGATCGAGAAATACAATAAGTTCAGGAGGTAATCGAAACATATTCCCCCCTCTCATCTAGGGGTCCAAATCTATGTGCACCATTGTACAATCATTGATTCGCCATGCTAACCCATTTCTAATAGTAGGCAAGGTGTGTATAATTGCTCACCAAACCATGGATATCCCAGTCTACGACTAGGAGGGTAACCGGATCCAATCCATAAGCTAATGAGGCCATATATATTTATGATAAGTGACTTCAGTCCAAAGATTTTTCGATGTGAGCATGATCCATCCCATCTTGGCAGCAAGTGCATGTGCAAAGGCAGATAAGTCCTTCAGTCCCCATCCACCCCATTTCTTGGGTAGTGCAATATGCTTCCAACCCACCCAGGCAAATGGTTTGCCCTCCTTATAACCATTCCAAAAGAATCTGCAACAAATCTTTTGAATTCGGGATAAGATTCCTTTAGGAATCCAAGCCAGCGACATCCAGTAAACTGGTGTAGCCTCCAAGATGGATTTAATGAGGACTAACCGTCCAGCTCTGGAGAGGAATCTGTGGTTCCAATTGAGTAAACGTTTTTCGATCTTAACTACGAGCCAGATCCAGTCGGTAATCCTGTAGCAAAGAGGTTTGATCTAGAAACCAAGATATTTGAGTCCATCCTCCAGATGATGGCTCTGATAAGGAAATTTTTGTTGTGCAAACCTTACTTCATGAGGAGAAGCATTAGAGAGAGTAATGGTAGATTTTGAGTGGTTTTCTTCCATACCTGTGGCCCTCGTGAAAAGGGTGAGTAAATCATAGAAGGTAGAGGTGTCCCTTATACTTCCATTAAGGAAAATGAGCACATCATCTACCAAGAGCAGATGAGTGAGGAAGCACTAATCATATATTTTGACTCCCTGAAGTCACCCATCCTACTTGGTAGATGCAATGAGTCTGTTGAGACCTTCCATGATGATCAGAAAGAGGAGGGGTGAGAGTGGGCATCCTTGCCGAAGACCACGCTCAGCATGAAAGAAATGAGATGTTGAGCCATTAATGAGTACATTGAAGGAGACCGAGGTGATGCAACACATGATCCAATCGATGAAGGGAAGGGGAAAGCCCAAGTGTGTAAGAATCGTTTTAATGTAGAGCCAACTGACTCGGATGAAAGCTTTAGTGAGATTAATCTTGAGGATTACCCCTTTTATATTTTTAGTTTTCAGAGAATGAAGGGCTTCCTGCATAGAGCCAATAACCTCATGGATTTGTCTATTATGGAGGAAAGCAAATTGCTCTGGTATATTTGACAGGATAGGATGGGCTTGTGGCAGTTGGCTATGATCTTGTAGAGGCAGTTACAGAGAGATATAGGCTGGAAGTCATTGGAAGAAGAGCCGGAGTCGGATTTTGGAATAAGTGCAATGAACATGGAGTTGATGGCCTCATACATATGCCCAGATGACCTGCATTCTTCTACCACCTTGAGTGTTATGAAACCAGCTCAAGAAAAGATAGAAAAGATAGATCAACGCCTTAGAATTCAGCCTCTTCGAGGGGGCAACCTCCTTTACATTACATAAATGAACAATTCTTGGATGATTCAAATGACAAAACCTCCTTTCTATATATAGGAGTCTAAGGAGTCACAATATAACCTAGCCAACCTAACAATAATAATATAAAGCCACAAAAATAATAATAGAGGGATTCTATGGGGCACAGTAATAAGAATATGTGGATAATAGGGGCACAAAATTATTAATAAGGGATGAAACTACAATATTAATGGGGTAATCACTAGTATTATAGGGACCCAACATGCCCCTCTTCTTCAAAAAAGTGTTGTCCTCAACACTTGAGTAGTTCTAGATGCTTCTATATAAAATTCTCATCCTCCCATGTGGAATCTTCAGTGGATAAGTTCTTCCACTTGATAAGATACTCCGAAATTGATCGATTTCGTAGCTGTCGAGTTCTTGTTTCTGTGACTGCTTCTGGTTCCAATATACTTTTTCCTTCCTCATCAAGTTCTGGCAATATTGTTTGAACTAGGAGCTTGTCACCTATAACCCTCTTTAAACATAAAACATGGAAAACTGGGTGCAATCAAGAAGCTGCAGGAAGCTCTAATTTGTATGCCATAGTACCAATCTTTTGCAACACCTTGTACGGACCATAATACTTTGGTGATAATTTATTATCCTTCTTAGCTTGCTTGAGGGACATTTGCTTATATGGTTGTAGCCGTAGGAATACCCAATCACCTACATCAAAACTTCTTTCACTGCAATGTTGATCTCTCTATTGTTTCATTCTATTATGTGCCAACACGAGGTTATCCTTTAAGAGTTGGAGGACTTGTTGTTGATGTTTGATGTGATGTTCCACTGCTTGAACCTTAGAATTTTCTCTTAAATATGATGTGATGGATGGTGGCTGATATCTATAAAGTGCCATAAATGGGGTCATTTTTGTTGTTGTATGGAAGGAAGTGTTATCCCACCATTCAGCCAGAGGCAACCATTTGACCCATTGTGTCTATTTATCAGATGCAAAGCAACGAAGATATCCTTCCAAACATTTGTTTACTATCTCAGTTTGCCCATCAGATTGAGGATGATAAGATGAGCTATGAGCTAACTGAGTACCAAGACAAGAAAATAATTCTGTCCAAAAATTTCTAGTGAAAATGGGATCTCTGTCACTTACAATAATCTTTGGGTTTCCATGTAGCTTTTGAATTGTTTCCATAAATGTAGTAGATACTGTACTGGCTTTAAATGGACGTGATAATGCACAAAAGTGCGCATACTTGGTAAGTTTGTCAACTACCACCATGATGACACTCTTTCCCTCAGACTTTGGTAAACCTGTGATAAAATCCATTGAAACCTCCTCCCAACGTTGGCTTGGAATGGATAAAGGTTGTAATAGACCCGGGGTCTTAATTGTTTCAACTTTATTTTGTTGGCAAACCAAACGTTCTGCCACAAACTTTTGAATATCCGATTCAAGGCCATCCCAAAAAAATTCCTTCCTAACACTGTGGTAAGTTTTTAAAGATCCTGAGTGCCCTCCTAAGGGAGAAGTGTGCAATTCAATAAGAATATTTTGTTTTAGTTGGGAATTCTTACAGAGGTATAAGCGATCTTTGTACCATAAAGAATAATTTTTCCAGCTAAATGTATCAGACATACTGGAATCTTGTTGTAACTTTCGAATAAGTGCCCACACTTCTTCGTCATTCTTTCATTCCTCCCTTGCTTCGTTTATCCAATCTAGTTGGATAATAGAAATGGCACACAACAATGCTTCAACGTCCTCATCCTTTCTTGAGAGTGCATCTGCCACCACATTTTGCTTCCCTTTTTTGTAGATGGTTTCAAAGTCATAACCCAACATCTTTGTGACCCACTTTTGTTGCTCTTCAGAGAATAATCTTTGTTCTAAAAAGTATTTAAGGCTATCATGATATGTTTTTACCTTGAAGTGTCTTCCCATTAGGTAGGGTCACCATTTCTTAATTGCATGGAGTATTGCCAACGTTTCCTTCTCATAAATAGCTTTGTGTAAAAACTTTCCCTTGATTGGACGACTTTCAAAAGCAATGGGTCTTTCATCTTGCATTAAAATAGCACCAATTCCATTTCCTGAAGCATCACATTCCACAATAAAGGTTTTTGTGAAGTCTGGTGTAGCTAAGACCGGTGCTTGGCACATTGCCTCTTTAAGATGCTCGAAGGCCTTTGTTGCTTCTGGATTCCATGAAAATGCATCTTTCTTCAATAATGTTGTTAGAGGTGCTTCTATTCTCCCTTAATTCTTAACAAACTTGCGATAATACCCTGTCAACCCAAGAAATCCTCGCAGATGCTTTGTGGATGTGGGTATTTTCCATTTCTTAATGGCTTTAATTTTGCTAGGGTCTACCTTAACTCCTTCATGAGATACAGTATGACCCAGATATTCCACCTCTTGTACTCCCAAGAAACATTTGGATCTTTTTGCATATAATTGTTTCTCCTCCAATAGTTGTAGCACCCTGTCAACATGTTCAACATGATCCTTCCAAGACTTGCTGTTGATTAGTATATCAACAAAAAATACTAACACAAATTTTCTAAGGAATGGTTTGAAAATGGAATTCATCAAACCTTGAAATGTTGAAGGTGCATTGGTAAGGCCAAAAGGCATGACCAAAAATTCATAATGATCCTCATGAGTTCTAAATGTTTTTTTGGAATGTCTTCAATCTTCATTCTGATTTGATGATATCCTGAACGAAGATCCAACTTGGTGAAGTAAATCGATCCATGCAATTCATCCAGCTGATCTATCTTTTCTATCTTTTCTTGAGCTAGTTTCATAACATTTGGTATAGGAGCTGATTATCTTTCCTAGTTTCCCTGTAATACCCCTTAATTCAACTTCCTTTCCTTCCACAAAAAATTTCATGACAAGTTTTTGAAAATTAAAAGCTATTGTACCCAAGGATTGTAGCCATTGGACTCCTAGTACAACATCAGCACCTCCCATTGGAATGGAAAGCATTGGGCTAGTCAATACATATTCTCCCATCAATAGCTTGATATTATGGAACTTTTCATAGCAATTTATTGTTCCTCCTTTTGCAACCATCACTTGACACTCTGGTGCTGGATTTAAGAAGAAATTCAATTCTTTTGCTACCTTACAATCAATAAAATTGTGGGTACTTCCTGAATCAATCAACACTATTACCTTTTTCTTCTTGATTTGTCCCTCTATCTTGATGGTTTGAGGAGTGGTAATTCCAGCCAATGCATTACAAGATATGGTCGGATTCATTTCTTCTTTATCTAGGCTTTGTTCCTAGAGTATATTCTCTTCTTTTAACCTTTCTTGCTCATTTTCTTCTTCCTCTTCACAAGCTATGTAGAATAATTTCTTCTCAACACACTTATGACCTTTAGTGTATTTGCTATCACAACTGTAACAAAGTCCTTTTTCTCTTTTTTCTTCTAATTTTTGTGGTGTCAACCTTATAGGTTGTGGAAGAATAGGGGAAACAACACTTCCATCTTTATAGTTGTGAGTGGTATGCTTCCTAGTTGCCATAATTTTGCTTTCCATTTTTCTTGCTAACCTGAATGCCTTCTCTAATGAATCAGGTTTCCAAAGGCGAACATCATGTTGGATATGATCCTTTAAAGACCCTATGAACACATCAATCCTATGCTCCTCTGGAATATTTTTTACCCTTATGTTCAATTTTTGGAACTCCTCAATGTGCTCCATTATTCAACCCTTTTGTTTGAGACTTATCAATTGGCTAAAAAAAGTGTTGCTTTTTGTATCCTCATAATGTGTTGTCAATTCTTCCATAAAAATTGCCCAAGTGATAATTTGTTTATGAGAGCAAAGCCATTGATACCACACAAACTGATTTGGTTCCAAATATAAAGTTGCAATACGTACCTTTTGTGTGTTTTTTACATTATTGAGATCGAAAAATTGCTCCATCTGTAATATCCATGTTGCGGGATCCTTGCCATCAAACTTCCTCATATCGATTTTTGGAATATGGTGGGTCTTCGATCCCACATTAGAGTCTATGAAATCACGATTAACATTTCTTTTGTTCGTATCATGAGTTTCATTTACAACCTTTTCACCATTAGTAAGTATTTCTTGTAGAAAATTTGTCAAATCTGTCTTCAAATCTGCCATGTCTCTCTTCAAATATGTCTTCAAATCTATCTTCAAATCGTCCATCTTAGCTTCCATGCCCTTTATTTTAGATTCCACGCCATTTATCTTAGCTTTTGTTAGCTTTTGTGAGCGTGACATTTGTTGCACTTGTTCTTGTAATTTTGATATATCATGTAGCATTTCTTCCTCCTCTTCATGAGTCATGCTAGGGCTTTTAGGTTGCTTACTAAGTGTTTTCATTTTCTTTCCTCGGGGCATCCATTACCGATAATAATTCTCTACTATTCCCTTTGAATTCCTTCAAAATAAATTTTCAAACCAATCTTAAGCAAAAATTTAAAAGAATCTACACACCTTTTTTCACTTTGTAGGAGCTCGATATTGCCTCTGATGTATCTCTGTACTTTCAGATCATCCAGTTCTGAAATTACGACCTGCAGTAGCCCTCTATGTCCTCTTTTCAATGCCACCAATCTGATCCAAATTGAATTCTTCAAGGAAAAGTTATGCAAAATCTCCCACAGTGACCTGATTATAGACTAGTTTAGTAGAGCGAACTTGTACGACGTGCCACGAGTCACTGTTTCGACCTTTGGCTCTGAAAAATATATATAAGAAACTAAAGTTCTTCCTCTTTTTTCGCCTTCTTATGAAATTTCAATTAGATGCTCAGAGAGAAAGTTATGACGATTTTCCCCAGGTCACCTGTTTGGAATGACATTCAGGAGTCTGCAAGAAGACCAACTTCCTCAGATCATATCTCCGTAAATATAGCGTGAACAGCTCTGAAATTGAGACCTGAGATTCAGCATGATTTCTTCTCAAATGGGTTTTTTTTTATCTTCTGAAACGTCGCAGAAAAAAAGTTATATCGAAAATTCCACAATGACCTGTTTGGAGCAGTGAAACCCTAGAATCCAAAGCTCTCATACCAAATGTTATGAAACCAGCTCAAGCAAAGATAGAAAAGATTGATCAACACCTTATAATTCAGCCTCTTCGAGGGGGCAACCTCGTTTACATTACATAAATGAACAATTCTTGGATGATTCAAATGACAAAACCTCCTTTCTATATATAGGAGTCTAAGGAATCACAATATAACCCAGCCGACCTAACAATAATAATATAAAGCTACAAAAATAACAATAGAGGGATTCTATGGGGCATAGTAATAACAATATGGGGATAATAGGGGCACAAAAATATTAATAAGGGATGCAACTACAATATTAATGGGGTAATCACTAGTATTATAGGGACCCAACATTGAGAAAGTCCTATCCAATGGTCTCATGAAAGGCAAGATAGAACTCGATCATCTAGCCATTAGGCCCTGGAATCTTATCTTTTTTAAACCATTTTAAAGTGATTTCCATTTCCCCCATAGAGATAGGGGAGATGAGTTCCTCAGCCTCATCCAAGTTGAAAAACCTGAGGAAGTGTCCTGCAATCCGAACAATTTCCGTGAGAGAGGCACCAGGAGGGGCCTTGAATAGTTTTTGAAAGTGAGAGTTTCCAAGGTGAGACAACTGATTATAGGAGGTTGTCAATCCCCCATCCTCCATGGGCATGTTCCAAATAGTGTTGCTGGATTTTCTTCCCTTAGCAAAGTTTTGGAAGAACTTTGTATTATCATCGCCTGCTTGTAACCATACAACCCAAATATGGAGGTGCCAAGTTTCTTCCCTCTCCCTCACGATCTTTGATCAATGCTCTTCCAAATCAATGAAGTGGAACCTTTCCTCCACCAATGTGAATCCTCGACCCTATTCATCCAACAAATTAGCAAAAGACTGTTTGATAGTGTTGAGGGTTTGTTCATCCCAGTCTCTTTTTTCCTTGGCCCATAAAATGGATAGTCTCTTAATCTCTATGAGATTGGCACAAAATCCCTCCACCATGGTTCTCCCTGAGGTTGGTGGGTGACATAACCAAAATCCAGTGACCAATTGAATGTATGAGGGGTTTGATAGCCAAGTAGAGTTGAATTTAAAAGGTGCCCTTCACTTCTGAGTAGGGCCAGAGATCTCCATGAATATAGGCGAGTGGTTCAAAATTCCTCCAGAGCCAACCCATTTTCTGTAAAGAGATAGTCTATGCAACAGGGTATCCTGGATGAGGAAGAAATCTAGGCACCTGGCCAGGGAAACCTCCCCAATTTTGCAATTGCGCCAGGTGGGTTGTCTCTTAACCATCAAAATGTTTGTCAAATGATGTTGTTCTACGATCTCCTCCATTATATATGATAAATGATCCACCTGAGCATTGTTCCCCCACAATTCCCAAAATCCAATGGAGAAGTTCAGGTACCACCCAATATGATATTATCAAAGTTGATAATGGAGAGATTTAGAAAATGGTTCCACAAACACTGTCTATTGTTAGAGGGACCATATATATTGAAAATCCTAAGATCCATGCCCAATTCCAAGGAAAAAATATCCATGTCGATGAATCCTACACCACCCCATGAGGCCTTGAGGTGAATAGTGTGGGGGTTAAACCCCAGGGCCAACCCACCTGATCAACCCATGACATCAAGTGACAGGAAGGTCCATCCCAGTTTCAGTGATTGAAGCACACGAGAAATATGGTCAGCCAACGCCAGGGTTTCTTGCAGAAAGATAATGTCTACAGGCTCAGATTCAAATAGTCATCTGAGGGCTAGGTTTTTGGGAGAGCTAGCCAAACCCCGATAGTTAAAAGAGAGGCACTTCATGGGGGAGACTTTGGGAGGGTAGTCTGAGCTCTAATTACCCGATCAAGAGATGATTGTTTGCCTGATGCCACTTCTACCCCGGCTAGTAGGATGGCCTTCGACAAATGGGATTTGCGCCCTCTGGTGGATTTTGTAGTGCAGGAGGGGGCTAACAGGCCCAGCCCAGAGGTATCAGTGCACACAGGAGGGTGTGGGAAGTGGGAACAAGAGTTGTATGAGTGCAGGGGTCCATGGATGGATGAAGACGCAATAGAAGAGGATTGAGGGAAGGAGGGAAGGGTAGTCGAGTTAACTGGAAGGTGTGAGACAAGGGGGCAAGGGATGGAGAGAAGAGTGAAATCTAAAAAAGATGCAGATGCAAAATGAATATGAAGTGCAGAGCATGTAAGAGTAGATTCAAAAATAGAGATAGGAAGAGGAGGAGTACCCGAGGTTCGAGTAGCCTTGATAGCAACCCTTGATCTAGTCATTGGTGGGGAGGGAGAGCGGGGAGTGCTCGAAGTAGGTAGATGAGTCGCAACTCCATTCTTTGGTAGCGGTGTGTTAATAGGAGGAGTGTGCCCAGGTATAGATGCTAGTGCCCTAGCTGTAGCACCCTCTACTTCCTTTGTAGGGTTTGTGTCCTTATGTACCAGGGGGCATTCCTTGTAGAGGTGCCCAACCTTGCGGCAACTATGTTATCTGAATGGGACTTCTTCGTAGTCTAGGATTTGAATCCTTGTGAAAATTTTACATCACAGTGTGATTTTTTCCTCTAATCCTTCTCTGGTGTTCAGATGGACTAGAATGTGCACCAGAGACCAGTTGCCAGATTTGATATATGATTTGTCGTAGTCTAGGCAGGTGCCGACTGCATTGCCTATGTGAATGAAAACATCTTCAAACCAGTATTGTAAGGGGAGACTGCGCAGCCTAACCCATAATGGTACTGCACCTATCTATTCCCTCTCTAGATTGAAAAGCGGGCTCAAACTCTTTAGCATGATCGGTGCCATTTCAATGTGCCAATATCTAGAAAGAGCCTAGTTGGCATAATCCTCCTACAGAAAATGGAGTGCAAACCATCCTCGAACTAATGTTTGCACCTCACGGAGATCCTTGAAGATATTTCCCCATATCTCCTTGACCCAGAGTTTGAGCCTCTCATCAGAATAGGCACGACCCCAACCCTACCAACAAGTACCTTCCCAACTACGTCAAAAAATTCCCCCATGTTTAACCCTTCCCAAAATTTGAGGGTCAGGTCCTTGCTAATGGCCTTCACGCACTTCATTTTCCTCTTACCCGATCATGGCATAGTCGAATGATCCTGCAAGGGGTCTAAAGAGCCCTGGTGCTCCTGTTGGGAGCGCTGAGCTGAGTGCCTAACTTTTATGACCGAGGTTTTGAAGTAGCCAGAGGGGATGGAAGAGGGTTTTGTCACCATTGCAGACATGGAAGGAGCGGATGGCTCACGCAGGTTGTGTGCAAGCATTGAGATTAAGCCAACCAAGGAGAGAAGCACGAAAGGAGGTGGATGAGACAAATCCCTTGAAGGCGATGGCTCAAAAGGAGGGGAGGATGACCAACAAGCAGTTAACAAGTGTAGAGTTCCCAGTGAGAGCAGAGGACAATCGAAATCCAAGGAATCAATGTAGAGGGTGGCGAAGGGGAGACCAGAAGAAGATGGTCCGAGGAGAGTTACGGTGGGGGGGAAATGGAAAGGAGTGGAGTAGATAGTTCCTGATGATCATCATTCGAGAAAGTCGGCATAGGGTTAGGGCTTTGCCAGATAGAGACATAGGGGTTAGGGTCAGCAGAGTAATCCACTTCCTCTAGCTCCATGGCCAACATTCTGTAGTAGCCTCAGTGGAAAAATGAAAAGCAACGATGACAAATAGTGATCATGAAGAGCAGCCAGTCATTGACAAAAAGTGACAATGTGATTCTACGGAGGTCATGAGGTTACTGCATAACGAAGAAGCCCTATTTGTATTCTGTGCTCAAAGCGACCCTAACTCTTTATTGTTATTTATTTATTTATTCAATGTCTATATATTTTAATATTTTTTCCTTCACTAAATTTATTTATATAAGTATATATAACTAAATAAATATTTAATATTAAATGCAACAATAATAATTTAATTTTAATCTCATGGCTTAATTAGATATAAAATACTAAAAGTTAAAAGTATTTTATCAAGTGCCTTAATAAGTGGAAAATCTCAACTTTTCCACTTAATCTTTTAAGGATAAGTCAATTTTCTATCTTAATTAACTAATGTATTTATTTATTTATTTGAAGTTTTTATTTTTTACTTTGTCTTTAAATAAGCCAAAACCTTTGGAGGAAAGGTTTGGATGGTCATAGTTTTAATAAATGAGATGTCCATATATTAACTTTAGGACCTTATAAAATGTATATTAAATAAATGTTGTTCTTTTTAATTTCTTAAAAAACATCTATGCATGTTTATTTTGGAATGATGTTTCATAATTTTAATTTAATTATTAATAACTAGTATGTGAATGATAGAGATTGAAACATTAAGAAATATTCATGAAATTGTTTAAAAGGTAGTAGCACACAAGGTTGAGATTTATTTTAAAACTAGTTATGTTTTCTTATATATATATATATATGCTTGGGCATGTGTTATTGATAAACCATGGTATTGGCCTGCTATATTGTAATAACTCATATTCATAAGTTAATAATCTTAGAATAATACAACTAAATATCTTGTGAAATATTTTTTAAATGTATATATGTTTAATGGATATTAATTATTTTAGTAATTATTATTAATAATAATTTAAAAGTTTAGTTGATTTTTATGTATTGTTTTTTTTGTTTTTTGTTTTTTGTTTTAATATAGGAAATATAAGATTTCTAATGATGTAGTATTTTAACTCCTATCATTGGTTGATATGTATCAATATTTACCTACGATTTAATTGATATGCTATATTAATATTTGTTTCTTATTATATTGTTATTTTTATTAAAATAATTTATTAGAAAAGTGATAAAACTTGACCTTGTACATATTTTTCAATATAAAATAGAGTGGCCTTCCATAAATTTTATTTCATTTGATAAATGAATATTTATGAAAAATATTTAGTTTATCTTCCTAATTATTGTGATATTCCATACAAATAAAGAGTGTGAATATTAATTTGAAAGGAGATTATTCTAGCAACAAGCACGTGAAGAAATATATGCTTTTAACCATTGGACGGGTTTGGGAGCAATTTTTAATGAAAATTTACTAGTTTTTCAATAAATAAATAAAATATTTACATCATAAATTATTTTCTCATTATTTGTTTTATTTGGGTGAATAGTGAAGTGATGTGAAGTGATCTTTGATCTGATAACTTGATATATATTGTAAATATAATTATATTTTATTTGATTTATATGTTTTATTTTGTAATTTATATTTACTTTTTCGTATTTATAAAAATATATTATGGAAATGTTTCTATTATATGTAAAATAATTTATTTATAGATAATGCTACCCAAACACTATCTTTTAAGTAGTATAGTATTTATAACAATTATTCTCCAAAACTAGATGCAAAAATAAATCTCTTATCAAAATATGTTAACATGATCTTGCACATCTTATGGTTTACTCGATGAATAGTGTAGGTCAAATCAATACATTAATTTGTTGTTATTGTTAGTATTTTTTAAGAAAAAAGAAGACCCTTGTATTTACAATGTCAAATGATTGAAGGTAATCTAATAATAAGGAGTTCTACAAGAATACTAGATTTAGTCAAATTTCTTTAATCCATGTGGCAAAATTATGTTTTAGATTTTACATAACACTCTCTCTCTCTCTCTCTCACACACACACACACACACACACACACACTCAAACACACACACATATACACACACATAGGTATATAGTGCTACAAATAATGCACACACACACACACACACACATATAGATGTGTGTGTGGGGGTAGGGGGCAATAAAGGTGGTGGGGTGGAGAAAAATCCATGAGGTGTACTCTAGTTGGTTTGTGTGGGGTTTAGTCACAATCATGTTAGTGGTTCAAATATCATGGTGTTAGATGATCCAAAAATAAATATTATCATAGGTTATTAGCTTAGAATAAAATAATTATTAATTTAAGATATTAAATTAATAATTATTAATCTAGAATATTTAATTATTTAATTGAGACATTTAGAATTAGTATATTGTTGTAAAAGATACGACTCTACAAATGTGTTCTATTTTAGGAGAATAGTTGGTAAGATTGTTTGAATAGCTTTTATTGTAAGTGGACACTTGTTATTGCATAAGTGATCCATAACTAGATGTAGTTAGGACATTGAGCTTATAAATAGCTCATTGCAAGAGTGTTTGGTTGTTTGGGTGTAAACTCTTGCAAAATCAATATGTAATTGTTTTTTTTCTGATTAATAAAATTACGTGTCTAAGGACACTTCTGCCATTATTGTGGTATCAGAGCTCCAGTAATGTTGCAGCTGATGTGAGGAGGAGATTCCAGCTCTACAAGTTTTTGGAAAACTCCATTGAATTGATCAGCAAATGATGGGTATGAAAATTGTCCAGTTTATATTTTAGTTTAATTTCAGATTTTTATAAATAAAAAATTAGATCATTTGAGGTTTTCATCAAAATGAAGCATTTGCCACACCAATCTATCCTGTATCGATTTGGATAAATGGAATGTAGTACTGTTGACAATTCGCAAAATCACAACCATTGGAATAACGCATCATAAGGAGGAGTTTCCACGAGCCTTGCTGCAATAATAACAGGAAAGACAAATCAAACGAAGTCCGTTAAAGTTGCACTTGCCACTATTTCTTTTTGTTATTGTTTTGTGTGGTGTGTTGATTGGTTTCAGCAGTGAACACGAGACTCTGCTACTTTTCAGTGGGTTTCGGCCTGTAGATGTTCCTTTCTCACAACGCAACGCCTGCAATCGCAGAAATTCTATCTGATGTCCCTTGGGGCTGAATACGTGAAATTCACTTACGCTGGGAAGCGCCTGGACATAATCGGGAATCAAACACGGGCCGATTATTTCCCAAGAATATGTATAACTCTATCCGCGGCTGAAACGTTGTGTTTTGTTGCGCCAGTAGCTCCTGCATCGTAACTTTGTGTTGAATCTGCAATAGCGTTACCAATCAAAGCATAGTGATATATATAATCAGAAACAGGGTATACACTCTGCGTAGCTGTCTTGTTGCCTTCAGGCTCTACGATTGAGCTTGTATTCAACCATTGAAATTGCTACGAGTAAGGTTCATGGTTCCCTTGCCCGAGCAGGGAAAGATAGAGGGTAGACACCCAAGGTGGCTAAACAAGACAAGAAGAAACAATTGAGAGGCCGCACTCACAAGCGAATCGCAGTGGTTACTTTTGGAAAGAAGTGAGGGCGCAAACCTGTTTGCAACATATTTTATTTTTGATTTTGAAGTCGTGAGTGAAAACAATAAAGGAGGGTTTAATATTAATTAAAAATTTGTATTTTGGCAATAAGATTTTTTTTTTTTTTTTTGTATTTGGGAGAAATAAGGTGTGAGGGGTTATTTGTGAATATTTGGGATAGTAAATTTTGTAAATTTGTGGAGTAATAAGGTGATTTTATTTGTAATTTTTTTATATATGGAGAGATAAGTGTGACATTGTAACTCAAAGTACTTTTGGAATGCAGGATTACAAGCCCGTTCTTACCCCCATGGAGCAAAACTTGAAACTTTCAAAATTTGAGGGGGGGAAAGGTGGACAACACTGCTTACAGACAGTAGATTGGAAGCTTGATTTATTTAACAAACACTTGTCTTGATCTATCTTATGCAGTCAGTATTCTTTCGCGTTTTATGCAGAAACCATGAGACAACCATTGGAATTCAACCAAAAGAGTTCTTAAATATATCCAAGGAACAAAAGATTTTGGTCTTCTTTACACAAAGACTAAAAACTTTGCACTTGGTGGATATTCAGATGCCGACTTTGCTAGAAGTATTAATGATCAAGCATCAACATCAAATTATTTAATGAATATGGGGTTGGCAACAATATCTTGGAGTTGTAAGAAACAAGCTACAGTGGCCACTTCTTCAGCAGAAACAGAGTACATTTCAGCATGGGAAGTAGCATGTGAAATTGTTTGGTTGCGTGGAATTTTGCAGGACTTGGGCATTTCTTAGGCAAAAGCTACATCATTATTCATTGACAGCCAGTCAGCCATCAAATTTGCCAAGAACCCTATTTTTCATTCAAAGACAAAGCATGTGGACACCAAGTATCATCATATCAGATCTCTCATCACCAAAGAGGTCCTCAAGCCAATTTATTGTCCTTCAGAAGATCCAATCTCTGACATTTTCACGAAACCTCTTGGTAGAATAAAATTTACTAAGTTCAGGGATGAACTTGGTATCTATTGTCATGTATCTTTGGATCATAGGGGGGGATGTTAGATGATCCAAAAATAAATATTATCATAGGTTATTAAGTTAGAATAAAATAATTATTAATTTAAGATACTAAATTAATAATTATTAATCTAGAATATTTAATTATTTAATGGATACATTTAGAATTAGTATATTGTTGTAAAAGATATGACTCTAAAAATGTGCCATACCTTAGGCTCTATTTTAGGAGAATAGTTAGTAAGATTGTTGGAATAGCTTTTATTGTAAGTGGACACTTATTGCATAAGTGATCCATAATTAGAGGTAGTTAGGACATTGAGCTTATAAATGGCTCATTGCAAGAGTGTTTGGTTGTTCGGGTGTAAACTCTTGCAAAATCAATATGTAATTGTTTTTTTATGATTAATAAAACTACGTGTCTGAGGACACTTCTGCCATTACATGGGGAGGGACTAAGAGTGGAAACTACTTGTGGGGGACAAAAACTACTCTATGGGCCACCCATGCTCTATTGATTTTTACACAAATCTTGTGAAAACATGCCACCATTAGAAATATCATTCTTGCATACAACATTCTTGTTAAACCCAACCAAGGATCATATTACTTTGAAGACACACACACACACACACACACACACATGGAAGAAATATGGTGGATGTGTGTGCGCGCATAAACACACACACATGGGAAAAGGAAAAACACAAAGAATTTGACAATAACTTTACATATAGATTGATTAAAGGATAAGGTCCAACACATATGTATACTTACCTTATACTCAATTAACCATTATTATAGTAAGAGTTACCATTACTTTGTGACTTTCCTAATTGACATGAACAACATGTTATTCTTAGAATTATATGCATTGGCAAACCAGTTTACAAGAAGATATTTTACAATCATAGAAGTTAATTAAAGATGCCAAACATGGCATATGTGATTGTTTGTTTTTGCATAGAATAATGCATGCAACATATGTGGCCATAGAAAGCAAACATAATCATGTTACATCAAGTATATGACATTTTATACAAAAATAATAAGAGAAGAAATAACATGTTTAAACAAACCCTAGAAGATCCCTCCTGAAGAAAAATACTATAAAATAAAACTACCCAAAATCATACAAAATTAAATTTGAATATTACACACCATACATAAATCCCAATATTTGGTGCCCACAATCATATATTTTTACTCATGATGCCTACAAACATTCTTGTTCATGAAATACGATTATGGGTGAAAGATTGAATGGTAGGGATGTATCCAATATTTCTGTGTTTTTTAATCCACTATCCAATATTTTTTTTTTAGATGATATATTTGTAATTGGTAAATGAGAGGCATCTTGATGGTTATCCATACTTATGAGTGTTCACCATTGGTTATTGATGTGGATTTGCTAGTTAATGTTTTATGAAAGAAAAAAAAGATTATAAGTTATGCATTTCATATAATAATTGATATTTCTAAAATAAAACATAATACTAGATATCCCCTTATGGCTCATATTTCACTATGCTTACAAAGAAATAAAATAAATGCAGACATTGTATAGTCTACAAATTTACTTAATAAAGTATTCGTATGACCTCTCTAATAATAGTGAACGAAAAGACCATCTTAATAAATCCAAATACTTCACTCAGATTTCTTAGCCTTTAATTATCATGAAATTCATGTATATCGCTAGATTATTTGGAAAAATACATTTAGATGAAGTCTCTAGAAGTGGTTTGTCATGGAATTTGGTCTCAATAGTGTATTTGTGATTTTCATATGGATATAAATATATTTTCTAAGCCAAACTTTGGTATCTTCGCATGGTATAAATAAATGAAATTTACCTAACTTAGAATAGGAAATCACATGATGAGGTGAGGTATATTTGATTAGTACTATATTTGTTTCAAGAACAAAAACTCTAAACAAAGCTAAAGATGACATTTTTCTTGATCACAAGATACCTTGGATTCCAATTGTCTATGATTTGATATAATCCATCCTATAAATAGACCTACCAATAATAATTTTCTATCTTGCTTCATATTATCAATGATCACTAAACTTTTGGACCCAACTCAAACTTAGAGTTATGCATCACTCTCAATTGTTTGACAAGATTCCTATAATTCCTTATGGCATTCCTTCTTATTTTATAATGAAATAGTGTTTGTAATTATATGTGCTAAAGAGTTAGGTATATTCAATATTAAATGCATAACATATAAAAAAAATCCATCATATAATTACACGTGGTTCTTTTATTAAATAGAAAAAAACTATTTTCAAAAAAAGACCTATAATAACATTAACAACAAAAACAACAATAATTGGTCGAAATTGGCTAACCTTCTAGTCATTACTTTAACATGGGAATAAATTGGTACAATGCATGTGTATGAACCATAGGCTATTCCTTTAGATGTCCTTGTATTTTAAGGACCATCTGTCTTATTTAAATAGAGATTAATTGTTTTATCTTCTTCCTATGTTATTCATTATTAGTATGATCAAAGTATCAACTTGGTGTTCTCTTTTATATGTCAAACATATTTTTCAAATGAAATGAATAGTGTGTTGTAAGGTTTCTAAAATTTTTGAAATATAGGGTTGCTTAAAAAATCAATAGTGTTTATGCACTAGTACAATCATTCATCTTAACAAACATTTATGTCAAATTGAACCATGCTAACGTGAAGATAGTTACATAATGTTGTAATGGCTATTTAACATGGATATTATTCTTCACATTAAAACTACTAGTTTGAAGATAATATTTCATGTTGAATTTTTATAGACATAAATTGTTGATTCTCTTCTTCTCTCAATCCATTTGGGTATTCAAATTATTGTGGTACTAGGTGGAGGGAATAATCTATATCTTTTACCAATGACCTCGGGTGATAAGAAGAAATAGTTGTAATTGTTATAGGATTTTAATGTTGTTTACGAATCACATGGTTCTTATCTTGCTATGTTAAACATTAAAGGCACACAAATGGCATTTGAATTGAACTAAACACTCATTATTTTTAAAAGTCACATCCCCTTGTTCTACCCATGCTTACTGTAGTAGGATTATAATGCCAGTGTGCAACACACATGAATGTATGGCCTTTTATTAAACAATAATATTTATTATTAACTAATTAACAGAACTAAAGGTTGGAAAGCATTATGGATCCTCGGCTTGACAGGAAACTTGATTGTTCGCTTATATTTACTGAAATATGCTTTAATGGGTGAAGCTTGCTTGTCTTATTTTCATGCTTGAAAGGCATTGTAACACCCTCATCCCAAATCTACCCAAGTAATCGAAAAACTGAGGTAAATATGTGACGCAAGGCCACTATAATGGGATTCAACCTCCTAGGTGACGTTAAGGAAGTGGAATCAACGAAAACACACCACACATACCTTCCACATTAGCAACAAAACTTCTAAGATCCATCCCAACCACTCAGGTAACCATCCCCTAAGACCAACTCAAGTTTTAGTGCATCAAACCCCTATACGTTCACTTGATATGGACCAACATGCATCCAGGAGGCTCGAGACGCTTCCACAACAAGGGCAAGCGAGCATCCAGGGACTTTTCTCCTCAGTCCTATACTTGCTACTCCAGGATTTGTGCCACGTTTTCAGGCCCAAAGCCTAGGTCACTACCCAAAACTCAATGATAGGTTAAGAAATGAATTTACACAACAGAAAAATGGTACATTTCTAAAAATATTGACAAGGTCTAGACTAGACCCCTACTAGCCATGACAGACATTTCATCAAACATGTCACTAATATGTAATATACAGGTTTAAACAACATATCTATGTTGGAAATAATACTGAGAGGGGGGGTGAATCAGTATTATCAGATCATTAAAACTTTTTCAATGCTCAAAAACATATACGCTACTTCAGTTAAGTGAACCCGCGTGTACACGCTTCTGTGTTTAAAGAAACTAGCGTATATCCAGAAATCTTATGATTCAGTTAGCTTATCTTCAGTAAATATATCAGAACAGTATTAACCATATTAACAGTAAACAGGTGCAGTATAACAGAACAGATCATCACACAAAAGCCACACACATGAACACAAAGATATAAGGTGGAAACCCAATGTGGGTGAAAACCACCTGCTGCAAGTCATCTCAATCTTCTTCTTAATAAGAAAATACTTTTACAATATTTGTACTGGTGCAGTCTTATACCAGTACGGGAGCTACAACCCCCTTTGCTTTTGTACTAGCCGATCCATTTACTAGTACACAGGCTGCTACCTGCTACAATGCTCCAAAGATCTCCCTTAGCTTTTGTACTAGCTTAGATACTAGTACGTAGGTGCTTGCCTACAATCTTCTCTCCTCCAGGTACCACGTTTCATCAATTTTCAGACTGGATACACTGAAGCACAACACATAATCTGAAAGGCCACATTTCATCCAATTTTCATACTGGACCCATAACTATCATTGAAGATAAAAACAATCATCAAACTCTGAATCACTGAAACCCTGTTAACAACACTGTCACCAGAACACAGAGCAGACACAGAACTCTGTAATAACCATCTGACCCATCTGCAACTTCAAATATCAAGCTTTACAATGTATACGCTACTTCAATGAATCAAACCCGCGTGTATACGCGCTTTCGCCAAAGACAACCCGCGTACAGATCTAAAATTAGTTTCTCATAACTTGCAGCTGTACCCGACATCAATCATACTCATAATACTTATAGAACAATACATGCGTCAGTATGTAGATCTAGAAATAGCATCATAAAGATAGTTCATTTCAAACCATTTGATCCCGATCTCTCCTTAGATCTTGCTCTCCATCAACCGATGAGATCTCTCCTTAGCTCAGATCAAGCAATGCATCATCAACCCATAACCTGCATACTGGATCTAATGCTTCATCAGATATTCAAGACATTTCAGATGCACTTGCCTAATGATTTCCTTCTCCTTATATAGCCTTAGGCCTTGTTCAATACCAAGAGCCAAAACCATAGAAATCCAATACCATCAACTTCAAAACTAGGGATCGACACGCCCGTCGAGACACAATGGTCCGAAACCATAGGCACAACTTCCAAGAACTAACCGCCATGGACCAAAGGTACTTTTCCACATACATGCGCTTTTTCTGAAGCCAACCTGCATGTACACGCGACTTGGGCTTAACGAACCTGCGTGTATGAGCTTTCTCTTCTTCTTATAGTCTGATCATCAATTCCTTGCTGCTGACCTTTTGTACTATGATTTGTCATCAGTGAGGTTTGCCATCAAGGACAACACTTATCTCATAAGCCAACAATCTCCCCCTTTGGACTTGATGGCAAAGCTAACTTGTCACACTTAGAACTATCATCTGATTCCTTTGAGTTGTCCTCCATCAGTCACATCTGATATCTCTTCTGAAGATTCATCATCTGATTCCTTTGAGCTGTCCTCCATCAGTCACATCTGATATCTCTTCTGAAGATTCACCCAGTTATACATAAGTGAGATATTCTTCTATGAGAGGGTTGCCATCAAGTACAACACATGCATCATAATGCCAACAATCTCCCCCTTTGGACTTGATGGCAACAACACCAAATCACTCTCCCCCTTTGACATCAAGGGCAAAGGGTGAACCAAGATGTTCTCTTCTTTTGCTGAACATTTCGCTGTCCATACTCCCCCTGAGTATCTATTAAAATCTCTGAATGATCTCCCCCTTTGTATATGCCAACGTGTACCAATCTGTCAATGCTCCCCCTGAGTACATGCCAAGTCTCTGTACTGCTGAAGTGTGTTGTTCATGCTCTTCCTGACTGTAGGCAAGATCTGCAAAAGATGTTCTTCAAGAAGAACATGACTCTATACATCATAAAAGACCTTCCTATCACCAAAGACTCATACATACATCCATCTCTCAACTAAGTGAGGATATACAAAAATTGACTCATCCACCCAACCAAGTGGGGATACATCAAAAGTTTACATATGACAACCAATCATATTGCATCAATCATCCCAGGCATAGTGGGGAAACCAAAATAGGCCGTTACATGACCTTGACACCATGAAAGAGATACCACAAAAGAGATATATGACATAGAGACAAAATATCTAAAGTAAGACTTATGAATGTCACCAATAGCATCTGATAATCACCATTCAGATCAACCAAGAGATCCTTTTGTTCTCCTTTCGCCTTTGTTCCACCTAAATCAACAACAATGTGAACTAGAACCAAAGGCTTTAAGATAATGCCAACAATGCATCATTGGAAGATTATCTGCTCCCCCTGAACCTGTGCCAGATGATCTCTGTCAGACCCATATCAGACTTTCTGCAACCAACATCTGTCCCTGCTGATTTCCTTCAAAACTCCATATACGCTTCTGCATCCACATAAACAAGCGTATATACGCCGATAGGCCTTATCCAACTTGCGTATACCAATTTCCATATCAGCAACCTGTAAATGTCCTGTAGAGAATAAGTCATCAACCTATAACAAGGTATGTCTGCATCAATTCATCCCTTAGAACAGAATTCAGAGTCATTCACATGTGTGAAACCACCATAGCCATTTCATCAAGCTCTACATGATCCAAGTATCATTACTTGGGAACATCTGCATCAATCAACACATGAAAGTATCAACCTATCATTATATAGATAAGAACTCATCACCATGTCTCCAACAAAGCAACCTTGAGTAGTCATCCATGTATCAGCACTATATATCTTGAGCTCAAGCTCATTTGACAAAACTTCTTGATATCATCAACAGCAACAATCCTTATTCACAAGAGTGCCTGCATCATAACTGTATGATCTTTATGCATATGACAACAACAGTATATAAGTGACTCATCATCAAGAGAGGAAGATGTGTATTCAAGCTTTGTACTTGTCCTTATGAAGATTACCATGTAAGCACCATATATGCATCATCAAAGAATCAATCATAAATTTGATCTGAACATCTTCTATGTAACTTCAAGAATCATATGAGAGTTTATCATAGACAACTCACAACCACATCATAGCAAGATATATCATTTATCCATATAAGAATCATCACCAAGGATTATTAACCATAATGCCAACAATGAATTACTAAAGGCATATGCTCCCCCTCAACCAATGCCATCTGTTAGATCTGATCATGCATATATCAGCAGTAAGCATCAAGACATCATCATCATCATCAAGTTAGGATCAAAACACTTCTAGACATCTTACAAGTATCAAAACATTTTTTCACACATCCTCAACAGACTGTAACAATTAACCAATAGAGCAAATAATGGACTGAATCATGTCAGATCCCTTTTCTGAGCCTGTCCCCACTGCTTTTCCTCAGACTGACATATACGCGACTTTGCAGTGTCTAACTCGCGTATATACGCGACTTACCTTTAAGGAACTGTTGAAGCCCCGAAATTCGTTGCAACAACATCGGGGAAACCACCCGGTCCGGAACTTAGTGCAGCTCCTTTTCCGTTTGGAATAGTGGCTCCGACTGGGGATAATGGGACCAGTTTCCCAAAGATTATAAGTAAACGGGATGGATGAATGATTTACGATGTAAGGTGATAATAAATAAATAACTAAACTACAAAAGAAATATAATAACTATAAGCTAATCCCGGGACTTATCGATTCATTTGAATACAGCGTTTGATAATTTAGGCTTACTGGCAGGCATATAGATGACACTAACAATAAGCATAAATGTTTAAATCATTTAAGATTGCTCTGCATAAGTAGTTATGCATAGCGATAATAGCGAATTACTGTACTCAGTCATTTATATCATTGTTACGCGCATGATTAAAAGAGATAACAAATCACAAAACATTCAATAGTGATATGAAATGCAGACTTGCTGTTATATTGCATACATGTAATCAACAATAGCAAAAGTAATAACATAGCAATTCATATAATAGAAAAGAGAACAGATACAGATAATAGTACCATGCAAGCTGTTTGATCAATCCAATATATTAATCGCTATGTCGCGGTTCTTCCTTCAGACCAGAAAGCATTCCAAGCAAACGACAATAGTGCACAATTTACTTAAAACAGCCTTCCAAGTAAAATTAAGA
Organism: Pinus tabuliformis; assembly: GCA_031772625.1. Classification (NCBI taxonomy): domain Eukaryota; kingdom Viridiplantae; phylum Streptophyta; class Pinopsida; order Pinales; family Pinaceae; genus Pinus; species Pinus tabuliformis. The sequence continues at coordinate 1,671,494,645 of CM062817.1, read as the reverse complement.
ACCAGTGGTCGAGTTTCAAAAAGAATATAGACTGAAGCACAATAGTGCAAACTTCAGCCTTTAAGTCTTTTACAAAATTTTACGACCCTCTCCAAAACAATGAAAGGGTCTATAAATACTATGCTAATCTAAAATATCTAAATATCTAAAACTGAAAAACAACTAAATCGGCATTAACAAATATCATTTTGTATTTTGGTGATTCGGCAGTCGGCGGCGATGTTTCAGTCAGAGGTCTCTTTGCCTTTACTCCTTTGCTGACATATCGCCAGCATTGGCTCTACTTCTGGTGGAGTATTGAGGCGTGAAGTCAGCTGTGCATCATATGTGGCATCTCGAATATCGGCAATCAGGTATCGGAGAGCATCTATTAGACAATTAAGAGCCGACCTTTGAGAATGTGGTTTAATCAGGAAAAGCCAGTATGTATCGGCGGTCAAGGTATTTACTCCAGTAATTAACCGCCCTTGTTTCTCCAGATCAGGGTAATTCCTGAGCTCCAGCATATTTGCCGTTGTTATGTTTCCAGGTGTGCATTGTGAAATCATGTTTGCCAGATACAATGTATCATTGACTAGATTGATCATGTTACTGGCAATCATTTTGCATCTGGAGGCTGCTCTTTCTGCTTTCATCATCTGTGTGTTCCATTCCATGAAGAGTATGTCCTTGTATGTTACACAGATTCGGGAGAAATTTACGGCTTGCCCTTCTGGAGTGTCTTGCCATTCAATATATTCTGTTATATCGTCTTCAGCCTGATCCAACATACTTCTGGCTTTCTCGATTTGTTCACACACTGCTGTAGATGTTTCACACAGTGATTCAGCTTCAACAAGTTGTTGGCATAAGATCCTGATTTGAGATATCAGTGCGCTGTTTATTCGAGTTGCCTCTGATCTGAAATCATTGATACTCTTGGCGCCCTTAATACCTTCAAGCTGAGCTGATAGCTGAATTATTTGCTCGTCTTTAGCTTGTATCATCAGCTCATTCGATGCCTTCAACTGGGATAATGCCTCTGACAATTCTTTTGCTTTCTGAATGTCACTTTGGTCTATCCTCAGTTGTTCAATTTGCTGGGTTAACAAATGATTCTCTTGTTGTTGGGCCAGCAATTGTTCCTCTGCCTGTGCTCCCTTATTCCTTGCCTCTATCACTTCTGCTTGTAATGCGTATATCTCATGCTCTTTAGTCTTCAAAAGAAGACTTACTTCGGATGCTTTGTCAATAGTTGCCGTTGAATAAGCTCCCGCAAATTGCGATAGCTTTGTCAGATCTTCAGAGGGATCCAATTCTCCCTTCCAGACCACATTGCCCATGATTGTTTGCTCAGGCAAAATAGAAGGTTGATCAAGCCTTCGCCTTTTCCTCGAGCGCCTTACAACGGCTCTATGCTTTGGGCTGTAGAAAATGTCTAGAGGAGGAATTTCCTCCACCTGAAGATCAATTTGATCGGATGGGTATTGAGTGATTACCTCTACATTCTGTACCATGGGTGAGCCGCTGGTTCCCTCTAGAACCGGAGAAGAAGTAATATTGGGAGTCTTAGAGACGTCTGAGTCTTTGGAGGCTTCCTTACCACTTATGATGGAATCGAATTGGTTCCATTCTTTAATTAATTCAGGATCAGTAGAGACTTGCTCACTTTGTTCTTTCTCCCGTTCAATCTTCTGCTGTTCCTCCTGTGCTCTTTGCTGCTGTTCCTCCAATTCCCTTTTCTGCCTATCTTCCAGTTCTTTCTTTGCTTTCTCTTCTTCTTCTCTTTTCCTCTGTTCTTCTAACTCCTTTTGCTTTCTTTGCTCTTGTTCAATTTGTGCTTTTTGATGCCTTTCCTCTTGTTGTCTATCATATTCTTTAGTTGTAATAGGAGATAGGTGTATTTGCTGCTGACCAGACTCGCTTGAGGAAGATGTTGGGGTTGTAGATAATAAATCTAGAGGCAAAGTTTGCAACCTTTGCTTTCTAAGTTTATTAAATTCAGTTAACTCTACATCTTCATATCTTAGTGAAGCGAGTTGTCTGACTTGGCTTATTGAATCGGCACTCATGAACAGGTCGTCAAACTGGTCTTCTTGATGAACAACCTTTGACAGCTTGGCCTGTTCCAAGGCAATGAAAGTAGTCTTTTTTGGATCATAAAGTCTGTTTGGAATAGAAGCCAAGGATATCAATTGGAGTTTTGCTGCTTCCTTTTCTGCATGTTTATAATTCAGCAGCGTATAAACTCCAATTCTTAAAGGAAAAGAGGGCCATCCTCTCTTCTTCTCCTCCTTGAGAGTTTGTGTGACACTCTCAGACATAATCTGGTAGGAGATTTCCCGGGCTAACAGTTTATCTGGGACGTACAGGGGGAGGACATGTGGCCTAGCCTTGCTTCCAAAAACTCTAATATAGGTAAAATGCTCTTCGCCGAACCAATGGGCTACAGCTGGGAGATCAAAAGAAGCTTCATAGGAAATTCTAGGGATAGGTCTGTCAAAAATAGAATAGTGAACGGGAACCATAAAACCATTGCAAATTTGATACAGATGGTCTTTGTGGGAGGGTTTCCACAATTTCCGATGGTACAAGTGAATGGGTGTTGGGTCATGGGTTGTCCATCTCCAACCAAGGACATGAAACTCAGAATTATAACAAAGGGTATCCATAATGTAAGCAGAGTAATAGAAGGGTGGGATTTTTCTCTCAGTGACTCTGGTTTTGGCCCTAAACTCACGAATAGCTATGACCAATTTATCAGACAAAATAGTGGCCCAATCCATGATTATACTATTGACGACCGCTTCCATTAAAGGAACCATATCAATATGAATATTTGCAGAGTCATGAAATCCCCACAATCTACACATCATAATCCCGGCGTAGCAATAAGGTGAAGCCAAAGAAGCATTGGAGTACTTACCCGACATATCATGCTTGTGTTTAGTTGGATTCTGCCTCCACTCTCGGAGAGGTTCGGATGGCGATTCATTCTCCTTCGCGAATTTCTCCAAAAAGGCTCTATTATAGACTAGCTCGGGTTGAGGCAAATGATACATCCGTCTCAAGTCATCAGGCTTGAAGGAACCAAAAATCCTTCCATCCTTAGTATGGAAGGTTCTATCAGTGAGAGTAATTTCTTCAATTGCCCAACGTACCACATCAGTATAAGGCAAGACTTGTTCTCTGGCTGCTATTCTGTGCAGAAAGGAGTCAGCCAAATCTTTAAGAGTTGCCTCAGACTTTCTTAGTTCATCCACACTAGCCTCCGTTACTGTCTTTTCTGGTTGTTCTGCTTCTAGCAAATTGTATGTACCTTGCCATGTAGTACCAGGAAGACCAGTGCATGTAGTATCTGAGATTAAGCCTTTCTTTGAAACCATAGCAGCTTGGCCTGAGACAGGTGTCGGAGTAGAACCTGCCACCTTTTTTAACTTCTTTCCCATCATATTCAGACTTCTCTCGGTTGAATTCTACACAAATGCAAGAGAAATCGTAACAAAGAAATAACAATGACGATCCATAACGGGATAGATATATAACTTGAAGCGTGGTGAGATTAATTCTAAAAGTGGCTACAGATCTAATGATTTGAGAGGGCACCGCAGATGCAATGATGGTGATTTTACGGCCTGCAGCTCCATAAATGACCATTACTTAAGTTATTAAACCGAATGACCCCTTAAAGCGTGCAATAGATTTCTTCAAAGGTCTAATCGTAATTGCTCGTTAATTCGAAGGGGCAAAGCTTTAAATACGCATGCATTACCTTATCCCTTTACTTAACGGCATTTTGAAATTTGTGCTTTTGTCAAATCGGATTTAAATATAACTTTAATGCTTTGTAATAATCACCCTTTTTTTAGGAGTTCTGGTCATCATTAAGCGTCATCGCATCGCATCGGGAGTGTGAGTGACATTATCATTTGGGAGAGATCTTGGCGAATGCCGATTGCGACATTGTATCATATTAGCGTGCGGACATAATCCCTAAATGCATATCAATTGATTTACCGACTACCGATAGCGATATCACATCGCATCGGGAAAAAGATCTGAACGTCTTATGAAGATGTATGGGATTCTGCCGACTACCGATAGCGATATCGCATCGGGGAAAAGATGTGTGCCTTTTTCTGTGTGTGCATTGGCTATCGCCGATGGCCGATAGCGATATCGCATCGGAAAGAACCAAGGTAGCAAATGGTCTTGCGATTGCTTTTTCGGACTTAACCAAAAATTGCTTATTATTTGTTCAAAAAGGCTTTTGTTAACAAATTCATTTGATTATCATACCTTTTTCGAACAAATTCATTAATGCCAATTAAAATTTTTAAAAGGGACCCATTTCATATGTTAATTGTTTGTGATAAAAATGTTATGAAATGGGGGGTTGTTGTAGGGCACAACAATTGGCGATTCGCTGGTAGAACCAGTTATCTTTGGACTAATAAATATACTTACACCTTTTCAAATAGAATCTTTATAAAGAAAGGAAACTTCTAATATAACTAGATGTCTATTGATTCTGAATAAAACAGGTTTCTTCATTTGACTTCCTCTTTTTATAAACACACTTTGAGTTTTGAAACAAGTCCTTATTGGTTCATAAAAGTAAAATAGAAAACTTCTCCATATCAGCTTTTTAAAATAAACTCCTCTGTCACAGGTAGAGCCTCTGCTGCCAGCAAACGTTCATAGTCTCGGCAGGGTTACCTTTTAACCATGTCATTGTCCATTGTTCCATTCACTTAAGAGTGTGACTAAACAGAATGAATTCAAAAGATATTTTTGTATTTTTTGAATTTCACTTTCTTCTTTGCTTAAGATAAAAGCCATTGTCCTGGTTTGGTGGCCAGATAACGACAATGCCATTCACGGGTAGTAATCAAACTGAACAAGCTGGCTCGTGATGAGACCCCTTGTCTTGAAATTTCAAGCCATTACCCTGTTTGGTATGCAGTTTTGGTAATGTCAGTTAAATTATTTTCCTATGAACATGGTAAGCAGGCTTGTAATAAGACCTCTTATCTTTGATCTTTTATATTTTAGAATTACACTCTGAGAAATCATAAACTTTTAGTGAATGGGATGAACAACTATCTTCTTAAGAGTAAACGGATGACAGGTTTAAGAGTTAAAGATGCTGAAGATGGATTAGCCCCTCTTTTAATATAGATAACCTTTGGAGACTTATTTTCAAAACTCAAGATGACTCATAGAACTTCGTTCAGAGTGAAGTTTACAAAAGTTAGACTGTGATGTTCAGAATAAAAAGATGTCTAATTTCCTAGAAATGATCTTCCTTGGTTTAAGACGCTATTATCTAAAAGTAAATATTAATAGTGTAGTGGCGAGACAACTTTTAATTACAGCGAAAGGTCAATGGAAGATGTCCCACGTCCTTATTTCTACAAATCCTACAAACTATATAAAAACTATCAAACTACATAGAGAAGGGGTTACCTCCTCAATTAAAGAATTTCTTCAAGATCAGACCATTGACAGGGAGAGAATCCCTCACCCCTGATAGATTTTGCAGTATAAAAGTGGAATGGCCTACTTTTTCACAGATCTGAAATGGTCCGAGCCACATTTTTTGAAATTTGGAATGTTTACCTTTGTCTTCATGGGCTTTGTCCCATTTCAGGACTAGATCTCCGACTTGGAATTGTTTAGGACTAGATGAGGCCAGATCAAAAGCTGCTTTAATGACTTGCTGATGTTTAGCGTGTGTAACCTTGGCTTTTTCCCTTTCTTCTTCAAGTTTAAGAATTTGATCATATCTAAACTGGATAGAGGAAGAAGGAGTTTCGTCAATAAATTGCACTAGGGCTAGAGATGGAAAAAGAAGATTGGTTGGTACGATTGCTTCTTTTCCATAGACAAGATTAAACGGAGAGGTCCCTATGGAAGCTTTCTGTGTTATCCTATCAGCCCATAATGCAAATACCAAGGATTTATGCCAATTCTTATGATTCTCTTCGATTGTTCGCTTAATGATTTTGATTAGGTTTTTATTAGTTGATTCTGCTAGGCCATTACCCTGAGGATAGTAATTAGCAGAATACTTTAATTTAAATCCCCTTTTGATAGCGAAATCAATCATTGCATTACCTGAGAAGTAAGAAGCATTATCAAAGACGAGAGCGTTTGGAACACCAAACCTGGTAATGATGAACTGATCTATAAATTCAATGATCGCCTCAGAGTTTGTTGTTTTCAACGGAACTGCTTCTACCCACTTTGTAAAGTAATCAGTTGCTGTAAGAATATATTTGTGCTGCTTGGAAGAAGAAGGATGAATTTCTCCAATGATGTCCAATCCCCATTGTTCAAAAGGCTGTTCAATGTTGATTGGATGCAAAGGGAAAGCTGGTTTTTGTTGTCTTCCACTGGCAGTTTGGCATTTGATGCATTTCCTTACATATTCGTGACCGTCTTTAAACAAAGTAGGCCAATAGTATCCAGCATGAATGATTTTATGAGCTGTTGTATCAGCTCCGAAATGTCCTACTGCTGGTCCGTCGTGTAGCTCCTGCAAAACCTTTTGAGCTTCAGGTTTCTCAAGGCATCTTAATAGGACAGAATCATAGTTTCTTCTGAAGAGCACATCGCCAATAATTGAAAAACTCTTAGCTTTCAATCTAATGGCTCTTTTGTTTTTGTAGGACAAATTGGTAGGTGCATAACCATTCTTTAAATAGAAGATCAGATCTGCATATTGAGATTCGGAATCAGGAATACTTAGCTGATTAACTTCTTGGGTTTGCTCTGTATCACTTGATTCCGGAATGTTTGATGCTCCTGCTAATATCCTGCAAAAACCTTGACCTTTAACAAACTTTGCTGGCTTTATTTCTAGATCATATTCTTGGAGAGCTGCGACCCAATTTGCCCTCTTTTCTCCCAATTCCTTTTGGATTAATAGTTGCCTAACTGCTGAGAAAGGAACTATCACTTTAGTATGGGTTTTTAAAAGAAAGGGTCGATAATGTTTGACTGCTTTAAAGACAGCAAAAGCTTGTTTCTCAATATCGGAATAGTTTAATTCGGCGCCTTGAAAGTTTGAACTGAAGAACGAGATGGGCGCTTCCAAATTGTCATCATTCAACTGGGTGAGCACTGCTGCGTAAGATAAGTCGGATGCAATGGTGTATAATATAAAATGATTAGAAAGATTTGGAGTATTCAGAGCTGGGACATTAATTATTGATTGCTTAATACCATTAAAAGCTTGCTTTTCCTCTATTCCCCATCTGAAGGTTGAATTCTTTTTAATCATCGTTTGTAGTGGTAGTACAATCTGTGAAAAATCTGGAACGAATCGTTTAACGAAATTAATCTGCCCTAGAAACGACTGCATCGATTTTTTGTTGTGCGGAAAAGGAATTTCAGAAATTTCCTTAATTCGATCAGGATCTACATAAATGCCATCTTTAGATACAATAAACCCTAGAAGCTTACCCTGGTTGAGAGCAAAGAAAGACTTTTTCGGGTTGAGAGAGATACCATATGTTTTGCATCGTTGAAAAATCTGTTTTAAATCATGCAAGTGGTTATATCTCTTTTTAGAATACACAGTAATATCATCGAGGTAGACGACTACTGTCCGATTAATTAACCCTCTAAAGGCTGTATCCATGGCTCTTTGGAATGTCGCTCTTGCATTTATGAGTCCAAAAGGCATCTTTTGATATGCATAAGTTCCCCATTTTGTCCTGAATGTAGTCTTTAGTTGGTCATCAGGATGGACCAACACTTGATTATATCCTGAGAAACCGTCGAGAAAGGACATTAATTCAGATCCTGCTACCGATTGGAGGATTTGTTCCATGGTAGGCAGTGGGAAATTATCTTTCAAGCTTGCCTTATTCAAGTTTCTGAAATCAATACAGATTCGAATGTCGCCGTTTTTCTTCCTGACTGGGACCATATTGGAGACCCAGTTTGAGTGTCGGACAGGGAAGATAATCTTAGCTTTTAGGAGCTTATTAAGTTCCGACTTTATTTGGCCCTCCAAATTCGGGTGTATTTTTCTTAACTTCTGCTGGATAGGTTTTTGATCGGGAAGCATAGGAATAGTATGTTGTATGATAGATGTATCATATGTCTTGAGGTCGTCATACTGCCAAGCAAAAACTTGCTTGTTTTTCCTTAAGAGTTTGATGAATGCTTCCTTTTCTTCTATAGAAAGTCCTAGTCCTAAGTTGATATTTTGAGGAGCTTGATCTGTTCCCAAATTGATTGATTCAAACCTAAGAGTAGAGTTTTGGAGTTTTGCATTAATTACAGGTTTGAACCTATCTTTAATGTCATAAAGGTCTTCGAGCTTTACTACAGGCTTAGGAATCGCGTTATCTTGAGATGTTTCTTTCATTTGAGAATCATGGTCATGCTCTTCAATGATTTGATTGTCATAAGACTTTTCAGAGGTTAAGAATTGCAAGATGTCCTCGTCATGGTTGAAAACCCTCCAGTTAGTGATGTTATCGGGAACTGAAGGTCTAAAAATTAATTCTATAGAAAATCTATCAAGGCTATAGTCTTCGGAAGGGAGGAGTTTGGAAGCTACGTTGGCTAGTAAATCAGCTGCCGAGTTTTGTGATCTTGGAATTGAAGAAATGTTGAATGCTGAGAAATGCAAAGTAAGATCTTGCACTAGCGATTGATAATGCTTAAGGTGGCTTGAAAGGCAATGAATTGTATTTCTTACCTGTTTAACAATGATCTCACTATCACCGAATACTTTTATATATTGGACTTTAAGGTCAATCGCCTTATATAGTCCCTGCACTAGAGCTTCGTATTCGGCCGTGTTATTGGTGCATTCAAATTCTAATCGACAGGATAGCATTGTTTTTTCGCCTTGCGGACTAACCAAGATGCAACCTGCTCCTGATCCCTCACTGGACTTAGAGCCATCAAAATACAAAGACCAAAATAAAGGAGAATCAACAAAAATATTTACATCTTTTTGATTTTCGTTGAAGCATTTGGATAAATTGGTTTGTGAAAATTTTTCTACTTGAGATGTACAATGGTTAACTAAAAAAGGGGAAGGTTGGGCAACAAAGTTGCCAAAGAATGATTCTGAGGAATAATTTCCCAAAATGTTGTTGTTGAAGGCCACAGGCTGGTTTTCTTGTTCGAAATCGGTTACTGTGTGAGTCATGTGTTTCTCACGGTCGATCCTTATTTGATTTGGCTTACCCTTATAGGGGAGCCACATATGTGACCAATCCGTGGAAATGTATCCATGCAGTTTCTCAGACCAATCTCTGCTCAAAATTAAACCATAGAATTCAGGTATGTCAGCAATCAAAATATCTATTCTCTGTACTATTCTGGGATCAGCAGACAACCTGATAGTCACGGAATTAATTTCTCCTATAACCTGTACTTTGGTTCTGTCTAACTGTACAATATGAATTGCGGACTTCTGGGGTTCTATGTTCAGTTTAGAACAAACTGAAGCTGGCATAATATTAGATGAAGCCCCTGAATCAATTAAACAGTTATGCAGATTTCGATTATAGATTTCATAGGTGAGCAAGAAAGGTGGGGTATGAGAATTGGATCTATCTCCGATCAGAACCAAATCGGTAGCTTCGACCATATCTGGAGGGGGTTGTCTTGAATCATTAGCAGCTTTTGAACTGGGAAGAGGAGAAGAGGGGACAGCGTTAAATTCTCTTAGGAGCAATTTCTGCTGATGTCTTAACTTACTTAGTTCAAACATGGTAATGTTTGCCTTAGTCTTTTTCATATCATCAACAATATTATACTCCATGGAGTCAGATACCACTAGTGTCTTGGATGTTGAAGGAGAGTTAGAAATTGGAGGCTGGTTTTGAGGGGCTGCTACCGGAGACTTCTTTGGAAGAACTTTTTCTTTTGGTGTGGCAGCACCTGCACTCCTCTTTTTTGTAGTTGTTTGAGTAGGTTCAGAAGCGATTTTACTTCTTGTAGTAACAGGAAAGGCTTCTTCTTGATTCTCGGTGTCAGAATTTGGGAGTATGAAATCCCACATGCCGTGACACTCAACTACTTCTTCTTCATCATCCGTTCGAGAGGTTGATTCCTATTCTTCTTCTTCCTGTTCAGAGTTTGCATTAGATATAACATTGGGTGGATTTGTTTCAGTTTTCTTGAAAGTTCTAAATGGTCTTTTGTTCGAAGTTTCGGCCACCTGTTTTTTAATTTCAACCATTTCATTAGACAATGTTTTAAGGACCTTTTGTAAACCTTCCATGTCGTATGGGTCCTTTGGGGTCTTTTTCTTAGAATCTTGTTTAAATGAAACTTTTTTGGATTTTCTATCCTCCAAGGCAGCTTTCTTCTCTAGAGCATTAATACGCTTTTCAACTGCAAGTGCTTCCTTCATGTTTTCAGCTAAGGTAGGTTTGCCAGCCCTGTCAACAAAAATAGCTATATTGGAAGGGAGGGCAGTAATGTACCATTCGCTCCTAATTTGTTCACTTGGTTTCGAAGCGGTGGGGATTTTATTTAGGAGTTTGTTGAATCGAGCATTAAACTCCTTTATTGGTTCCCTATGCTCTATTCTCAAATTGGAGAGGTCGTTTATTAAAGTCGCCAGAGACCTTTCATCTCCATATTTGGTAAGGAACTGCTCTTGGCATGTGGTCCAGCTGGTAATAGAACCAGAAGGTAAAGAGAAGTACCAGGATCCTGCCGATCCTTGCAGGGTATAAGGGAAAAGTCTGACAACAACATCTTGTTCTGTCACTCCTTTTAAGTTAACTGCTAACATGAAATTGTTAATATGCTCTTCAGCTTGTGTTCCGTTATCTGGATTAAATTTAGGCAACCATTTTTCGGGAGCATCAGGTAGATCATGTAATGGTCCGGGCATATTGACTGCACCTGGCGTAGTCCATGGATCTGCCATTATGCTGGCGATAATAGTTGTTACTACTATTGGTATTCCAGATGACTAAGGAGAAGAAGTTGTTGGAGAGAGAGTAGCTTGAGATGCTGTAGTACTTATTCCCTGATGAACAACAATGTGTAACGGAGAACTGGATGGTTGACTTCGCAGAGGAGGAATTGAGATGGAAGATATGGAAGAAAGATCTTCACTATCAGATACTTCAGTAATCTTCTTAGCCTTTTTCCTTTTCGGTAAAGGGAACTCAGTAGGTTCGATACCGAGTTTTTCGCTCTGAAGTCTGGTAAGTGGATGGGATAAGTTTAACTGCGAGGTCACACTGCTTTGTGATACTTCAGATTTCTGAGGTGAAATCGAGAAGCTCTGAATTTTATGGATAAGAGACTGAACTTCAGGGGATTCAAGACTTAAATGTTCTGAAATATGATGGGTATGAGCAGTGGTGGTTGATTCCTCTTTTTCTCGATTGTGTGCCGGAGAACCAGCATGTGATTGAGAAGGGGAAGAGGATTTGGAGGGAGAATTACTCTTAGAATGGTTTGCAGATTTGGACCTACTTGCCATTCACAGTCGATGGCCCTCCTTCTAGCGCCAAAAATGTTGAAGCCCCGAAATTCGTTGCAACAACATCGGGGAAACCACCCGGTCCGGAACTTAGTGCAGCTCCTTTTCCGTTTGGAATAGTGGCTCCGACTGGGGATAATGGGACCAGTTTCCCAAAGATTATAAGTAAACGGGATGGATGAATGATTTACGATGTAAGGTGATAATAAATAAATAACTAAACTACAAAAGAAATATAATAACTATAAGCTAATCCCGGGACTTATCGATTCATTTGAATACAGCGTTTGATAATTTAGGCTTACTGGCAGGCATATAGATGACACTAACAATAAGCATAAATGTTTAAATCATTTAAGATTGCTCTGCATAAGTAGTTATGCAGAGCGATAATAGCGAATTACTGTACTCAGTCATTTATATCATTGTTACGCGCATGATTAAAAGAGATAACAAATCACAAAACATTCAATAGTGATATGAAATGCAGACTTGCTGTTATATTGCATACATGTAATCAACAATAGCAAAAGTAATAACACAGCAATTCATATAATAGAAAAGAGAACAGATACAGATAATAGTACCATGCAAGCTGTTTGATCAATCCAATATATTAATCGCTATGTCGCGGTTCTTCCTTCAGACCAGAAAGCATTCCAAGCAAACGACAATAGTGCACAATTTACTTAAAACAGCCTTCCAAGTAAAATTAAGAACCAGTGGTCGAGTTTCAAAAAGAATATAGACTGAAGCACAATAGTGCAAACTTCAGCCTTTAAGTCTTTTACAAAATTTTACGACCCTCTCCAAAACAATGAAAGGGTCTATAAATACTATGCTAATCTAAAATATCTAAATATCTAAAACTGAAAAACAACTAAATCGGCATTAACAAATATCATTTTGTATTTTGGTGATTCGGCAGTCGGCGGCGATGTTTCAGTCAGAGGTCTCTTTGCCTTTACTCCTTTGCTGACATATCGCCAGCATTGGCTCTACTTCTGGTGGAGTATTGAGGCGTGAAGTCAGCTATGCATCATATGTGGCATCTCGAATATCGGCAATCAGGTATCGGAGAGCATCTGTTAGACAATTAAGAGCCGACCTTTGAGAATGTGGTTTAATCAGGAAAAGCCAGTATGTATCGGCGGTCAAGGTATTTACTCCAGTAATTAACCGCCCTTGTTTCTCCAGATCAGGGTAATTCCTGAGCTCCAGCATATTTTCCGTTGTTATGTTTCCAGGTGTGCATTGTGAAATCATGTTTGCCAGATACAATGTATCATTGACTAGATTGATCATGTTACTGGCAATCATTTTGCATCTGGAGGCTGCTCTTTCTGCTTTCATCATCTGTGTGTTCCATTCCATGAAGAGTATGTCCTTGTATGTTACACAGATTCGGGAGAAATTTGCGGCTTGCCCTTCTGGAGTGTCTTGCCATTCAATATATTCTATTATATCGTCTTCAGCCTGATCCAACTTACTTCTGGCTTTCTCGATTTGTTCACACACTGCTGTAGATGTTTCACACAGTGATTCAGCTTCAACAAGTTGTTGGCATAAGATCCTGATTTGAGATATCAGTGCGCTGTTTATTCGAGTTGCCTCTGATCTGAAATCATTGATACTCTTGGCGCCCTTAATACCTTCAAGCTGAGCTGATAGCTGAATTATTTGCTCGTCTTTAGCTTGTATCATCAGCTCATTCGATGCCTTCAACTGGGATAATGCCTCTGACAATTCTTTTGCTTTCTGAATGTCACTTTGGTCTATCCTCAGTTGTTCAATTTGCTGGGTTAACAAATGATTCTCTTGTTGTTGGGCCAGCAATTGTTCCTCTGCCTGTGCTCCCTTATTCCTTGCCTCTATCACTTCTGCTTGTAATGCGTATATCTCATGCTATTTAGTCTTCAAAAGAAGACTTACTTCGGATGCTTTGTCAATAGTTGCCGCTGAATAAGCTCCCGCAAATTGCGATAGCTTTGTCAGATCTTCAGAGGGATCCAATTCTCCCTTCCAGACCACATTGCCCGTGATTGTTTGCTCAGGCAAAATAGAAGGTTGATCAAGCCTTCGCCTTTTCCTCGAGCGCCTTACAACGGCTCTATGCTTTGGGCTGTAGAAAATGTCTAGAGGAGGAATTTCCTCCACCTGAAGATCAATTTGATCGGATGGGTCTTGAGTGATTACCTCTACATTCTGTACCATGGGTGAGCCGCTGGTTCCCTCTAGAACCGGAGAAGAAGTAATATTGGGAGTCTTAGAGACGTCTGAGTCTTTGGAGGCTTCCTTACCACTTATGATGGAATCGAATTGGTTCCATTCTTTAATTAATTCAGGATCAGTAGAGACTTGCTCACTTTGTTCTTTCTCCCGTTCAATCTTCTGCTGTTCCTCCTGTGCTCTTTGCTGCTGTTCCTCCAATTCCCTTTTCTGCCTATCTTCCAGTTCTTTCTTTGCTTTCTCTTCTTCTTCTCTTTTCCTCTGTTCTTCTAACTCCTTTTGCTTTCTTTGCTCTTGTTCAATTTGTGCTTTTTGCTGCCTTTCCTCTTGTTGTCTATCATATTCTTTAGTTGTAACAGGAGATAGGTGTATTTGCTGCTGACCAGACTCGCTTGAGGAAGATGTTGGGGTTGTAGATAATAAATCTAGAGGCAAAGTTTGCAACCTTTGCTTTCTAAGTTTATTAAATTCAGTTAACTCTACATCTTCATATCTTAGTGAAGCGAGTTGTCTGACTTGGCTTATTGAATCGGCACTCATGAACAGGTCGTCAAACTGGTCTTCTTGATGAACAACCTTTGACAGCTTGGCCTGTTCCAAGGCAATGAAAGCAGTCTTTTTTGGATCATAAAGTCTGTTTGGAATAGAAGCCAGGGATATCAATTGGAGTTTTGCTGCTTCCTTTTCTGCATGTTTATAATTCAGCAGCGCATAAACTCCAATTCTTAAAGGAAAAGAGGGCCATCCTCTCTTCTTCTCCTCCTTGAGAGTTTGTGTGACACTCTCAGACATAATCTGGTAGGAGATTTCCCGGGCTAACAGTTTATTTGGGACGTACAGGGGGAGGACATGTGGCCTAGCCTTGCTTCCAAAAACTCTAATATAGGTAAAATGCTCTTCGCCGAACCAATGGGCTACAGCTGGGAGATCAAAAGAAGCTTCATAGGAAATTCTAGGGATAGGTCTGTCAAAAATAGAATAGTGAACGGGAACCATAAAACCATTGCAAATTTGATACAGATGGTCTTTGTGGGAGGGTTTCCACAATTTCCGATGGTACAAGTGAATGGGTGTTGGGTCATGGGTTGTCCATCTCCAACCAAGGACAGGAAACTCAGAATTATAACAAAGGGTATCCATAATGTAAGCAGAGTAATAGAAGGGTGGGATTTTTCTCTCAGTGACTCTGGTTTTGGCCCTAAACTCACGAATAGCTATGACCAATTTATCAGACAAAATAGTGGCCCAATCCATGATTATACTATTGACGGCCGCTTCCATTAAAGGAACCATATCAATATGAATATTTGCAGAGTCATGAAATCCCCACAATCTACACATCATAATCCCGGCGTAGCAATAAGGTGAAGCCAAAGAAGCATTGGAGTACTTACCCGACATATCATGCTTTTGTTTAGTTGGATTCTGCCTCCACTCTCGGAGAGGTTCGGATGGCGATTCATTCTCCTTCGCGAATTTCTCCAAAAAGGCTCTATTATAGACTAGCTCGGGTTGAGGCAAATGATACATCCGTCTCAAGTCATCAGGCTTGAAGGAACCGAAAATCCTTCCATCCTTAGTATGGAAGGTTCTATCAGTGAGAGTAATTTCTTCAATTGCCCAACGTACCACATCAGTATAAGGCAAGACTTGTTCTCTGGCTGCTATTCTGTGCAGAAAGGAGTCAGCCAAATCTTTAAGAGTTGCCTCAGACTTTCTTAGTTCATCCACACTAGCCTCCGTTACTGTCTTTTCTGGTTGTTCTGCTTCTAGCAAATTGTATGTACCTTGCCATGTAGTGCCAGGAAGACCAGTGCATGTAGTATCTGAGATTAAGCCTTTCTTTGAAACCATAGCAGCTTGGCCTGAGACAGGTGTCGGAGTAGAACCTGCCACCTTTTTGAACTTCTTTCCCATCATATTCAGACTTCTCTCGGTTGAATTCTACACAAATGCAAGAGAAATCGTAACAAAGAAATAACAATGACGATCCATAACGGGATAGATATATAACTTGAAGCGTGGTGAGATTAATTCTAAAAGTGGCTACGGATCTAATGATTTGAGAGGGCACCGCAGATGCAATGATGGTGATTTTACGGCCTGCAGCTCCATAAATGACCATTACTTAAGTTATTAAACCGAATGACCCCTTAAAGCGTGCAATAGATTTCTTCAAAGGTCTAATCGTAATTGCTCGTTAATTCGAAGGGACAAAGCTTTAAATACGCATGCATTACCTTATCCATTTACTTAACGGCATTTTGAAATTGGTGCTTTTGTCAAATCGGATTTAAATATAACTTTAATGCTTTGTAATAATCACCCTTTTTTTAGGAGTTCTGGTCATCATTAAGCGTCATCGCATCGCATCGGGAGTGTGAGTGACATTATCATTTGGGAGAGATCTTGGCGAATGCCGATTGCGACATTGTATCATATTAGCGCGCGGACATAATCCCTAAATGCATATCAATTGATTTACCGACTACCGATAGCGATATCACATCGCATCGGGAAAAAGATCTGAACGTCTTATGAAGATGTATGGGATTCTGCCGACTACCGATAGCGATATCGCATCGGGGAAAAGATGTGTGCCTTTTTCTGTGTGTGCATTGGCTATCGCCGATGGCCGATAGCGATATCGCATCGGAAAGAACCAAGGTAGCAAATGGTCTTGCGATTGCTTTTTTGGACTTAACCAAAAATTGCTTATTATTTGTTCAAAAAGGCTTTTGTTAACAAATTCATTTGATTATCATACCTTTTTCGAACAAATTCATTAATGCCAATTAAAATTTTTAAAAGGGACCCATTTCATATGTTAATTGTTTGTGATAAAAATGTTATGAAATGGGGGGTTGTTGTAGGGCACAACAGGAACTTGCGTATGAGATTCAGAACGCTGAAGTTTTACACTTTCAGCTCCCCCTGAGTCTGATATGTCTGTGATGTGCTGTGTCTCAGTACATTGTGCTGACTGTACTTCCTTCTTCCTCCATATCTTCAAGTGTGATGAGGTTTTCTCCTTTTGGTGTGATGTCCATCCTTTGTTCCTGCATTCCTTTGCTATATGTCCAAGCTTGTTACATGCATAACATCTTACATGTTTCATATTCCTCCTGTAGCAATCAGCAGCTTTGTGACCAAACATATTGCAAGCAAAGCAATATCCATTGAGGTACCTTGAGTGTGATGATCTTTCTGTATGATGGTCTTGAACCCTTCTTCTTCTACATCTAGCTGCAACATGTCCAAGATTATGACATACATAACATTCAACATTATTCATAGGAGGAGTAAAAGATTTTCTTTGAGGAGTCTCTTTCCTTGATTGTTGATG
Organism: Pinus tabuliformis; assembly: GCA_031772625.1. Lineage (NCBI taxonomy): Eukaryota > Viridiplantae > Streptophyta > Pinopsida > Pinales > Pinaceae > Pinus > Pinus tabuliformis. The sequence continues at coordinate 1,671,477,612 of CM062817.1, read as the reverse complement.
GGGTTGACCTTTCATCTCCTTGTTGATCATCTTAGATTTCTCTTTAGAGTTCCTTGCCTCACCTTGTGAACTAGATTCACCTTCAACAGATTCATGAAAACCAAGACCAGTCTTGATTGCAGGAGACCTTTGACTACTAAGAATATCATCCAAGGCTTTAGTACTATCTTGAAATCTCAAAAGTTTATCCTTTTCTTCTAATTTACCTTTCAAGATATTTACCTCAACTTGAAGTTGTTCCTCCTTTTCTAGACATTGCTTCTTCATGTCTTCTCCATCTTTTCTTCCTTCTTCCATTTGTTGCCTTAGATTGAGTATCTCCTTTTCTTGCTTTTCATACAGATCCTGCTGAATTTGACGAACTCTGAAGGCACATTCCAACTGTGATTTTAAGCTGATGACTTCGTTGTCTTGTTTTTCAATTGCTTGGTGTAGATCTTCATTCTGCTTCTTGGATTCTTCAAGATCTTCCTTTAGTGAGAGGATCGTAGCTTCAAGATTTTCATAGTAGCTGGATCTATCTTTGAGTTTCTTGATGGTTGTGCTTCTTTCGTTGACTTCTTTTCTTAATGATGTCACTTCATGCTGCAATTTTTGACATTGGTCTTCCTTGTCCTTGAGTAGCTTTCTTACCTTGTTTCCTTCTTCTAGTTGGGCCTTTAGTTTGGTAACTTCTTCTTTGAAAGCACATTCCCTTTTGTTCAACAGATCTTGTTGATCTTTAACTTTGTCTGTAAGCCTTCTAAATACTGCCTCTATTTGATACTTTTCTTGCTCACCCATAAAAGCATGTTCAGTAGTTTCACTATCACTTCCATCACTTTCACAAGGAAATATAGCAGGAACATCAGAGGATAACACATTCATACCTGATAATGATTCTGAATCTGATTCTGAATCTGAAGAGCCTCTTATACCTAATCCCCAATCGATTCTCCCACTGTCATAGTCCTTCTGAGATGTCTTCTTCTTCTTATGAGCTTTCTTCTTAAGCTTCTTTCCCATTGTTCCACGGATCTCCTTCAAGCGATCAAGCTTCTATCAAAGGACCTGCTCTGATACCAATTGTTGGAAATAATACTGAGAGGGGGGGTGAATCAGTATTATCAGATCATTAAAACTTTTTCAATGCTCAAAAACATATACGCTACTTCAGTTAAGTGAACCCGCGTGTACACGCTTCTGTGTTTAAAGAAACTAGCGTATATCCAGAAATCTTATGATTCAGTTAGCTTATCTTCAGTAAATATATCATAACAGTATTAACCATATTAACAGTAAACAGGTGCAGTATAACAGAACAGATCATCACACAAAAGCCACACACATGAACACAAAGATATAAGGTGGAAACCCAATGTGGGTGAAAACCACCTGCTGCAAGTCATCTCAATCTTCTTCTTAATAAGAAAATACTTTTACAATATTTGTACTGGTGCAGTCTTATACCAGTACGGGAGCTACAACCCCCTTTGCTTTTGTACTAGCCGATCCATTTACTAGTACACAGGCTGCTACCTGCTACAATGCTCCAAAGATCTCCCTTAGCTTTTGTACTAGCTTAGATACTAGTACGTAGGTGCTTGCCTACAATCTTCTCTCCTCCAGGTACCACGTTTCATCAATTTTCAGACTGGATACACTGAAGCACAACACATAATCTGAAAGGCCACATTTCATCCAATTTTCATACTGGACCCATAACTATCATTGAAGATAAAAACAATCATCAAACTCTGAATCACTGAAACCCTGTTAACAACACTGTCACCAGAACACAGAGAAGACACAGAACTCTGTAATAACCATCTGACCCATCTGCAACTTCAAATATCAAGCTTTACAATGTATACGCTACTTCGATGAATCAAACCCGCGTGTATACGCGCTTTCGCCAAAGACAACCCGCGTACAGATCTAAAATTAGTTTCTCATAACTTGCAGCTGTACCAGACATCAATCATACTCATAATACTTATAGAACAATACATGCGTCAGTATGTAGATCTAGAATAAGCATCATAAAGATAGTTCATTTCAAACCATTTGATCCCGATCTCTCCTTAGATCTTGCTCTCCATCAACCGATGAGATCTCTCCTTAGCTCAGATCAAGCAATGCATCATCAACCCATAACCTGCATACTGGATCTAATGCTTCATCAGATATTCAAGACATTTCAGATGCACTTGCCTAATGATTTCCTTCTCCTTATATAGCCTTAGGCCTTGTTCAATACCAAGAGCCAAAACCATAGAAATCCAATACCATCAACTTCAAAACTAGGGATCGACACGCCCGTCGAGACACAATGGTCCGAAACCATAGGCACAACTTCCAAGAACTAACCGCCATGGACCAAAGGTACTTTTCCACATACACGCGCTTTTTCTGAAGCCAACCTGCATGTACACGCTACTTGGGCTTAACGAACCTGCGTGTATGAGCTTTCTCTTCTTCTTATAGTCTGATCATCAATTCCTTGCTGCTGACCTTCTGTACTATGATTTGTCATCAGTGAGGTTTGCCATCAAGGACAACACTTATCTCATAAGCCAACAATCTAACCATGGGGGTATCATACTTATCTGAGAGTCGTTAAGAATAATTGTTCCTGTATATCATTATTTGCATTATCATCTATTAGGTCATAGATACATTATTAATTCATTTACGAGTCATAACATGAGGAGACCCATACATCATCACTGTCATAATACATGCTTACAACCAACATAATAACAACAGAAATATCAAGGATACATCATCCATAGAATCCACATATAAACCAGTATATTTACACATAAAATACCAATGAAAGAACCTCTTATTAATGAATGCAAAATCCAACTCGATATGGGACTACCACGTTCTATGTGACCATAGATTTCCTGAGCCAAGCCTCTCTTCATCCAATCACCCCCGTGCCATATTCCAAGCATGAATGTGGGACTCAAACCAAAAGAACCAACCAGGGCATCTTGAGGCTAAACCACCTCACCCTCATCAATAGAAACTAGGCTTTACCACAATCCACACCAGATCACTAGGCTAAAACAATGAACATTTAATAACAGGCTTTACCATGATCTCCACCATATCACTAGGCAAAAACTAGAATGGATGCCACTTGATTTCTCCACCTAACCAGTGAGGAATTTTCTAGTCTCCTAGTCTCTTAAGGTTTACCGCAATCCACACCAGATCACTAGGACCTAAATCGAGACACCACTCTCCAGGATTTACCACATATCCCATCCCAGGATTATTAGGCATGATGGATAGAACCCACCTCTAGGATTTATCGTATATCCTGCCATTCATCGGTCGAGGATTTCTAGGCCCACCGAGGCAACAAAAAATTTAGCTTTACCACAACCCATAGTCTAGTTCAGGGGTTACTAGGCCATGTGTTCTTCTATTCAGATATCCACCTCACTTAGCTTCGAATCCATTCAAAAATCCATCTCAACCAAAACATGAGAACCCCATCACACCATGGCTACCCGAAAATGGAAAGGTTAGGATCAAAACACTATCACACCTAGCAAACCCCATGTCATGACAACAAAGAACCACATGTAATATCGTACATGTCGAATCTAGCAAGGAAATCACACATGCAAATTGATACCTGTAAAGAATCACTCTATAGCTGCTTGATCTTGCTATTCCTTGCTTTCTCCTTCCTTCCTCTTTCCTTCTTTGCCTTTCTTGATCCAATTCCAAAGTTCTCCAAGAAAACTCTAAGTGTTTAAGAGTGAGAGAGAATAATGAGAGAGCTCTAAAACTGAAGTGACAAAAGGTACCAACTAATCCTCAGAAGCCTTTTTATTAGTCAGGCCTATAATTTCTTATTTTTACATTATTTTCCTTCATTTTCCTCCTCACATGCAACCTGTGACCTTTCACCTTCTCTTTCTCCTAATTTCCATTATTTTCATAATTAAATGTGCCAAAAATGTCATTTTCCTTTCCAAATCCTTTTTCCATTGCCTTTGCCAATTTCTTTAGCCATAATAAACCAATTACCACCCACACTAGGATTTCTTGCCCAACATTCAGCTTGGAATAAGTGTCCCATAATCCGTGGTTATTATTTTTCCTTTATTAACTTTCATTACATGGAATTTTCACCAGGGTTGTTACAAAAACTTTCCAATTGAGGGACATCGTCCTCAGTGTTCAACCATAGTTATACCTCAACAAAACCTCTGAAAAGGAAACATACTTCCTGTACAACTTTATAACTTATCTCGATGAAGTATTTACAATGATCACCCTGTTGAAAAGCAAACCAACATGACAACATAACAACATGACAACTATAATGACATGACACCCGTACTACTGATTGTAGCTTTATAACTTATCTCATGGTGGTATTTACATCCATATACATATGTACATATATCAAAACATCACCCAAACATATGCCAAAACATATACCAAACATCATACCAAAATTGCTTTGCCTCAATCAGAAACAATGAAGGATACATAGCCTGCATCTGATTCGCCATCTCCCATGTAGCTTCATCGGACCCAAATTTCTTCTGCTACACTTTAACCTGTTGGATTGCTCGGTTCCAGAGCATGAGCACCTTTCTATGCAATATACACTAAGCTTTCATCTAGAATTCTCCATCTTGATCCACCTGCAATACAGACCAGTCAATCACATGATCAACATCTTTAACATACTTCTTAAGCAATGACACATGGAGAAAATAATGTACTTTCACTTTCAAAGGCAGTGAAATTCGATAGGCTACTGGTCCGATCCTCTTAAGAATATTAAAAGGTCCACAAAACCATCGTGCCATCTTGTCACATGATCCAATTCACAAGGAGCTCTTCTTCGGTTTGATGCAGAAGTACACCTATTCCCCAACCTGGAACTCCTTGAAAAACCTATTCTGATCTACATATCTCTTCTTCCTATCTAGTGCTGCTTTCAAATTCTTCTTGATTACCTTTATTTCCTATTCCATTTCTACCAACATGTCTAGTCTAATCAACACCATGTTAACTAGATCACTCCAACTAATGGGAGTATTTCAAATCCGCTCATACACTGCCTCAAATAGACTCCTCTTCAAAGATTTATGATACCCATTGTTGTAAGTGAACTCTACCAGTGGAATATACTCTTCACACTTTCACTACTAATGCATAACGTACATCCTCAACATTTCCTCCAATATCCTATTGACCCTCTTAGTATGTCCAGTTTTCTGTAGATGATAAGTTGTATTGAAGGCCAACTTTATCCCTAATCCTACAAACAACTCCTTCCAAAATTTGGAAGTGAACCTAGCATCCTTGTCTGATACAATCTTCTTCAGAACACTGTGAAACCTAACCACATCTCTAATGAATACATGTGCTACATCGCTAGCTGAGAATGTAGACTTCACTGGAATGAAGTGTGCAACCTTCATCAAACTGTCCACCACAACCATGATGGAATCATGCTGTCTCACTGTCCTCGGAAAACCTATGATAAAGTCCATGGAAATGACCTCCCATTTCCATTCTTGAATTTCAATTGGTTGTAGCATTCCACTTGGATACTTAGACTCTACCTTTACCTTCTGACAATCTAAACATCTAGCGACAAACTCTCCCACATCCTTCTTCTTATTTGGCCAATAATAAAACTTCTTCACTACAGTTAATGTCTTTTGATAGCCTGTATGACCAGAATATGGTTTTGCATGAAATGACCTCAAGATTACCTTCTTCATCTGACTGCTATCTGACATATATATATTGTCTCTAAATATGATCATTTCATCTGTCATGAGATGATATTCCACCTCCTATGAACCTGCATCTATACATGTACCTATACTTTGTTGCAACCTATACACATTTTCCATATACTTGTAATATTGATAACTTGCCTGCAAGATCCTATCCCATAAGTTTGTCATATAGAAGCTCATAACTACTATATGATTCACCTATATCCGCCTGCTAAGAGAATTTGCAATACAGTTCTCTTTTCCCTTGATAAACTTGATCTCAAAGTCAAACTCATTGATCGTGACCAAACATCTAGATTTCCTGGCATTTAGATTCGGTTGGTCAAACAAGTGTCTCAACCCACTGTGATCACTCATCAGTACAAACCTCCTGCCAAGAAGATAGTGCCTCCACATCTTCAATGCATGTATGATCACTTCTAGCTCAAGATCATGCATTATATATTTATTCTCATGCTCATTTAGTTTCTGTGACTCATAGCACACTACCTGTCCTTCCTACATAAGGACTCGACCAAGTCCTCTCTTGCAAGCATCTGTACATACTATGAATTCTTTGTCTAGATCTGTGATCTTTAACATTAGATCATGTTTCAACAATTGCTTAAGCTGCTCAAAACTAGCCACACATTCCTCTATCCATTCAAACTTCTTACCTTTCCTTTGCAAACATGTAATAGGATAAACAATTTGTGAGAAGTCCCTGATGAACCTCCTATAATAACCTTCCAATCCCATGAAGGATCTCACCTCATCTACATTTTTTGGAGATGCTCACTCCATGATAGCTCTTACCTTTTCTAGATCCACTGTTATTTCCTCCTTCGAGATGACATGTCCCAAGTAATGTGCCTGAGCTTGAAATAAATTGCACTTGTTGAGCTGAGCATACAATTGGTGCTCTCTAAAAATGTCAACATTAATGCTAAATGCTCGACATGATCTTCCTCATTTTTAAAATATACCAATATGTCATCAATGAACACAATAACAAACTTGTCCAAATAGGGACGAAACAAACTATTCATCAAACACATAAAGGTAGATGGAGCACTAGTCGTACCGAATGGAACTACATCAAACTCATAATGCCCATACCTAGTCTGAAAAGATATCTTGTAAATGTCCTCCTCTTTAATGCCTACCTGATGATATCTGGATCTCAGATCAATCTTCAAGAACATTGTTGCTCCCTTCAGTTGATCAAACAAGTCATCAATCCTCGGCAACATATACTTGTTCTTGATAGTCACTTTGTTCAACTGCATGTAGCCAATGCATAATCTGATATTACCATCCTTCTTATTCATAAAAAATACCACCCCAAGGTGATACACTTGGCCTAATGTATCCCTTGTCAAGAATTTAGCTCTACCAAATCTGGAGTGCTCATCCTGCATGGTTCTTTTGATGTTGGTGTTTCCCTTGGTACCAACTCAATAGAAAGGTATACCTCCCTGTAAGGTGGAAACTCTAAAATATATGCGGGAAACACATCCTTGAACTATTTCAGAATTGGGTACTTGCTCAAAACATCTGTATTCTCAACTTCCTTACCTTTTTCGCTAGAAATGTGTACTGCAAATAACACAAACCCTTTCCTGTGACTACACTTGTCCTATATAGTTGTCACCATTCTAGCTTATGTGGATTTCTTCTTTCCCTATAAGAATCTTGGTTCCCCATTTCCATCCAAGCAATTAATGGTTGTGTCATATAAATCCACCTTGGTCCTATGAAGGTATAGCCAGTCCATACCCAATAGCATACTATATGATCCCAACGACAATACATTCAAGAGCACTCATGTAGACATGCCATTCAACTTAAATTCATAAGCTCTTACCCAATGATGACTCTTTTCTTTATACCTGTAGCTAACTTCACTAACCAAGATTCTGCATGCACTTATTTATTCAAACCACACTTATCTGCCAATTCAGGACTAACATAATTATAATTATATCCAGGGTCAATCAAAATATAAACAACTTGATCATAGAGATTACTGTCCATCTCAATGATAAATTCCTGATGGCCTGCCTGCCTATTATCCAGTGCTGCATAGATATGAGGAATGCTCTGACCAACATCCCCAATAGTATGTGCCTCCTATGCACTATATATATGAGGCCTACCACCCAGTTTCTATGGACAATCTCCCTTGAGATTCTTCTTACCACATGTCAAACACTCCAACTGTCCAGTACCATCACTTCTATGATGTTGATGTGACCCATGTCCTCGTCTAAATGCATTGAAATTCTTTTGTGGTGTCACATTTTCTCTCTTATGCATTCTGAGGCCTTTCTCTTTTCAATTGCCATTTACCTTTACCTTTATCTTTCCCTTTCCATCCTTGCTGAGATTCATTCTTATGCTTCAACTGCTCATAGAAATGCTTCAATTTCCTAATAACTTCCTCAAGTGACTGAGGCTCATCATACTCAATCTGATCTCTAAATGCTAATGGAAAACCATTGACAAACTGTTGAGCTTTAGCCTTCTCATCTTTAAGATATGGTACATACCTCAATAGCTCGAGGAACTTGGTCGTATACTTTGCATCTGTCATTGATCCCATTTTTAGCTCATAAAATTCTTTGGCCTTACCTCGTAGTACCTTTCTGACAAGTACTTCTTCCTGAAAAGCCTCTTGAACGCATTCCAAATCAAGTCCTATGTCCTGACGTCTTTGACCCTCTTCACATATTCGCATGAGATATCTGCTTTACCTCTTAGGCTAAGGATAGATACTCTGGCCTTCATATCTCTGTGTAATTATGTAGCTCAAATAAATTCTTCATCCCAAGTATCAAAGCCTCTACTTCTTCCAACTTCTTCAAATCTCCATCAAAATTAGGTGGCTATTCTTTCTTAAATTCATCTAGCAAGTATCCCCTATCACTACTCTTGTAAGGATGATAACAATGATGATCATAATGCCTATCATAACCATACCTAGAGTAGTACCTGTGTCCATCACCTCTCCTATCTAGAGTATCAAACAACCTTCCATCTCTCACTGTGTCATATCTATCTGACATGTGGCCACCATGAGACCTAGTGCCATATGCCCCATTAGTTTTGTCCTCCTTCTCATGGTTGATCTGAAGTGGCCCCTATTGCTACAATTTTGACAAACTCTGAAGGAGTATTGCATTAACCTTTTCTTGTTTTTCTTGTGCCTCCATGATTTTGTCATTTTCTGCGTTACAACTCCTTATTTCTTCCTTCAAGCTTCTCAATGTGTCTTCCAAATCAGAAGAATGCCCAACACCAGACTTCTCATTTGATTCATAGGGAGAATATTTGTAGTCTACTATCTTGCTAGTAATTTTTTATCTCTTTCTTGCAAGGCATGTTGGAAATAATACTGAGAGGGGGGTTGAATCAATATTTAAAATTCAACTATTTTTCATTTCCCAATCAAATTTATATATGCTACTTCAGTGAAGTGAACTTGCATGTGCACGCAACTGTGATTAAAGAAACCAGCGTATACCCAGAGAACTTATGATTTAGTTAATTCATCATGTGTTGATATTTAATCAATGCATCCATACCTTATTATATAGTAAGTAAGTGTAGTAATAACATAATAAACCATCACACATAAGCAACACACATGAACACCAAGATTTAAGGTGGAAACCCAATGCAGGAGAAAAACCACCTATTGTTGTCAACTTTGTCTTCTTTTTAATATAAAGAAAATATGTTTACAATATTTTATTGGTGTAGACTCATACCAATATGCAAGCACCCACCTGCAGAAGGCTACAACCTTCTCTCATTCTCCAGCTTCTACTGGAAGGGAGCTACAACCCCCTAGCTCTTGTACTAGCCGATATGTTTACTAGTACGTAGGCATCGACCTACAGAAGGCTATGACCTTCTCTCTTCCTCCAGGGACCACGTTTCATAAATTTTCAGACTGGATGCTCCTAGTACACAACAACACAATATGAAGGCCTCATTTCCTCAAATTTTCACATTGGTCCCATCAGAAACTTTGAAACTCAAACTTCATCAACCAACAATCAGTTAATCTGAACAGTCAGATCATTGTCACCAGAACACTGCGTTGAACCTAGAAACCTGCATCATCATTCAGAACCAACTGTAACCTCAAAAATCATACATCAAAATGCATATGCTACTTTACTGAACCCAACCTACATGTATACACTACTTCCTTTAACAAAACCTACGTATACCTTCAAAGCTACTGAAACATAAAACTTCTGAATCAAATATGTACCAAGCAGTGATATTTTGAACATCTATTGTCAAATTACAAAGATCTAGATAGTCATTAGTAGAGATCACCCTTCTCACTTAATCAATCAATCAATCAGACTCAATCTCCTTATGCATTCAGTTCTACTTTCAGATCTAAGAAGACTTCGTTGACAGACAATAGTAAACCAGCATCAATGATTAGATAGATCAGCCATTTCTGAATAACAGGCTTTTCTTTTGTATACGCTACTTGGAAACTTCGAACCAACGTGTAAACACGCCTTCACCAAGGTGAACCAGCATATATATCTACAAATATTAACTTACAACTTCACTTTTATTCCATATTTCAGACATACCCAGATTATGACATTTAAAGAATAAAACATGTGTAAGCAATCAAATCTAGCCCAACCAATATAAGGTCATTTAATGATAAGTCATTTTAGGTCTGATGATCCTGATCCAACATTGAATTCAATGTGCATACAATATTTCAGATTATATCATAATCATAGTCCCTACAACATAAAATGTACTTCAGATAGAAGTATTCCTAAGAAACCCTTTTACTTGCACACTTGGCCCTTTGATCTTCTCCTCCCTATATAGTTTTTGGCCTTTCTCAATACCTCAGACCAAAACAACACTTAGAACGTGTGGTATTCTTGGACGGGATCAATTAGTTGTTACTCACTCAATATTTTGGGCTAATACCATAGTATTGACCCTTGGTATTCTTTAATCTTGAAATTACTTGATTTTCCAACCCATGTGCACTTTTCCTCTTGTGAAAGTGTGTGCATACATATACACTCTTTTTGTTCCGTTAACTCGTATGTATGCACTGCTTTGACAAACTGAACTTGCGTATACAGCTTAAACTACCTTACAACATCCTTTTCCTTCATCTTCTTGATACTGATCAGCAAACCTTTCTTCCAACTTCCTATTCTTCTCTACCAATGCCTTGTTACCTCTGAATTGACCTGTTACAATGTGACTTTCCCTTTATCAAATCTGAACTGACTTGAACTGACCTGTGAGTGATTTGCCATCGAGGAAAACACTTGTATCATAATTCCAATAATATCCCCCTTTGGACTTGATGGCAACGATATTGGTATTGATTACTGCAAGCTGTAGAAACTATTAGACATATCAAGCAACACAAAAATACTCTCCCCCTTTGACATCAAGGGAAAAGGGCAGATCAAGATATTCTCCCCCTTTGAGATACACTATGTTGTCCATGCTCCCCCTGAGTATATGCAGAGTATGTAGAGATATTTTTCAAAAGAAGAACATGACTCTATAACTCAACTATGTGAGTATGACCTTCGTATCATGAATGACTCATACATACGTCAATCACCCAACCAAGTGGGGATACACCAAATTTCACTCATCCACCCAACCAAGTGGGGATATACCAATTGTTTATACATGACTGAAATATAGCAATTATTACATCATACTTCCCATGCATAGTGGGGATACAAATTTCATCATATGTCCAATAGGACTCAAAAATAGGCTATGAAAGAAGGAGACATATTACACCCTAGATCTTTACATGGCCTAAGCAACAATGAATATCTGAAACCATAGCTGAAATCAACCATAATGCCAACAATGCAGAATGTTTATGAAGGCTAATGCTTTGCCTGAACCTGTGCTACCTGTGCATTGTCAACAAATCCTTCATCAAGGCATCTTCATCAGTAGATAAAAATCAATGAACAAAGCATATCAAAACATTGTAATCATCAATATTAGACTGAGCACCCATGACAGAGTCTGACCCACTATGTTTCTATCAAAAAAACATATGCACTCCTGCAGCCACAGAAACTCACGTATATACGTGACTATGCTTCATGAAACCTATGTACAGGAACCTTCCTCTGAAAAGTGATTTAGCAGCGGGATGATGCAGAAACTACTCCCAGCTTTTGATGCTTGCCGTCTTGATAAGAGGTCAAAATAGCAGTTCCATCCAACTAAGCGATTAATGAAGCAAGTGGTGCAGGTATAAGTATTCTGGTCGGTAGGTTGTTTGTCAACACTGAAGGTAAGAGTAAGGTTGTTTCATTCATGCTGTCCCAACCCAAAGAAGTATAGTGCAGTAGCAACAAAGGTGAATGAAGCAATAGGTCTAGGTCTTAAGCCGCATCCTGACAAAGAAATATCACTCGCATGCAATATGAATGCCAAATTGGCGATAGAGGCTAGCTGTAGTGTGTTTCCCAATGAATCGTTATTACATACATAATATGACTGCCCATTGGTGTTTCCCATTGCTTCGCGCCCATCAATGAATCATATTGCTCCTCTTGGTTCACGGACGTAGCGGGAGCGGGTCCTATGGGTCGAAGTACTTGATACGCTTCTCCGAGCGATTTTCCCGTCTAAGTGTGTGTCTCCGAGTCAGTTCCTCATCATTGTCTGAGATATTGAAGTATTTCTCTGGGAAGTGGTTTAGTAAATATACCAGCAACCTGTTCTTTGCAGGGAACATACTCCAATTTAACCTTTTGTTCAAGCACTTGTTCTCATAGAAAATGGTACTTAATGGGTATGTGCTTGGTATTTGAGTGCATGAATGGATTTTTTGAAATGATAATGGCACTTGTATTATCACATAGAATGGAGATGGGTGGAGTACATGTGATTTAAATATCTTGCAATGTTTGCATCATCTAAAGTATTTGTGTGCAGCAAGTTGCAACAGACACATATTCTGCTTCAACTGTATATAAGGAAATCAAAATTTGTTTCTTGATAAACCAAGACACTAACTGTGATCCCATATAGAATGCACCTCCACTAGTGCTTTTTTGATCATCAACATTTCCTGCCCAATCTACATCTATATATGCATGAAGAGTAAGATCTATATCTTTAGGATACCATAGACTGAAGTCTTGAGTTCCTTGAAGACATTTGAATATTCTTTTTACAGCGTGAAGATGTGATTCCTTTGGATTTTCTTGGAACCTTCCAACAATTCCTCTTGCATGCATGATATCAGGTTTGGTACATGTTAGATAAAGCAAACTTCCAATCATATATTTGTATGCCGGTTGATTCACTGTAGGTGATTCATTGTTAGATCTGAGACTGCATCATGTTACCATTGGAGTACATACTGGTTTAGAATCTTCCATTCCATACTTCTTCAGAATCTTCTTGAGATATTTAGTTTGTGAAATAAAAATACCATCTTTTGTTTGTTATACTTGTAGACCAAGAAAATAAGTAAGCTCACCAAGTAAGGACATTTCAAATTCTTGATGCATAACCAAAGCAAAGTTCTGACTCATAGATTCTTCATTGCTTCCAAAGATGATATCGTCAACATAAACAACAATAATTAGTAGTTTATCATTCTCAATCTTGGTGTATAAATTTTTGTCTACAGATCCTTTTGTGAACCCTTGTTGTTTTCGATATTTGTCAAGGCGATAATACCAAGCCCTTGGAGCTTGTTTAGTCCATAAAGAGCCTTTTTGAGCTTGCATACAAGCTTTGCATAATTTCCTAGGATGAATCCTTCTGGTTGTTCAATATAAACTTCTTCTTCTAATTCTCCATTAAGAAATGTAGATTTTACATCCATTTGATATACTTTGAATTTTTGAAAACTTGAAAGAGCAAGAAACATTCTTATGGCTTCAAGTCTGGCAACAGGTGCAATTTTTTCTTCAAAGTCTATACCTTCTTGTTGAGCATACCCTTTATAGACAAGTCTTGCTTTGTTTCTAATAACCTCTCCATTTTCATTCAATTTATTCTTGAATATCCATTTTGTTCCAATAACATTTTTATCAAGAGGTCTAGGAACTAGTTCCCAAGTATCATTCTTTTCAATTTGGTCAAGTTCTTCATTCATTGCCTTAACCCAACATTCATATTTACTATCTTCATTAAAAATATTGGTTCTATGGAGGATAGTAATGCTATATAACTGGAAGTTCCTACCAGAGTTCTTATTGTCTGTACTCCAGGCCCTTTTTCTCCTAGAATTTGAGATTCTGGATGATTCTTTTGAACATACCTGGATGGATTATTTTCCCTGTCATTTGTATCTTCTTCTGATGCTTCATTGGTTTCTTCCTCTATATCATTTTGATTTGATACAGGAAAGCATTCACCATCTTCCTCATTGTCATCATCCCTTGTTTGTTCCCAATTTTTGTATGCTTCATCAATTACTATGTTATCACTTAGATTTTCCTTAGAAGTTATTTAAAAGAAGGAAAGTGTCTAAGGTAACTACAAACCAATATTTTAAGTACAAACCCTAGACGATCTACACTCAGAGAGGTCTCTCTATTTAGTTATTAATGCTTAAGGAATTTGTTTTGATTTATTTGGAAAAATTAAGGAAACAGATGGGCAGAGCCGGTGTTTAGGCCATTGGGCTATGGAGTCAAGTAGGAAAGGGTTATCAGGATTTGATTAATCATCGAGGTAAGAGTTCAAAAGGAAAGTTAGCATAGCAAGGACAAACCTAAAGGTCTCAATGGATGAAAATCTTAAACAGGGCCAAGGGAAATGAAGAATTCTTAACAGTGATTAAGATGAAGAAGGGAGGTTTGGAAAATAGCAAGGGCAATTAAGAATCCTATACTAGGGGCCAATAGATGGAATGAATTACAGAAGTAAGGGAGTAACTAAGAATTCCCAAACTTAAGAAATTTAGTAGAAAACAATAAATAAGCAAAGAGATAAAACAGGGAGCACTTAAGCTAATTCTGGTTATATTACTCCTTGTTTGCTTTAAAGAATTATAAGAAACACATATGATATTTCATAACATAAAGGAAAATAATAATCAAACTCAAAGAAGTGATACTTATTTGTTTCCCACAGTGCACATGAATCAAGTGAAATGTCCTCAACTTTATTTAATCCAGTAAACCAGTCCAGCCTTGATTACAATAGCTCCTTTAGCTCAAAACAAAAAGTCTACAGAAATTCTTTTTAATCCACCCTAATTACTTCAATTTGTGAAGTATTTATACAAAAATTAATACAAAATATCTCATAACTATATGAGATTTATTCTAGGAAACAAAAGTTATCTTCCACACGAAGATAGAGACAAATGGAAAATAGATTGTTTGTTCTCCCTTTATTTGTGAATGTGCTAGATACTGGAACTTGGATTTGGCTCTTGCAGTTTCCTCAATATTTATGTGCTGGACTTCACTCTTATCTTCACCTACTGATACTCTTTACCTATTGATACTCTTTACCTGTGTTGTTTCATCCTTTCATCCTGTATTACCAGAATTTACCATGGTAAACATCTTTTACTCCACAGATTTACTATAGTAACCTTATAGTAAATCAGTCAAACTGGTCCACCATTCGTTATCCGGTAATTTCATCCTAATCATCTTCTTATAAACTTCATCAGCTTCTGTGTACTTATCAAAGCTGGGTTTTCTGGTGAATAGATGTTTTACTTCATGTTCTATGTAAAATAGATTCTCCAAACCATCATAAAGTACCTTTCTTGTAGGTAATGCTTTTACTCCTGAAGAACTTGCTTGGCTCCTACCCTGTTTATTTAATCTCTCGATATAGTCTTCCTGTGTCATTAATTTTTCATGTATAACTAGTGGGCTAGGAAGGCCTTTATCTCTCAAAATTCCATATTTCAACATGAAGCTATCTATGTTTGCCTGAATACTCTAACACCTTTTCTCTAAATTAAGAATTAAGTTCCTTTTAGTAAGAAATTCTTTATTTCAATAATAGTAGTTGTTCTATCCTCAATCTCTAACTCCTCTAGCAGGTGCATGTTCCTACTATTCAAAAAATAAATCAACTGATTTGCCTTTTCAGGTTTATCTCCAAGTTCTTCTTTAGTCTTCTGTATAGCTTCCATAGCTACTTTAATTAATTCATTCTATTCAAAAATTACCTGGATAGAAGGCCAAATATCATTGATGGAATCAATGATATTGGCCCGCAATATATCTTTTATGTCTCCCAATGGTTTTTCTAATGTCAAATCCTTCTCCAAGACTCTGATTCTTTCCTCCATCCTTCGGTTTTTTCATTCTTATTCTTTATTCTAAATTTGTGCAAGCTCGTAATTTGTTTCCAAACTTGTCATTTTTTCTCTGAGCTTTTTCAATTCTGTGGCCTGGATACTCATTTGTTCCATGGCTTTAATCAATTCATCTGCTTTTTCTGTTGATCTCCCTACACTGGTTGATGTACCTGTCGTTGAAATAGTCCGTACTACTGGCAATGCTATCACTGGTGGAAGTGTTGGTGCCAAGGAAGTTTCCAGAGTGGAGGGTACTAGTGTAGAAACTATAGGTATGACAGTCTGGGGAGTGGTGGCTAGCTCACTCTGCTTAGACTGTATTGCTTTCTCCAATTCTTTCTTAGTTTCTTCTAATTGATCATTTAAATTAAGGACTAAGTCCATAATTTCTTCCTCTTTTTGCCTCTCTATAACTTTTGCAGTTTGAGGATGGTGGAGAGGAGGGATTTCGAGTTGCTTCTTTAGTGCAGCTATATCATCATTTTTCTTTTTAACCAACTAGTCCACTACTTTAACATCCTTGGGATCATGTCCCAACACTATCACCAAGTCTTCCAAATTTTTTATCCTGGTGTCTTTAGCCTGAGAGGAGGCCTTTTCCAGTTGAAGTTGTGCAGAGGTATTGTTCAATGAGTTCTGCAATTGATGTGTTGTGATGGCCTTATTAGTCAATGTAGAATATACCATCTCACCAGTTTGTTTGTGCAGTTCTATTTGGTCAATAGGATGAATATCCTTTGCCAAAACTTCAAAATCAGTCTTTAAATAATCATCCATGGATCTTGGTTGTTGCACAGTTGGCTTGAGGAAACTCATCTGCATCTTTCCTTCCTTTATATCAAAGGCTGATGTCAGCCTTGTTTGTTGGTTGGAACCATTCTGAGATAGTGAGCATAGGTCTGAGCTTTCAGTTTGTCATTCCTTGCTTTAATTTCTTTATATTTTCCTTTTATGTCCTGGCTTTGTCCTGAAGGATATCTGAATGAAGACACCTTTGTGTTATGTTGTCTTTCCAATGGTTGTATCTGTGAAGTAGATGGTGTCCCTCCTGTTCGAATCATTTGCATGCTATCACTCCTTATGGCTACTTGTCACTTTCTGTTTCTTCAAGAAATTCCTATTTAGACAAGGGATTCAACCATTGCCTTTTTGCATAGGTTTGGTCAATGGGCATAGTAGAAGGAGTGGCCTTCTCTTGGCTTCTCTTTGGATTTTTCTCCTCATTTAGAGGAGTCTGCAAAATGGGAAGATTGCTCATGTTTGGTTCTGTTTGATCTAACTCCTCCAAAATTTCTGGTTGCTCTGAATCTTCTGCCTGTTCTGATGACTTTTGTTGCTCTGAGGGTTGTGTATCGTGTTCCTGTGACTGCTTTTGTGATGAAGTTTCTCCAAACACCTATACAAACGAATCTTCATCGAGCCTTCTTTATAAATCCACCAATACATGTCAACTACAAATTGTGTGCTATCTTGATCTACCAAAGTACCTTCCACCCATTCAGATTGATGGGCATATTGTTTAATTTTTTGGATCCTATGGTGGATATAAGGAGATAGCTTATTTTTCTGCCTTTTGTTACAAATGAAGCTGTGGGGGTCATAGTTCTAGATGAAACTCTATTTTAATATCAATCTTTGGAGGGTTTCATCTGCCTCCTTTCTTGCTTCTCTTTTATTGCAAATAAATGGGCCTAGATGATCTTTTATTCTTAATTGGGCCTTCTTTTTGGTTTTGACAAAGTGAATCTCATCAGAATTGATCATTTTCCTGTAGTACTCGAGAGAAAATAATCGCATGGGGAGATATCGAGGTAATTTGTAAGGAGGCAGCTCACACCCATAAATTTTGATTTCAATATGGTTTTTGTACAAGTACCAATCCCCTACTTTGTATTGTTTGGACATCTGGAGAACCCTCTTAATGTCTACATTGATTCTGGGAGGGGAACTTCCTAATAACATTATAGTCACTGGATGTACAAATAGGTCAATAAAATCTGTGTATGGATAGTGAGAATAACTAGACCTATGGAATAGAGAGGTCTAGAAGATGACAGATTTAGGATTCCCTCTAGTATCAAGTTTTTGGATAGAAAACAGAAACATATTAGTTTGGTAGTAGAGAAACAAATGATACAGGACTGATGAATATTTGAACACTCTTTCATTTTCTAATCTCATAAACTGATCATGCATTTTATCTGCGATGAATTTTTCATAATCAAACTTGACTATTGGAGGTTAACCAGGGGTAAAAATAGACATGTAGGCAAAAATAATCTCATCTACATATCCATTAGTGGTAAAACCTAAAATGCATGATATCATTGTTGTGATATCTTTGCCCAGATTAGAAAATATTACTGACATGTAAGGAGGGGGGTCTTTTGGCATGAGTATTTCTTCATCAATGAAGGTATGGAGGATTTGGGTACTTCTAGAACTAGATAGTTTAGAGAATCGTTCAAGAAAATTAGCAATGGTAAGGGGGGTGAGGCCTTGACCAGGTTGTAACTGTAACATTTCATTTATGGATTCAGTAGTGATAGTAAACAAGACTTTCTAGTCTGGGGATATTACAGCTCTCATGATAGGGTCATAGTTTGTATGAAAGTAGTGAATAATCTCCCGGAAGACATGAACACTGGGGAATTGAAACTTGGGCAGGTTTGATTCCTAGATGCCTATCTTATCTGCATGGTTCAAGTAGTTATCTCAATGTCTGCAATGCAATTTCAAAGGGGTTTCATCGAAGGTGAGGTCTTTTATCTGAAAATCATTGTCATCCAGGGGAAGGTGGTCTAAATCTCTGTGGGGAGTGGTAACTGGCATGAAATTTAAGGCAACTAGGGCATCCATCCTTGGTTCTTGTGGATTCAAGGATGATAGCAAGGGGTTTCAAGGAACTATGGAAAACTGGGTCATCTCAGAGAGTCTCAAGGCTGTCAAACAACTTAATTGCACTAAATTACTTGATTTTTAAAGAAATTTAGCTCAGGTTCAATATGAAAACAGGGTTTCTCATTTGAAAACGAGGCAAATACCTGGTGTTGCTTGTAAGAATGGATTAATGGCATTGGTGCAATGTTCATAGTGAGAGCACAGTTTCGCAACGATAATCTGGAGTTCAGCGGCTTCTAGAGGTTGACTGTTTGAACATACTCTATGTGTGCATGGAGAACAAAAGGTTCTTTTCTTGGTAAAACAAAGATAATGAGTATTTTTGGTTTTATTTGAAAAGTCAATGATTTTGGCAGGTATAATGGAGAAGCGACATTTGGCGCCAACTGACGGAGGTGACGTTTTGTCGTTTATCGAGGGTGGTAAGTGGAGGCGGTAAGCAGAATCTATTGCACCACTTTTGAGGGCTTAGCGGTATTGGGAGAGGTTCGCCGGATGCCATCTATCAGGTGACACATGACGACTGGGTGAATAGTAAAACCACTCACATCAGGCAGGTAAAGGTCGGCATCGGAGGCTACCCGATATGAGCATCAGCCATTAGATCTGAAGGGGTCAGATCATACGGTGATCAGGGCAATGATTTAATCAAGAGTTAATGGAGGGGCCCGACGAGATAATAATTATGGATTAGGGAGATTTAATGATGGCGGGGATGATTTGATTGGAGGACAATTATTAATTAATCACAATTTGATTAATTAATCCCTTTTAACACTGTGGAGGGTTACGGTTCTTAATTAATCATAGATCGATTAATTAATCCATCTAATTATTTTATTATGGTTTATATTTCAAACCATCGGGGCGAGATATTAACATATGGAATTTTAATAATATATATGGGAAAGGGGTGTATTTTTGGGATTTAAATACATAAATAAAATTAGATGTTAATATGAAAATGGAAATGGAAATGTGCTAAGTAAAATTCTTTTGAAATATATTAACATTTCCGCATTTGAACATCATAACTTAGGCTTAAGTGCATTTGTGAGTTTTTATATTGGGGTAATTACTTTTCCTAGGCAAATAATGATTTTACCTTAGGAAAAGGGGGTTTTTAGGGAAAATGAATGAATGGTGGAGGGATGAATGTTGATAAGGGGGTTTTAGTACTTAGACCTTATAAGTTATTGGGCCGAGGGTCCGATCCCTCCAGAAGTCAGACAAATGCTCTGAGCCCCTTTAACTTAAGGCTTTAGGTACTTTAATTGTTATTTGTGGGAAATTAGTGAAATAAGGGGTAAAATGAATGAGGAAATTAAACACTTGACTTTGTAACTGCTCCATTATCATTCATATTTTAGCAACTTGATGATGAAATTAAATGATATGATCTTAGCTAATCGTTCATCAGAATTCTGCAACCATGCAACTACTTACCCATGTACTCATCCTACCATTTTTTCTACTCTTTATTAGGGTGCACTTAAACTGGCAAACCCTTACCAAACTTTTCTTTTCTTTTACAATAAAAAATCTATCTAAGTCTATCCTTATGACATCCAAGGGCTCATATTAAACTGTTGGGTTCCTTTTATTCACTCTACCTATCTACTTATCTGCCAAGATTAAACAGTCTGGTCATATTTTATTCTCTATCAATGGACATAGAAATTGAAAACATGAGATAGCCAAGTTTACACTATTTGACCATTCATGGATTGTGGCATAAGTGACAAGCTGCACACAACCTTTTATTTTTCATCAAAGTAAATGGTAGTGGCATTTAGACTTGCACACTTTCATGGTCTTTTTCTATTTTCTTGGGGTTCATTTTCTTTCATTTCTTTTTTGACCTTTTCTTTATTCTTTTCGTCCTTTGATTTTTCTTTTAGGACAGACCCTCTTTAAATTTTTTTATTTTTAAATATGGAAAACATTTGCAGAAAGCAAAGGTATGTACATATTACAGAGATAAACTAATTCAATCATAAATTATGACACCTATTGGTATAGGAACATAACATACTACATCAATGCATTCAACAATTTTCTGAAGTCTCTTGTTATAACATGTGTATCCTTTAATTCTAGATGAATAACCAAGAAGAATTCCTTCATCTGATCTGGGTTCAAACTTACCAAGTTTTTCATCAATCTCCTTGATGAAACATTTCCTTCCAAAAACCCTAAAGTGTTTTACAGTAGGAGTCTTACCATACCAAATCTCATATGGAGTTTGATCACTATTTACCCGAAGATTAGCTTTGTTGAGAATGGTCACGGTAGTAAATGCAGCTTCACCCCAGAAGGTGGCAGAAGTTCCAGATTCATCAAGCATAGCTCGAGCCATTTGCTAAACTATTATGTTGATTCTTTCCTCTACACCATTTTTTTGAGGTGTTCTAGCAATAACGAACTGCTTTTTTATTCCATGTTGTTAACAAAAATCATAAAATTCATCTGATATGAATTGTCCCCCTCGATGAGATCTAAGACATTTGATTTTTCGATCTGATTCATTTTCAACTAAAGCTTTAAAGGCTTTAAAATTTTCAAATGCCTCATCTTTATGCTTTAGTAGACCTATCCAACACATTCTAGAAAAATCATCAATGAATAAAATAAAGTATTCTTCTCCATAGGGTGACTTTTTCATTGTTGGTCCACACAAATCAGTATAGATGAGTTCGAGAGGCTTACTTGTTGATCCTTCTTTTTCATTAAAATGAACTCTGGTTTTATTACCAACTTGACATGGTTTGCATATGTTATTTTCTGGGATATTGATATCTGGAAGATCACGGACCGCCTTGAGCATGCATGCTTTTCTTATTTGAGAAAAGCTTAGATGCCCCAATCTTCTGTGTCATAACCAGTTTTCATATGTTTTTCTTAGATAGAATCGTTTTTGACCTCCTTTCAGTATGTATAGATTGGTTGGAGTTCTTGTACCTTTGATTACGGTCTTTCCTGTATCAAGCTCATGAACCACACATCTATTTGATTGAAACACAATTTCATTTCCTTGATCACACATTTGTTGACACTCAACAAGTTATGTTTTAAACCATCAACATACATGACATTTCTAGCTTTAACCTTTTCTTTCAGATAAACAGAACCTTTACCTTTAATGACGGCTGGTGTGTCATTTCCAAAGGAGACATTCTTTTCCTTTTCTAAAGCATTATATGAATGAAGTTTCTCTTTATCACCTGTCATGTGTTTAGAACATCCATTGTGAATGTACCACTGGCTTTCTTGTCCTTCTGCAAACGTATCTATGCCACATATTTCGAATTGAGATTCCTTCTTTCTCCATACCTTGGAATTTGATGACATTTTCTCATTTTGAAGTGTTGGCTGAAATTTTCTCTTGCATTCAAATTATTTATGAGAAAATTTATTACAAAACGAACATTCAATTTCATCTTCAAGAGGAGAAAAGTTATTATCATAAATTTTCATGATTCATGTTACACTCCTTTGATTTCATGCTTCTCTAGTCATGAAAGTTTTGTAAGAAACACATTAAGTAGCCTTATGCCCAAAGTTATGGCATGAAAGGAATTGTCCATTAAATAAGTTTCTGTGATCATAGAATCTTTTAGTATTATTTACCTTTTGGTTGATGCTTCAATTGATGTTCATCCTTGGAGTAAATTAAGCATGATTTAACTTATGAGTACTTTTAGGCGTTTGCTAACGATTGACATATTGTTCACTGGTTTTTACTGCATCAAGATAGATTCTGGTGGAGGCTGATGGCTTTTGTGACTGAGATTATTCTTCAGTATATCGATGACCTGTATTTATAAGAGGAGAACGTTGAACCTTGATGATTTCATTTAAAGTTTCTGATCCTTTAGCAAATCTAAGATTAAGATATTTTGTCTTCTCAAGTTCTTTTCTTAGACCCACAACTTCACATTCTAGTTTTCCATTGTGTTTTTCTCTTTTAGTGAGTTGATGTGTCAACGTGTCTATGATCATATTCTTTTCTTCCAAACAGATTTTGAGTTTAGTGATTTCTTCAAGAAAGTATCCCTCTTCTAAGGCATCCAAAAAATCATCATTGTCATAGGCCATGAGTAGTTTATAATATTGTTCAGTTTCATCTTCATCACTATTAGATAATCCATCACTATCTTCATGGGTATAGTAACGTCTTCTATTAATAACCTGTTTTCTATTGCCTTTTGCAGATTCCTTTCCTTTTTCATGATTATTTTTATGAGGACATTTTGCAGCGTAATATCCACCTCTACCACAAGCAAAGAATTTGAATGGTATCTTACTATAAATCTTCTGGAACCTCGTTGAAGCTTCTTAACAAAGTTTACCTCATCTTCTTCTTCTTCTGAAATATATCATGATTCATTGTGCTCTTCCTTTTATTTTCCCTCTACTAAAGCTTTGAAAGCTGCTTCTCTCATATCTGATGGTCCTACTTTCCTCATTTCAAAGGTAGTTATAATTCCATGAAGTTGAACAACAGTGATAGATTAAAGATCCTACTTTTCTTCTATGGCAGATACTTTTTACTCAAATTTAGAAGACAAAGATCTCAAAATTTTCTCTACTAAAGTAGCCCCCTTTATATATTCACCTAGATTCTTCATACAATTAACAATCTCATCTACACATAAAAAGTAACTAGCAATACTTTCATCACTATGCATCTTAACGGTTTGATATTGAATAATGAGAGTTTGGATCTGTTGTGGCCACCAACAACCCCCCTCCTTATTTAGTATTAGCAATAACACTAGGTAAGTGGGGACCCTTAGTAAAAATTCAAAAATTCAATTAAGGCTAATGTATTTTACTCCTTAAGAAAACATCGCATCGCGCGAAGAATGATAGGACATTTCCTTATGAGTAAAAATGATAAACTGCGAGAGTGTGACACGAATTCCATCGCATCGCATGCATTAAGAAACGCTCACGTTGGAAAACCTTAAAAAATCGCCGATATCTGATATGCGATATCGCATATCGCATATCGCAAGGTCGCATAAAAAACACATAACCATTTAATGATTGTAACTATCTGCGATTTTGCGATAGCGCGATACTGGGATCCGTGATTTTGTAATAGCACGATCGAGCAACCTTGCGATAACACATCGTAATGAAATTTGTGATAATGCGATACTGCGATGCTGCGATGCGATCGCAGAAACATTCCATCGCAGATTTCCCCGGCTCAACATTCAAGAAAAGCTTTCCATAAACCAAGAACTGGATACACGCTTTAATGATAATTAATGAATAATATGACAGTTGTTAATAAAAGACGGTTCTGTGTTTTTCGAAGAGTCAGGTTACGTCAGGTGGCATGTTTTTGTACATCCGTAGAGCTTAAAGCTTTCTTGTAGATTTTAATTATCATTACTCTCTCCTCATGTGTGAACTGCAGGAATGAAAAACAGAAGTAACACAAAGCAATGTGCAGGAAGCCATGAAGGAAAAGGGTAAAGCTCCAATGCTCAGAGACAGAGAAAAGATGCCCTCATAAATGGATACCGCATGCAATAGAGCCGCAGATTCACAAAACGCTGCTGAGCTCTCCGTTACAGATCTTTCATTCACAGTCGTGGTTGGATGAGTAATTGAACAATGCTGATATCAATAGGCGGTTTAACGCTCAAGGTCAGAAGCTCACGAAAGCAGTATTTTTACAAATTTTGAAGCTTATACCCGGTGAAGGAAAAGGCGCTAAAGGAAAAAGACGCATCAGAGAGGCCCGAATCAAATAATGGAGGCAGTTTCTGATGCGCGATTAGCGCCATCGCTGAGAAAATTGCTCAAAAAGCAAAGCCTCTAACTGCTCAATCACTTGTAAGCCCGGAAAACGCAAGAAAGCAATGGTAAAGAACAAACTAGAAACATAAAGTTGAAAGAAGAGGTAGAAGCAATTCGAGGATTAACCAAGTGGAACTTGGATTATTACTGGGCATACACAATAAATCCACATAGCCAGAGGATGACTCTCGAGTATATCATCGATTTTGCTGAAAATATGGTGCCAGCTCTTACCATTTATGTTTGCTTAGCTCAACCAAAAGCAGAAGACAGTCAGCCGACTCTACCCAGGCAATTATTGAATGCTCGCAACATTAAGGAGCAAATGCAGAAATAGTTAGATATTAGATTTAACTTTTAGAAATAGTTTTGCTTAGAAAAAGGGCGGTCATTTAAACCGTATCCTGAATCTGTGTAACTAAGTTATTTAGTTAGTAGTATTTAAATCCTTCTCATGCATTTAGATAAGGGTCCAGAAATTTATCAAAAACTTGTCCTCAGAACATGCACTTTTGCACCCTCAGAGGAGGTTTTGGTGAATGAATGGATCAAGATTTGTTGATGTTTGCATTTGATATCTGCTACTGATGTTGCACTTCTGTACTCTTAGTGGATGTTAGAGCAAGGAGAGATAAATCATTGTTGCTTGAAGCTTATGAGTAGGACTAGTCATAAATGGTACTTTTTATCTCTTGACCATTTCTACTTATATGTTAAAGTGATATATAGTTTTTAGTTGTTTATGTATTATTGCATGAATGCTTGAGTTATCATTTGGAACTTTTGTACGATGATAGCTATTTATTTATGCTTAATGTATGAATAGCTCATTATGCGATATGCTTTTCACAACTATTTCGTCTAACTTTTTATGCGAAGTGGTTCATCTTGATTGATTTCCTTTCTTATAATCACTGAATGATCTTTATTACCAGTTGTTATTTGAAATATCTTTAGATCGCATAATAGAATAATTACATCCCGGGTTAGTATAGATTTAGATGTGCTGTTTATTAGATTACAATAGCATAGAATTAGATTAAAGTTTGAATTAGAATATCTTAGATAGGAACTATTAGATCCGAAACATCAAATTCTACACACACGCACTCATAGATTGGGAAAATGGTCCCATTATCCCCAGTCAGACCCACTATACCAAATGGATAAGGAGCTGCCAACCAAGGTCCAGACTGGGCGGGTATCCCCTTGTTGTCGACCCGATTTTCGGGGCCTCAACATATTTGGCGCTAGAAGGAGGGCCTGAACTATGAATGGCAAGTAAATCCAAATCTGAATACCATTCTGAGAGTAAATTGCCCTCATCATCTCCCCCAACTTCTCCATTACATTTAAATCCAGAGTCAAAAGTCGCTCGAGTATCAACCGCTGCTACACACCCTGATATTTCAGAACAATCTACCATTGAACTTCCTGAAGTCGAATCCCTGATTCACAAACTTCATCGATTTTTCGTTTCTCCTCAGAGGTCTGATAAATCTCAAGGCAGCGTGACTTCGCAGTACAACCCTGCTCATCCCCTGACCAGGCTAAAGAGTGAAAATTTTGGCGTCCAGCCAACCGAATTACCTCTTCCCACCAGGAAAAGAGCAAGGAAATCACTAAAGAGTCTGATAGTGAGACTCTTTCATCAACATCGTCCATCTCAACTACTTCACCGCGAAGTCAACCATCCACACCTCCACTCCAGATCATCGTCCATCCATCCACTGGAACCCCCACAACCCCTCTTCAATCATCTACAATCGTAGTATCCTCATCCTCCCAGCCGCAGGGATCATCTTCTGCACTTTCCTTTGTTAGCAGTTCAACAATGGCCCAGTCTCCATAGAATAACCCTGGGGCAGTCTTAATGCCTGCACCCTTGAGTCAAATATCGGCCCATCCTGAGAAATGGCTGCCTAAATTCAACCCCAAGGTAGGCATGCTAGCAGAAGAGCACATAAACAACTTCATGCTTTCCATTAATCTCAATGGGGTTACTAATGAAGATGCTGTTGTTCGGCTTTTTCCTCATACACTGCAAGGAACAGCCGGGTCATGGTACTTTTCATTACCCTCCGGATCCATCACAAGTTGGGACATCTTCCAGGAGCAATTCCTAACCAATTTTGGTGATGACAGATCTACGACAATGTTGATCAATGACCTATCCAATCTTAAAGCCGAAACTAGAGAGCTTAACAAGGATTTCAATTTACGTTTCAACAAAATTTTCAACAAAATTCCTACTGCTTCCCAGCCCAGCGAAGAAGTACAATGTGAATGGTATATCACCGCTCTGCCATCGAACATAGCAATGTTTGTGGACAGGGCCAATAAAACAACCTTAGCTGAGAACATGAAAGAAGCAATAGCAGTAGAGAAACGAATAATAGCCCTTGAAAAGAAATCCGTGATAGAGGAACGTAAATCCAAAAAAGTCACCTTCAAGGAAGACTCCAAGAAAAAACAAGCAAAAGATCCATTTGATTTGGAAGGATTGCAGAAAGTTCTAAAGACCATGTCCAATGAAATGGTCGACATAAAAAGCAAGTAGCAGAAACTTCTTCAAAAAAGCCCTATAGAGCTTTTAAAAGAGGTCCTTCAATGGATTCAAAGCCACCCAATGCCATTTCAAATGTTGAATTCGAGGAAGAGGAAGAGGAAATTGCCACTGAAGGGTAGACTGATGACGAAGAAGTTGTGGAATTACAAGGAATGTGGTATTGCATCCTCCCACAAGAAGAATATCAAGAAGTATTTCTAGTTAGCACACGAAGCAAAAATCAGCTTGATCCTCCCCAAACTACCCCTAAGTCGAAGAGCGCAAGCTCTGCAACAAAGGATAAATTCACAACAAAGAAAACGACATCTAAAGCGACTCAAACCAGCCCAGTCCAAACAGATGAAACAACTCCATCTAAAACATTGATAGTGTTGGATGAAATGGAGTACAATATTATTGAAGACATGAAGAAGACTAGGGCTAACATCACCCTTTACGAACTGAGCAAGTTGAAACATCAACAGAAGATAATAATGAAAGAATTACATGCCGTCCCAGTTGCACCTTTGCCTGCCGCTGTACTTTCTCAAGCTTCCCATAACATGGGAAGACCTCCAACTAATGCGATCAATAAGATTGATCCAAATAACATCGCTCTAATTGGAGGAAGATCAAGATCTCACACTCCCCTGTTTCTCCTTACTTATGAAATCTTCAATAAAAATGTGCACAATTGTTTGGTAGATTCTGGTGCTTCATCGAATATTTTACCCAAATCTATATGTGCCAAGTTAAATGTTCAACCACAGAAATCCACAGTGCGCATAGTTCAGCTAGATCGATCTCAAGTCGAAGTGATTGGCGAACTAAATCAAGTAACCATAAGGCTGTCATCCAACCCGAAGGTATGTCAGGTTATTGACATTCTAGTTGCCGATATCCTAGAATTCTATGGCTTAATTCTTAGCAGGGATTGGTCAGAAAAACTCCATGGATACTTCGCAACCGACTGGTCACACATGTGGCTGCCCTACAACGGTAAACCGAATCAAATAAAAGTTGAACGAGAGCTACACCAGAAGTACATAGTAACGGAGTTAGAGGGAGAAAATGAACCAATAGCGTATAACAGCAGCATTATTGGCAATTACTCGATAGATTCTTTCCTCGACAATTTCAATGCTCATGCATCACCCTATTTAGAACACTCTGTTTTGTCCCAAGTCAAAAAATTTTCTCGAACTGATAGTTCGAAATGTATCAATTTTTTAGATAAACCTGTAAATAAATCTTTGTTTTGGAAATTATTTTTTGATGGTTCTAGATCTAACGAAGGAGCAGGAGCAGGATGCGTTCTGATTAGTCCAGAAGGAGATAAAATCATGCTCACATGAAGACTCGAATTCAATTGCACAAACAATACAGCTGAATATGAGGCTTTGGTTCAAGGCCTGTACAAAGCAATCAGGTTAGACGTCAAGTATCTTCAAGTTTTTGGAGACTCTGAGATTGTGGTTAAACAGGTACGTAACACTATACATTGCTTATCAGGTCATTTAAAACATTATCAATCCTTAGTACAAGATCTGACTGAGCATTTCATAGCGTTTAATATTTCTTCAATCCCCAGACTCCAAAACGCAAGTGCAGACCTTTTGGCTAACGTAGCTTCTAAGCTTATTCAGTCCGAAGATTTTAGTCCAGATAGATTCTCAATAGAATTAATCTTTAGACCATCCATTCTTGACAACATCACAAATTGGAGAGTATTCAATGATGATCCTGATATCGTAAATTTCCTCACATCTGAAGGATCCTACTCCAATCAAATAATTGATGAAGACTAGCACGATCGACAATTGCAACAAAATAGCACTAATAATGCTATACCTAAGTCGGTGGTCAAGTTAGAAGACTTGTACGATTTGAAAGATCGATTTAAGAGGTCTACCAATTCAAAACTCCAAAGTTCAACCTTGAACTACGAATTAGTAAACCTAGGGACGAATGCTAAACCACAAAACATTAATCTAGGCCTCGGCCTAGCCCCTAAAGAGAAACTAGTGTATATTCGTCTTTTAAGACAATATAAAAATGTTTTTGCCTGGAATTATGATGAGCTGAAAACATATGACACTTCCATCATCCAGCATACTATTCCCATGATCGATAATGAAAAACCTGTCCAACAAAAGCTGAGAAAGATCCACCCCAATTTAGAAAATCAGATAAAAACTGAGCTCAATAAGTTATTGAAAGTTAGAATAATTCTTCCCGTCAGACATTCCAAATGGGTCTCCAATATGGTACCTGTTAGAAAGAAAAACGGAGATATTAGGATTTTCATTGACTTTCGGAACCTTAACAAAGCCTGTCAAAAAGATAATTTTCCTCTACCACCTATGGAACAGATATTGCAGGCAGTGGTGGGCTCAGAATTAACGTCTTTCTTGGATGGATTTTCAAGATACAATCAAGTGTTGGTACATCCTGATGATCAATTGAAAACCACATTCAGAACTAAATGGGGCACATATGCATATCGAAAGATGACATTTGGTTTGATTAATGCTGGTGCCACATTTCAGAGAGCCATGGACATCGCATTCAAAGGTTTAGTAAATAAATCTGTAGTAATTTATTCGGATGATATAACAGTGTACTCGAAGAAGTGAAGCGACCATCTCAAAGACTTGAAACAAATCTTTCAACGGTGTTTAAGTTATGGAATTTCACTTAACCCAAAGAAATCTTTTTTCGCGTTAAGTGAAGGGAAACTTCTAGGATTCATAGTGTCAAAATCCGGTATTCACATTGATCCTGACAGAATCAAAGAAATTTCTGAAATATCCCTACCTCATAACAAAAAAGCCATGCAATCTTTCCTTGGTCAGAACAACTTTGTAAAGAGATTTGTTCCAGATTTTTCACGAATCGTGTCTCCTTTGCAAAGCATGATTAAAAAGAATTCAAATTTTAAATGGGGTCAAGATGAACATGAAGCATTCAACCTGATCAACCAAGCTATTATTAATGCTCCATCTTTAGCAACTCCGAATTTTTTAGAGCCTTTTATTTTATACACATTTGCCTCAGATAAGTCATATGCTGTGATTCTAACTCAAGAAAATCAAGAAAAAGCAGAAGCTCCAATTGCGTTTTTTAGCTCAAATTTACAGGGTGCTGAACTAAATTATTTAAATGTGGAGAAACATGCTTATGCTGTTTTCAAAGCGGTAAAATACTTCAAACCTTTCTTACTTAAAACCCATACTAAGATCATAGTACCGTTTCCAGCGGTAAGGAATCTCTTAGTACAAAAGGATGTGGGTGAGAAAAGGGCCAATTGGGTTACTGCCTTACAGGAATATGATATTGAGATCAAACCAGCAAACATTGTAAGAGGTCAAGGCTTCTACAAAATGTTGGCTGGAGCATCGCAAATTTCTGAAATTTCATCTGAAGAGGTACAAATGTGTGAGGTAAGCCTAAACAATGCAGAATCATTATATGCTGATATCATTTATTATCTTAAGAATGGGTATGCTCCTTCACACCTTGATCATACTAAGAAAAGAGCTCTAAGGTTGAAAGCTAAACAATATCAGCTCATAAATGATATTCTTTTTAGAAAAAATTATGATTCTGTTCTTCTTAGGTGTCTTGAGAAAGCTGAAGCTAAAAACGTTTTGCAAGAACTCCACTATGGGCCGGCAGGCGGACACTATTCTGGAGATGCTACTGCACATAAAATCTTACGCGCAGGATATTACTGGCCCACGCTATTTGAAGACTCGTACAATTACGTGAGAATCAAGTCTGCCAAACTACTACTGGAAGACAAAAGAAGCCGTCCCTGCCACTACAACCGGTAAACATCGAGTAACCTTTCAGTGAGTGGGGCTTGGACATAAAAGGTGAGATCATTCCTCACTCTTCTAAGTAGCATAGATACATCCTCACAGCAACAAATTATTTTACTAAGTGGGTAGAAGCAGTTCCACTCAAGAAGGCTAATTCTGAAAATATCATTGAGTTCATAGATCAATTTATAATCACCAGGTTTGTATTTCCATCCGCTTTAATGTTCGATAATGCATCATACTTTTCTGGAAATGAAATGACTGAATTTGCACTTAAAAGAGGGTTCAAACTTAAATATTTAGCCAATTACTACCCACAAGGTAATGGGCTAGTTGAGTTAAAAAATAAAAACCTAATCAGGATTATTAAAAGAACAATTGATCAAAATAATAAAAATTGGCACAAGGCTTTGATATATGCTTTATGGGCAGATCGGATAATGCAAAAAGCTTCTATCGACGCTTCTCCCTTTAATTTAGTTTATGAGAAAGAAGTGGTTCTTACGACTCACTTGGCAATTCCCTCTTTGTCTTTAGTACAATACATTGATGAACTACCCACTTCCTCCTTACAACTAATACAAATGGAAATAATTAAATTAGAAGAACAACGAGAACAAGCTAGGAAAACGCATGCTCATCATCAAGCACTAGTAAAATCCTCTTTTGATTCAAACATAATGACCAGAAAAGATTTTCAGATGGGAGATTCAGTTTTAAAGTGGGACAAGGCTCATGAAGAAAAGGGAAAACATACAAAATTTCAAAAGATGTGGCTTGGTCCTTTTCAGATTGTAGAAGTCATAGGTCCGTCAACGTTTGTGTTACAGGATTTAGCAGGTAAGAGGGATCCTTTTCCTGTTAAAGTTCTCAAGAAATATTTTCCATAGAAGATTATTCTTCTATTTTTGTAGAATAGTTTTTTTCCTTTTTCATAATAAAACCAGTTGTGAGTGGTTACATTAGGCATTTACGAAAAAGACACCAATTCTCTTTCAGATCTTGAACTTTTCTCTTGTATAAATATCAAATCTTTTGGAAAATTGATCTTTATTATTGATAGATACAGTTAAAAACTTTAGCCTAGATATGATACTAGTTTCAACTTCAAAAAATTTGATGAAAGCAACCTTTAGTGAAGAAATTGTTTTATCTCAGTACAATGAAAGGTATCAATAACAAAATAAAGATTCTCTGTAGAACAACTGTTTCCAAAAACTCTATTATTGTCATCCAGAGCTATCTTAAAGAAATAATGACTTCCTCCCTGTTAAGGAAATCGCAACTTTAAGAGGAATGATCCAAGGATACACTTTATCTTGAAGAATGAGAGGTCTCATCACGAGCCGGCTTATCATTATCATAGATATTATAACTTGCTGACTTTTCCAATTCTGTACACCACAACAGGGCAATGACTCAAGATTGTTGCAATCAAAAGACAAGGGGTCTCATCACGAGCTAGCTTGTTCAGCAAAGTTATAAATCAAGTGAATGATTGTGTCATAATTTGGCTACCAAACCAAGACATTGTTCTTTAAGAATAAAAAGAAAATCAAAGAAATAAGTGTGGATATGGATTTTTTCTTTGAAAGTTGTAGGTCGCCTTAAGTAGGATACAGGATCATTGCTGGGTAACAGGTAACCCTGTTGAGGCTATAAACGCCTGCTGGCAGCAGAGGCTCCACCTACGACAAATGAGCATATTTAAAACTGGTTTACATAGGAGACTTTGTTTTATCTTTACAAGACCAAGTAATGACTGATGTAAATACAAGGACTAGCCTGAGGAAGCAAATAATCAAAGTAGAAAAAAGTTGAAACAAAATATCATTGACGGTTTAGAGCATAATGTACTTTATCTTTCCATAATAAAGTTTAATTTTCTGAAAAAAATTCTGTTTTGGAAGTTTGAAAAATTCATTAGAAAAACAGAGATAACTCGTTCTTCCAAGTGAATCGCCAATTGTTGTGGCCACCAACAACCCCCCTCCTTATTTAGTATTAGCAATAACACTAGGTAAGTGGGGACCCTTAGTAAAAATTCAAAAAATTCAATTAAGGCTCATGTATTTTACTCCTTAAGAAAACATCGCATCGCGCGAAGAATGATAGGACATTTCCTTATGAGTAAAAATGATAAACTGCGAGAGTGCGATGCAAATTCCATCGCATCGCACGCATTAAGAAACGCTCACGTTGGAAAACCTTAAAAAATCACCGATATCCGATATGCGATATCGCATATCGCATATCACAAGGTCGCATAAAAAACACATAACAATTTAACGATTGTAACGATCTGCAATTTTGCGATAGCGCGATACTGCGATCCGTGATCTTGCGATAGTGCGATCGAGCAACCTTGCGATAACAAATCGTAATGAAATTTGCGATAATGCGATACTGCGATGCTGCGATGCGAATCGCAGAAACATTCCATCACAGATTTTCCCCGGCTCAACATTCAAGAAAAACTTTCCATAAACCAAGAACTGGATACGCGCTTTAATGATAATTAATGAATTATACGACAGTTGTTAATAAAAGACAGTTATGTGTTGTTAGAAGAGTCAGGTTATGTCAGGTGGCATGTTTTTGTACATCCGTAGAGCTTAAAGCTTTCTTGTCGATTTTTATTATCATTACTCTCTCCTCATGTGTGAACTGCAGGAACGAAAAACAGAAGTAACACAAAGCAATGTGCAGGAAGCCATGAAGGAAAAGGGTAAAGCTCCAATGCTCAGAGACAGAGAAAATATGCCCTCATAAATGGATACCGCATGCAACAGGGCTGCAGATTCACAGAACGCTGCTGAGCTATCCGTTACAGATCTTTCATTCAGAGTCGTGGTTGAATGAGTAATTGAACAATGCTGATATCAACAGGTGGTTTAACGCTCATGGTCAGAAGCTCACGAAAGCAGTCTTTTTACAAATATTGAAGCTTATATCTGGTGAAGGAAAAGGCGCTAAGGGCAAAAGACGCATCAGAGAGGCCCGGATCAAAGAACGGAGGCAGTTTTCGATGCACAATTAGCGCCCAGCGCTAATCGCGCATCACTGAGAAAATTGCTCCAAAAGAAAAGCCTCTAACTGCTCAGTCACTTGTAAGCCCGGAAAACGCAAGAAAGCAATGGTAAAGAACAAACTGGAAACATAAAGTTGAAAGAAGAGGCAGAAGCAATTCGAGGATTAACCAAGTGGAACTTGGATTATTACTAGGCATACACAGTAAATCCACATAGCCAGAGGATGACTCTCGAGTATATCATCGATTTTGATGAAAAGATGGTGCCAGCTCTTACCATTTCCGTTTGCTTAGCTCAACCAAAAGCGGAAGATAGTCAGCCGACTCTACCCAGGCAAATATTGAATGCTCGCAACATTAAGGAGCAAATGCAGAAATAGTTAGATATTAGATTTAATTTTTAGAAATAGTTTTGCTTAGAAAAAGGGCGGTCATTTAAATCGTATCCTGAATCTGTGTAATTAAGTTATTTAGTTAGTAGTATTTAAACCCTTCTCATGCATTTAGAGAAGGGTCCAGAAATTTATCAAAAACTTGTCCTCAGAACATGCACTTTTGCACCCTTAGAGGAGGTTTTGGTGAATGAATGGATCAAGATTTGTTGATGTTTGCATTTGATATCTGTTACTGATGTTGCACTTCTGTACTCTTAGTGGATGTTAGAGCAAGGAGATATAAATCATTGTTGCTTGAAGCTTATGAGTAGGACTAGTCATAAATGGTACTTTTATCTCTTAACCATTTCTGCTTATATGTTAAAGTGATATACTGTTTTTAATTGTTTATGTATTATTGCATGAATGCTTGAGTTATCATTTGGCACTTTTGTACAGTGATAGCTATTTATTTATGCTTAATGTATGAATAGCTCATTATGCGATATGCTTTTCACAACTGTTTCGTCTAACTTTTTATGCGAAGTGGTTCATCTTGATTGATTTCCTTTCTTATAATCGCTGAATTATCTTTATTACCAGTTTTTATTTGAAATCTCTTTCGATCGCATAATAGAAGAATTACATCCCGGGTTAGTATAAATTTAGATGTGTTGTTTATTAGATTACAATAGCATAGAATTATATTAAAGTTTGAATTAGAATATCTTAGATAGGAACTGTTAGATCATCAACATCAAATTCTACACACACACACTCATAGATTTGGAAACTGGTCCCATTATCCCTAGTCGGACCCACTATACCAAACGGATAAGGAGCTGCCAACCAAGGTCCGGACCGGGCGGGTATCCCCCTTGTTGTCGACCCGATTATCGGGGCCTCAACAGGATCTTAACACGTTTTACCTTGGAGCCTCCTCCATAGCTTTGAATGATTTTGTCCCATATCTCTTTGGCTGTCTTGAGCTGCATGACTTTGACGAATTCTAATTCTGACAGACATCCCAATAAAGTATTGACTAGTTTGGCATTGGTTTCATATAAATTCTAACCTGTTGTATCTGTAGGTATTGCTGCTAGAAATTGGTATCCTCCTTCCACAATTTCCCAAACATTGGCTCCAAGCGACTGAAGATAGGCTCTGGTTCTTATTTTCCAATATACCAAGTTTTTCCCAATGAAGATTGGTGGTTTGATAGATTCCATGCCTTCGTGATTGTTCATCTTAAAAGATCTCCCTTCAAGCAATTAAGATTCTTCTAAAGGACCTGCTCTGATACCAATTGTTGGAAATAATACTGAGAGGGGGGGTGAATCAGTATTTACAGTTCAACTATTTTTCATTTCCTAGTCAGATTTATGTATGCTACTTCAATGAAGTGAACTTGTGTGTGCACGCAACTATCATTGAAGAAACTAATGTATACCTAGAGAACTTATGATTTAGTAAATTCATCATGTGTTGATCTTTAAGCAGTGCATCAGTACTTTATTATAATGTAACTAAGTGCAATAATAACATAATAAACCATCACACATAAGTAACACACATGAACACCAAAATTTAAGGTGGAAACCCAATGCGGGAGGAAAACCATCTGCTCCTGTCGTCTCTGTCTTCTTTTTAATATAAAGAAAATATTACAATCTTGTACTGGTGCAGACTCATACCAATACGCAGGCACCCACCTACAGAAAGCTACAACCTTCTCTCGTTCTCCAGCTTCTACTGGAAGGGAGAAACAACCCCCTAGCTCTTGTACTAGCCGATATGTTTACTAGTACGTAGGCACTGACCTATAGAAGGCTACGACCTTCTCTCTTCCTCCAGGGACCATGTTCCATAAATTTTCAGCCTTGATTCTCCTGGTACACAACAAGTACGTAGGCGCTGACCTATAGAAGGCTACAACCTTCTCTCTTCCTCCAGGGACCACGTTCCATAAATTTTCAGCCTGGATTCTCCTGGTAGTTTGAAACTCAAACTACATCAACCAATAATCAGTTAATCTGAACAGTCAAATCATTGTCACCAGAACACTGTGATGAACCTAGAAACCTGTATCATCATTCAGAACCAACTGCAACCTCAAAATTCATACATCAAAATGCATACGCTACCTTACTAAACCCAACCTGCATGTATATGCTACTTCCTTTAACCAAACCTGCGTATACCTTCAAAACTACTGAAACATAAAACTTATGAATCAAATTTGTACCAACCAGTAATATTCTAAACATCTACTATCAAATTGCAGAGATCTAGACAACTAACAGCAAAGATCACCCTTCTCACTTAATCAATCAATCAATCAGACTCAATATCCTTATGCATTCAATTCTACTTTCAGATCTAAAAGGACATCATTGATAGATAGTAGTAAACTAGCAACACTAATTAGATAAATTAGTCATTTCTGAATAATAGGCTTTTCTTTTGTACACGCTACTTGGAAAATTTGAATCAGTGTGTAGACGCGCCTTCATCAAGGTGAACCAGCGTATATATCTTCAAATATTAGCTTACCAATTCATTGCTATTCCAGATTTCATACATACCCAGATCATGACATTTAAAGAATAAAACATGTGTAAGCAATCAAATCTAGCCCAACCAATATCAGATCATTCAATGATAATTGATTTCAAGTCTCATGATCCTGATCCAACATTGAATTCAAGGTGCATATGATATTTCAGATTATATCATAATCATAGTCCCTACAACATAAAATGTACTTCAGATAGAAGTATTCCTAAGAAACCCTTTTACTTGCACACTTGGCCCTTTGATCTTCTCCTCCTTCTATAGTTTTTGGCATTTCTCAATACCTCGGACGAAAACAACACTTAGAACCTATGGTATTCTTTGACAAGATCAAATAGTCATTATGCCACTCAATTTTATGGCTAATACCATGGTATTTACCCTTGGTATTATTTAATCTTGAAATTCCTTGATTTTCTAACCCATACGCACTTTTCCTCTTGTGAAAGTGTGTGCATACATATATGCTCTTTTTTTTCTGTTAACCCACGTGTATATGATGCTTTGACAAAGTGAACCTGCGTATACAGCTTAAACTACCTTACAACATCCTTTTCCTTCATCTTCTTGATTCTGATCAGCGGACCTTTGTTCTAACTTCCTGTTCTTTTGTACCAATGCCCTGATACCTTTGAATTGACCTATTACAATGTGAGTTTCCTTTTATCAAATCTAAACTGACTTGAATTGACCTGTGAGTGAGTTGCCATCAAGGACAACACTTGCATCATAATGCCAACAAGTCATATTATGTCATCTAAACCAAATCACATTAAACAAACATACCTTAGCAAAATTCAAAGAGGATATCTCATCTGTAAGATCAACCAAATCAGCATAATACATGTAGAAAGATGATAATAACAACATATATACATATAACAAATAGGTGTATCAACACATCAACATCATTCCAGCTAGAGTCTAGTCATCAATTCATGACCATATCGCCTACACATACCATGACCTCATGCATGAAAATAAAAACCATACCAATGTACACTGACAATACGCAAGCATAAACAACATCTAACCAATCATACACTCATGATGACACACTTCACAACAACAACATCCTCATTCACATGGCGACATCACTACAACCATCACTAACACCATGTATATGCAACAAGCATATAGATCACAAGGATGACTCAAACATGTGAAACCAACATGAATGCATCACCAACGCATACCTCCCATCCAGTCCAAGGGGTGCACCATGCTCGGATACCACTCTATAACACCCTCAACCTGCATCTACCCAAGTAACCGACCAACTGGGGTAAATATGTGATGAGAGGCCACTATAATGGGATTCAACCTCCTAGGTGACCTTAAGGTATTGGAATTGATAGGAACACACCACACAAACCTTCCACATTAGCAATAGAACTCCCAAGAGCCATCCCAACCACTTAGGTAACCAGCCCTTGAGACCAACTAAATTTTTAGGGCATCAAACCCATGGACGCTCCCTTGATATGGACCTTCATGCATCCAGTAGGCTCCATACGCTCCCACAACAAGAGAAAGCGAGTGTCTGGGGACTTTTCTCCATAGTCCTATGCCTGAGACTCTAAGATTTGTGCCACTTTTTTAGGCCAGGAGCCCAGGTCACTACCCATAACTCAATGAAAATGTTAGAAATGAATCTACACAATAGAATAATTGTTCATTTCCCAAAAAATTGACAAGGTCTAGACTTGACCCCTACGAGCCATGACAAACATTTCGTCAAACATGTCACAAATATGTAATATACATGTTTAAACAACAAATTTGAGCATAGGGGTCTCATAGTTATCTCGGATTCGCTAAGAAGCATTGTTCCCTTATATCATTAGTTTCATTATCACTTATTACTTCATAGATACATTATTCATTCATTTACAAATTATAACATGAGGAGATTCATGCATCATCGTTGTCATAATACATGCTTATAGCCAACATAATAAAAATAGAAATATAGAGGATACATCAGCCATAGAATCCACATATAAACCAATATATTTACACATAAAATACCAAGGAAAGAAACTCTTATTAGTGAATGCAAAATCCAACCCGATATGGGACTACGACATTTGAACCTACCATATATTGGTTGAGCCAAACCTATCTTCAACCAATCACCATCATGCCATATTCCAAGAATGAATGTGGGACTCAAACCAAAAGAACCAACGAGGTCATCCCGAGGCTAAACCACCTTGCCCTCATCAATAGAAACAAGGCCTTACCACAATCCACACCAGATGACTAGGCCAAAATAATGAACATGTAATAACAATCTTTACCATGATCTCCACCATATCACTAGGTCAAAATAATGAACATGTAATAACAAGCTCTACCATGATCTCCACCATATCACTAGGCCAAAACAAGCATGGATGCCACCGAATTTCTCCACCTACACAATGAGGAATTTTTTGGTCTCCTAGTCTCTCACGCTTTGCCACAATCCACACCCGATCACTAGGTCCTAAATTGAGACTCCACTCCCCAGGATTTATCAAATATCCCATCCTAGGATTACGAGACCTAATGGGGAGCACCCACCTCTATGCTTTATTGTATATCCCACCATTCACCAGTCGGGTATTCTTAGGCCCAAGGCAACAAAAAATTTGGATTTACCATAACCTATAGTTTGGTTTAGTGTTACTAGGCCATTGTTCTTTTATTTAGAGATCCACCTCACTCAACATTGAATCCATCCGACAATATAGCTCAACCAAAACATGAGAACCCCATCACACCATGACTATCCAGAAATGGCAAGGCTGGGCAAAAACATAGCCACACCTGGAAAAACCCATGCCATGACAACAAAGAACCACATGCCATACCACGCATGCCAAATATAGCAAGGAAATCACACGTGAAAATCGATTCATGCAAAGAATCCTCCTGTAGTTGCTTGTTCTTTCTCTTCCTTGCTTGATCCTTCCTTCTTCTTGCCTTCTTTTCCTTTCTTGATGCAATGCTAAAGTGCTCCAAGAAAATCTATGTTTCCAAGAGTGAGAGGGAGAGAGAGCGAGAATAATGAGGGAGCTCCAAAATTGAACTGAAAAAAGGTATCAATTGATCCTCAGAAGCCTTTTTATTAATGATGCCTCTAATTTCTTCACTTTTCCATTATTTTCCTTCATTTTCGTCCTCACATGTAACATGTGACCTTTCACGTTCCTTTTCTCATAAATTCCATTATTTTCATAAATAAATGTGCCAAAAATGCCATTTTGTCTTTCCAAAGCCTTTGCCAATTTCCTTAGCCATAATAAACCAATGAAAACACACACTAGGATACCTTGCCCAACATTCATCTTCGAATAAGTGTCCCATAATCCATGGTTATTATTTTGCCTTTATTAACTTTCATTACATGGAATTTTCACAAGGGTTATTACAAGCATGACCCATAACAGCTAGTTAAATGGCAAGTTTTCTTGAATGGTTAGTGGATCAGTTCTTTGAAGAGTTTTATATAATGTGGCTTGGTCACAATTGAATGTTGAAAATCTCGTTAATGAACGTTACAAAAGTGAAAGAGTGGAAAAGTACCATTACATAAAGAGGGAGGAGGTGGCGTAACAAGTAGAACCACATCCTAATAGATGAAGAGATGTGATTGGATAGGAAGTTACAAAAAGGGGTAGGAAGTTCCCATCTAGTTCTCTCTCTCTTCTTTGTAAAATCAAGAGAATAGAACAAACCAATGAGATGAGTTAGGCTCTAATAGTCAGGAGATCATAATAGAAATGAGATGAAGGGGTGTGAGATGTTATGAAATTGGGAGCAATCAGCTTAGGTTGGATATTTCCCATTATTTTTATACTTTTCGATTAACTTGATGGCCCACTCTTTACAACTCCACTAATTATTGATGTATATTTATTTATATCCATTTATTTGTTTATCTAAGCCTATATGGCCGGTGTGAAATTCAGTGGATGAATGGGCCACAAATTGCTAGCTATTGAGTTGGAGAATAACTAAAATAAGCGACTCCATTTCTCAAGATCATGTTTAACCCTTTGGTGTTAAACCTTTCACTATGCAATAATTTTCTTCAAACCTTGGATCTAGATATAGGGTGGCTTGCTACAAGAAAGGTTGCATTGTTGATGGCCTATGGTTGAGTAGAGAGTGGAAGTCCTTCATTTAGTTTCCAACCATTTCAGTCTATTTA
Organism: Pinus tabuliformis; assembly: GCA_031772625.1. Lineage (NCBI taxonomy): Eukaryota > Viridiplantae > Streptophyta > Pinopsida > Pinales > Pinaceae > Pinus > Pinus tabuliformis. Next base: position 1,671,436,256 of record CM062817.1, on the reverse strand, counting down.
AATAAAAATTATTGGGTTATGCATACTGGTTTATAGGCTACGATATGCCTCATCATGTTTATGACTTATGATTCATCCTTTGTCATATATGTGTGAACACCTTATTTATTATTATACATAAGATTGATAGACAAACTTGTATATCTATGGTAATTATGAGACTTTTTCATTATGTGGTTACAACTTTATTAGTTAAGTGCAAGTTGTGTGGCATGTTCCTAATTGGTGATATGACAATCACATAGGTCTAACTATGGCTTCACCTATTTCATTCCTTCTTGCATTCTTATAAGCTTGGGAATCTCAATGCCATAATCGTGATGGTGGGTAATCTTATCAAGAGTTCAATGCATGTATTATGTATACAAAATAACTCTACCTATAGAAGTACTCTTGAGATTTATGTTTGAATGTAGTGAGTTCTACACTTGATATGTATTCTTGGTCAAGATAAAGTTATGGATCTAAGTGGTTGCTGATATCCTCATGATTTATAGAGTTACATGAATATGCAAGGTCACTTAATATACTTCAAATAACCTATTTTGGTATGTGATTTCTATAATCCAACCCATTTCAAATATCATGATTCATTTCCTTATTAGAGGCTATAAGCCCCCTCTTGATAGGAGGAAGTAGTGCAATGCATATATTTTTTATGTTCTTTAGTTGATTGGATTTCAATTTTTTCATATGTTTAGGAATTTGACGATTCTTTGGCTTGTGTAATATTGTAAGTTAATTAACAAGTTGTGAAGGTTGTTCATGTATTTTATGTTAATTAGGGGTCAGTAGATCTTTTTTATGTATCATCAATAAAATCATATTGTAGATGTATGCATTTGTATAATGTTGCATTCCCATGAGCCTCCTAAACAAAGCATGTTATGGGACATTCATAATGAAATGTTGTATGTAAGTGTTTTCATGTTTATGAAGCACTTAGAGGGCTTTGTGTCTATTGATATGATCATGACATGTAGATCTATACTCATAGCCATGAATGGTTTCTTGATATATTTATCTAGACTATTGTAGATTGTGTGTTCCATTATCTAATATACTATGAATATTATGGTTGTCTGTTTGTTTAAGGATTGTGACCGTCTTCTTAACAAAGGGTTATGATTGGTGTAATGTGTAATAAATTAGAAAATTTGATAGTAATTGTTTTGGAAAATCCTCATGATCTTGAACGATACAATTGTAACAGAAAATTGAAAACATGGATAGATTTATGGAATGTATAATGACCAAATATAATGAATAGAATGTTTATATATTCAATAAAGGTTTCAACTATGTAAATGGGCATTCTAGTTAACTCCAACTATTAAGGTGAAACTTTGTAAATCCCTTAAATCTTAGCAACATTATAAGTTTAAGTATTTCCTAAATTTGATGTTATATCCAAGGGTGGAGGAGCTACATACCTATTTGACTAGTACATTTATCCAAGCCCATATACATTTGTAACTGGAATATGTATCTAGTTGTCAAGGAGTCAGATACCCATTCGACTAGTGGATGTATTCAAATATTTGGGCATCCGACGAACCAATATTGGTATATTATTTGAAAAGGATCAAATTTAGAATGGGTTAAATTTCTATTGAAGGAATAGTTTATTATTGGAAAATTGTAGTGGGGTATGTTTGGAGAATTATAGGCATGAGACCAGATTACCTCCTAGGTGAAGTTTGTATCTGGGATGGGGAGTTCTTAGGCTATTATTGGTGTATGGTTGGATACAAAATATTTAGAGTGGGGTCGAGCGTAGTGGAATAATTAAATAGAGACGGATGTTATGTTATTTTGTGAGTGAATTTGGGATCATGATAATCTGGTAGGTTGTGCACAATGAAAAGTGTTTGCAAGACATTTTAGGATCTGGCTTCAATTCACCCACCTAATAAGGGTTCCTCAATTAACTTCACTAGTGTTTCCTTTTATTTTCCCTCAAAGTTATATATATGGTATTTGTGTTGTGTATTCGAGGGTGTTTAAGTATATTTTATTTTTAAAAAGTTTTTATTCACTAGTTTCCCCTCTTGCATCAATAAGGTCTAAGTTCAGAATTGTCATTCACTTCTTCTAGAAGCCGAGGTTTTCATTTGTTTCAGCTATGAAGTATAATTTTCTTCTTGGTCATCAGACCTAGTAGTGTGTAATATAGTTAATATACCTTTAACCCTTCTCACTAACAAAAATGGTTTTGTGACAATGCTAGAAATCCTGGCCAATGGATAATTCTTACGTAAATTTGTATAACCAAAACCCTTTCATTCTCTCTCAGAATTTGTTTGAATTTTCTCCTTTTATATTCAATTATTCTCCTAATGTGTTTGTTTGTCCTATTATAGGTTAGTCCACACCTTATGATATGGGGGTTATTGGAAGAAAAAGGGTTAGGATTTTCACATACTGATTCTCTTCAGGTACCCAATTTCTTGTCAACTTATTTATTTCGTTACTTCTAATGCAAGGCTATTGTTACAAAATTGTTGAATTTTGTTTCATTATTGCTATGTCTAGCCATCTGGCTTAATTACACTTTCCACTATAAAACTTTATATAATGATATATATATATGCCTTGGTGGCCAAGTCTAAGGCTATTTTATTTTAACTATAAAATTTTAATTTCTTATTTACATTAGAACATGTCCCCTTATACTTTTTCTTTTAAAAATTACCATGCTTATGTTCCCTTCAATGTCAGTTTTTTTCCTCAGTTGAGGCCTACTAAAGTTTAGTATTTCAATTTATCTAAAAGTACATTCAATGTTCAAAAACAATTTCCGTGTTTTTGTTAATCGACAAAAATTTCCTCCATCAACATTAGGGGAGACCACTGGGTCGAGAACTTAAAGCAACTCCTTTTCCGTTGAAGGTGGTGTTTCCGATTGGTTATGGGTCCAGTTACCCTTAAACATAAATCTATTCTAATATAAAACTAATATAACTTAAGATAATAATTAATCTATTTACACCTATATTACATCATGTTACATTTCCCTTGCATCGATCTTTAAAGATGTAAATTAAAGGAATAGATCAACACAAAGGTGTGATCGAATTAAAGGCTGATCAAACTACAATTAAATGATTTATTTGCCTCTTTAAGAGAGGAATTAATGAAAACTAATATTTTAATGGAGAACTAATCTAAAACATAAAATCCTATCTCGAACTAGAATGGTATAGCCCTCTCCTAATCTATGAGAAGGTTACTAAAAAGAGGGGGAAAGAAATGATATAATTCATCATATGATTTTGTATTAGTTAAACGAAGTAGGTCACATTAACTAATACAACTGAAAACAAAATAAGCCTGTAAATGAATAATAAATAGTTATCAGTCACCATACGAATACTTCAATTAATTAATATTGATTTAGATGTCTTTTTACCCTGTAAAGATATCTTTAACAAGGTTTTACAATGAAATGTCAATGGCACAACAATAGTGCATAATATCAAAGAAACATAATATTGTTTAGAATAAAGATCAAAACCAAAAATGAAACTTTAATAGTGAGACAATAATCCTGCATTCCTGTAGTAGTACACAAGAATAAGAATTAATTAAAACCATGTCAAAATTGTATTACAACAATTCCGAGAGTAGCTCTGACCCTTAATAAAATTGCCTGCAATATTTCAAAGTCCCTTTATAACAGAGCCATAACTTCTCTACAATATCTATAATAACTTCTCTACAATCCCTACAGTAAATCTCTTTGTGCTCTACAATAGCGCGAAATCACAAATCAAATTATTACAGAGTCCCTTGTGTATGATCGTGACCTCTCCAATCTTATGGAAGAGACAAGTATTTATACAAATTTTCAAAGTTAACATATCCCTTCAGTTTCTCAACAAACGAGAAATATAAAGTAGATGAATTTGCAGGTTTTGTATTTTGTTGAATCACAAACTGAACTTAGAAGGTATCAGAATCTTCATTTGGATCGGATTCGTTTCATCTTATTTTGTGACTTTCCTAATTTACATGAACAACATGTTATGTTTAGAACTATATTCATTGGCAAACCAGTTTACAAGAAGATGTTTTATAATCATAGAAGTTAATTTAAGATGCCAAATATGCCACATGTGCTTGTTTGTTTTTTCATAAAATAATGCATGCAACATATGTGGGCCTAGAAAGCAAACATAATCATGTTGCAACAAGTATATTGCATTTTATATAAAAGTAATAAAAGAAGAAATGGCATATGTTTAAACAAACCCTAGAAGGTCCTCCTTAAGAGAAAGACCATAAAATAAAACTACCCAAAATCATACAAAATAACATTTGAATATTAGACACCACCAAAAACTCAATATTTTTATACACACAAAAGCCCGTTTATAACCTCAATGGGAAATATATCGTGGTGGTCCCCAAACCAGCAATAAAATAAATCCCAATATTTGGCAAAAACAAACTTTTTCCTTGAGATATAGTTATGCATGGGGTCCCCATAGTCATATATTTTGACTCATGATGCCTACAAACATTCTTATTCATGAAATATGATTAGGGGTGTAAGATTTAATGGTAGGGATGCATCAAATATTTCTATTTTCTTTAATCCACCGTCCAATAATTTTGTTTTTAAATGATCTATTTGTAATTGGTAAATGAGAGACATTTGGATGGTTATCCATACTCATAAGTTATGTGCTAGCTAATGTTTTATGAAAGAAAAAAATATTGTAAGTTATGAATTTCATATAATAATTTATATTTCTAAAATAGCACATAATACTAGATATCCCTTGTGGCTCATATTTCACTATGCTTACAAAGAAAGAAAATAAATGAAAACATTGTATAGCATACCAACGCAATTAATAAATTATTTGTATGATCTCTCTAATAATGATGAACGAAAAAACCATCTTAACAAATCCAAATACTTCACACATGTATTATCTTAGCCTTTAATTTTCATGAAACTTGTGTATATCACTAGACTATTTGGAAGAAAAGATTTAGATGAATTCTCCATAAGTGGTTTGTCATGGCATTTGGTCACAATAGTGTATTTGTGATTTTCATATGGATATAAATATATTTTCTACCCCACATCTTGGTATCTTTTGCATGATATAACTAAATGAAATTTACCTAGCTTGGAATAGGAAATCACATGATGACATGAGGTATGTTTGATTAGTATTATATTTGCTTCAAGAACAAAAACTCTAAATAAAGCTAAAGATGACATTTTTCTTGGTCATGAGATACCTTGGATTCCAATTGTTTATGATTTGATATTATCCATCCTATAAATATACTCACCAATAATAATTTTCTATCTTGCTTCATATTATCCATGATCTCTAAACTTTTGGACCCAACTCAAACTTAGAGTTATGCATCACTCTCAATTGTTTGACATTCCTATAATTCCTTATAGCATTCCTTATTATTTTATAATGAAATAATGTATGTAATTGTATGTGCTAAAGAGTTAGGTATATTCAATATTAAATGCGTAACCTATAAAAAAAAACCTCCATCATATAATTACACGTGGTTCTTTTATTATAAAGAAAAACTATTTTCAAAAGAAGACCTATAATACAATTAACAACAACAACAACAATAATTGGTCCAAATTGGCTAACATTCTAGTCACTACTTTAACATGGGAATAAATTTGTAAAATGCATGTGTATGAACCATAGGCTATTCCTTTCGACGTCCTTGTATTTTTAAGACCATCATGTCTTATTTAAATATAGATTAATGAATTTATCTTCTTCCTATGTTATTCATTATTAGTATGATCAAAGTATCAACTTGGTGTTCTCCTTTATATGTCAAACATATTTTCCAAAGGAAATGAATAGTGTGTTGTAAGGTTTTTCAAAATTTTGAAATGTAGGGTTGCTTCAAAAATAGATAGTGTTTATGCACTAGTACAATCATTCATCTTAAAAACCATTTATATCATATTGAACCATGCTAACGTGAAGATAGTTGCAATGTTGTAATGACTATTTAAAATGTATATTTTTCTTCACATTAAAACTACTAGTTTGAAGATAATATTTCATGTTGAATGTTTATAGACATAAATTTTTGATTCTCTTCTTCTCTCAATTCATTTGGGTATGAAAAATATTGTGCTACTGGGTGGAGGGAATAAGTTATATCTTTAACCAATGACCTCAAGTGATAGGAATAACTAGTTGTAGTTGTTATAGGGTTTTAATGTTGTTTATGGGCCACATGGTTCTTATCATGGAATGTTAAACATTAACGGAACACAAATGGTATTTGAATTGAATTAAACACTCATTATTTTTAAAATTCACATCCTCGTGTTCTACCCTGCTTACTATAGTATGATTTCAATGCCGGTGTGCAATGCCCGTGAAAGTATGACCTTTGATTAAATAATAATATTTTTTGCTAATTAATTAACAAAATTGGAGGTTGGAAATCATTATGGATCCTTGGCTTGATGAGAAACTTGTTTGTTCTCTTATATTTACTGAAATTTGATTTAATTCATGAAGTTTCCTTATCCTATTTTCTTGCTTAAAAGGCATTGTAACATGCTCATCCCACTTCTACCCAAGTAACCGGCAAATGAGGGTAAATATGCGGCGAGAGTCCACCATAATGGGATTGAACCTCCTAGGTGACCTTAAGGAAGTGGAATCGACAAAAACATGCCACACAGATCTTCCACATCAACAACATAACTCATAGGAGTTATCCCAACTAGTCACGTAACCAACCCTTGAAACTAATTGAAGTTTTAGTGCAACAAACCCCTTGACGCTCCCTTGATATGGACCAACGTGCGTCCAAGAGGGTTCAGACACTCCCACAAGAAGGGTAAGTTAGCGTCTGTTGAATTTTCTCTTTAGTGATGTACTTATGACTCCGAGATTTGTGCCACTTTTTCAAGCCCAAAGCCTAGGTCACTACCTAAAACTCAATAACAGGTTCGTAAATGATTTTACACAATAAAGCAATGGTACATTTCCAAAAACATTGACAAGGTCTAGACTCGACCCCTATTAGCCATAACAGGTCAAACTTGTCAAAAACATCTAATCTACAGGGTTAAACAACATATATGAGCATAGGGGTTTCATACTTATCTGAGAGTCACTAAGAAGAATTGTTTCCTTACATCATTTGCTGCATTATCATCTATTAGGTCATAGATACATTATTCATTCATTTACAAATCAAAACATAAGGAGAGCATCATGACTATCATAATACATGCTTACAACCAACATAATAAAAACAAAAATATCATGGATACATCAGCCGTAGAATCCAATTTATACATAAAATACCAACTAAAGAACTTGTTATTGATGAATTCAAAATCGAACTTGGTGTGGGACTACCATGTTCCACCCGACTATAGATTCGTTCTGCCAAACCTCTCTTAATCCAATCACCCATGTGCCATATTCCAAGCATGAATGTGAGACTCAAACTAAAAGTAATTATGGTTATGATAGGTTGTTATATAAATAGAATTTTTAATATTTTATTAATTTTTAATATACTTTCTTTTTTGTTATTATCAAATTTTATAGTTTTAAAAGTTATTTACTAAATTTTAAAGACATTGATTATGCACAAAGGTTTATTATTATTTTTTTATTTTTATAGGTAGTGATAATGGTTTAGTAGAAAAAATGGTATGGCTATTCGATTTTGACTATTTTTTAATATGGTTGTTTTGCTAGCATGGAGTAAGTAATTTATTTAACTGTTTGGTTGATTAAATTCTTCAGGAAAAATTACAACTAATAAAATATGTTAATTTACCAATTAGTAAAATTTAAATTGATTGAATTAACACCAACTTAAATTCAACATTTTCATTTTAATTTAGTTATATTTAAACTAAGTGAGAGTTACTAGCTATTATATAGTAATTGTTTGTATGTTTGTATTTTCATCATATATAGTAATACATGTTTATCCATATATGACAAGTTCCTAATTTTTTATACTTGTTCTGTTGAGAAAAATTCCTATCATGAGAAAATTTCAAGACCCTTAAACCGTAATTTAATAATTTGCTCCCATGTTGCCCAATTTAATTAAATCCTAAATAGCTATAATTCAGTCGACGCCTTGGGTACGGAAGCATTAGCGGCGTGGATAAGGTTCGCCTGCGGTTTTAGTCCTGGCCGAGAAGAAATAAAGGAAAACCAACGTATTGAGAACATTCAATAAAGCAAATCATGTAAAGGCAAAGTACTATAAATATCACAGAAGGCATCCTCCGAAAGGGCGAACACTAAAGTGTGAAAGGGCGACTTTGAAATTAAGAAATTTTATTATTAAATATTAAAAATATATAATATAGGTGGGAACAAAATAAACAACATGTTAAGACTATAATCCCATTAAAAGGATATGTCTAGACTTAAGATTAAGATTTTACAGTTAAAATTATAACTAATCTAGATCCATAACTTTATGTCTACTAGCCTAAATCCATATTAATTCCAGATCTACCAAGAATCGAGAAGGATCAAAACATTTTTTCACTCTAAAAAAATATTTGCATATCAAGAGATTTGATCCCTCTCAAGGCTGAATCTAGGTTGGTTTAATTTTTCCTTTAAATAGGCCATATACCACATGCATACCATGAGTCAATACCATGGGTAAATACCACTGAGCATTTTTTATTATTATTTGATTTTTATAAGGTATTTTTATTTGTTATTGTTATTTTTATTATTTCTTTTATATTATTTTGATGAGTTATATTTCATTAAATTAATATTTTAATTTAGTTTAGTTTAGTTTAATTTATTTATTTTTATCTATTTTGAATTAGTCAAAATTTAAAAACTACATTAAAATATCTCTACCATACTCAATTGGAGAGTGCTTCTGGGCACAACAAAGGGCGATGGATCAAATCTCTTTTCGTTCTAAAAGAGTTATGCATCTCAAGAGATTTTATCCCTCTCGGGCTTGGTGGATCCAAAGTTAAAATGAATCTAAGATGGTTTAATTTCCCCCTTTGAATAGGATATATTGCACATGAATACGATAGGGTCAATACCATTTGTTATTATTATTATTATTATTATAAAGTTACAATGTTTAGTTCACATAACATTGATATTTTTATTGAATTTAATTTTTATTTATCTGACATTACATTATGTTACAACATCTTTACCCTATGGGGAAGCATAATTATTAATTTTATTTTATGTTTATAATTTTAATTATTGATATATATACACCTCTTTTTATTTTATTTTATTTTTTACCAAGTCAAAATATTTATGTTGACAGTACAACATAGTTGTCATACTAGACTCAAGAGAAGGACCCATGAGTTATATAAATAATTTCATGTAAAGAAAAGAGAGAAACCCTAACAATTTAAAATTAATTTAAAATCTCTTTTCGTAGTTGTCAACATTGTTTTCCTTATATCATTTTCCACTATGTTCAATGTAGAATGTTTCTCCAGGTTTATGGAATAATTTTCCTCCCCTTACCATTTTAATTTTCCCCTTATAAAGAACACCTCCTCATGAAAAACCCAACTTTCCTTTTTTATTGCTTAAATTCACATTTTTTTAATATAGTCATGCCACAACTTTTTAGTGTTATTTATTTAATGTCTATATATTTTAATATTTCTTTCCTTCACTAAATTTATTTATATAAAAATATATCACTAAACAAATATTAAATATTAAATATAATAGTAGTAATTTAATTTTAATTTCATTACTTAATTAGATATAGAATCCCAAAAATTAAAACTATTTTATCAAATGCCTTAATAAATGGAAAATCTCAACTTTTCTACTTAATCTTTTAAGAATAAGTCAAACTTCTCTCTTAATTAACTAATACATTTATTTAATTATTTACGTTTTTATGTTTTGCTTTGTCTTTAAATAAGCTAAAACCTTAGGTTTGGATGGTCATAGCTTTAATAAATGAGATGTCCATATATTAACTTTCGGAATTTATAAAATCTATATTAAATTTATGTTGTTTTTTTTAAGTTATTAAAAAATATTTATAATTTACATTGATATGCATGTCTATTTTGTAATGATGTTTCATAATTTTAATTTAATTATTAATAACTAGCATGTGAATGATCGAGATTGGAACATTAGAAAATATTCATGAAATTCTTTAAAAAATAGTGGGCATACAAAGTTGAGAGTGACATATTTTTTAAATGTATATATGTTTAATGGATTTTAATTCCTTTAGTAATTATTATTAATAATAATGTAAAACAAATTTGTAGTTTAGGTGGTTTTTATATATTTTTTGTTTTTGTTTTTTTTAATATAAGAAATATAAGATTTTTGAAGATTTAAGTATTTTAACTCCTATCATTGGTTGATATGTACCAATATTTACATGCAATTTAATTGATATGCTATATTAATATTTGTTTCTTATTATATTACTATTTTCACGAAAATAATTTTCTTAGAAAAGTGATAAAACCTAACCTTATACATATTTATCAATATAAAATAAAGTGGCATTCCATAAATTTTATTTCATTAGATAAATGAAATATTTAATCAAAACATTTAGTGGATCTTCCTAAGTAGTGTGATATTTCATACAAATAAAGAGAGTGAATATTAATTTGAAAGGAGATTACTCTAGCAATAAGCACATGAAGAAATATATGCTCTTAACCATTGGACAGGGTTGGAAGAAAACAAGTAGGAAGGGCTCAGCCCTCACCCGTCTAAATGGATAGGGTTTGAGGCCTTACATTATACCTTTTTTTGTGGGTCGTTAGACTTCAAAGTGAAAACTACTTGAATAGTGAAAACTATTCAAATAGTGAATGTGCTCTAAATTCTTGTAGCTATATCCAATAAAATAATAATAGTGAAAACTCTCGGCCCCTCCTATTCAAATAGTGAATGTGCTCTAAATTCCTGTAGCTATATCCAATAAAAGAAAAATTAATCAAAATGAAAGAAAAACACAATCCCAAAACAAAAAACTTCTATGCTGCAAAGTTTCCATGATACCAAAGATATGTCTCTAAATGAACAAGCTACTGTTTATAATCCTGCTTATAATCCTACCAATCAACTTTCCGTGAGCACCAAGTATAGGAGGAAATTTTAAGCTCACATCTAGTAGAAAGAGGTTAGTTTTAAGAAGCCCTGAACCTTGCAAAAGAACACAACTAAGTCAACAAAATTATAGTGGAAAAACCCTTTTAAAATGTTTGTGATTCCCTGTCAAATTAGGCAGCAAATCAAATTCAAGCCCTTAATGCATGCAACCTAGCCCAATTTAGCCACACAAAAAATTGAATTAAATATTACTAAGGAAATTCTGGATAATTTCTTATGGTTTCAAGATTTGACCTCCACAAATTTACTGTAGAAATTGCTCCCAAAAAAATAAACAAAAATCCTACCAATCAACTTTCCTTGAGCACCCAGTATTGGAGGAAATTTTTAGCTCACATCTAGTAAAAAGAGGTCAGTTTCGAGAAGTCGCAAACCTTGCAAAAGAACACAGCTAAGTCAACAAAAGTTTAGCGGAGAAACCCTTTTAAATTTTTCTTTCCCTGAAGTTACGCATCAAATGAAACTCAAGCCCTTAATGCATGCAGTCTAGCCTAATTTAACCACACAAAAAATTGAATTAAATATTACTAAAGAAATTTTGTGTAATTTCTTATGGTTTCAAGATTCGACCTCCACAAATTTGCTGAAATTGCTCCCCAAAAAAAATTAAAAAAAATTGATTTAATGCCCTTACAGCCCTGGGAAATTATCAACGTTCATATCAGAAATTTTGTAGAAAACCCCTTTGTGGCGTGGCTTTAGAAGGAAGAATTTTCTTGAGGTCTTTAAAAAGCAGCAACTTCACAAAATAATTTTAAAATTCATAGAAAAATTTCAAATAAATGCTTAAACCAAGCTTCAAATCCCGTAGCTCCAAATCCCACAGCTCCACGAAAGTCTAACAACCCACAAAAAAAAGGTATAGCATAAGGCCTAAAACCCTAGCCGTTTAGACTGGGGTGAGCGTCGAGCCCTTCCTACTCGTTTTCTTTCAAACCCTTCAAAGAATATGATGAAATACACCTTCTCTAGAAAACAATAAATAAAACCTTTCTCAAGAATTATTCAGTGACTATAATGCAATGATTAGATAGATGGCTAAGAAAAGAGACCACTCAGGACTGTGGCCGTGAAAGTAATGATGTTGAGGCTCAGATATGGGCCTCCCAAGCTTTGCAACCCGAGGAGAAAAGCTCAGAGACCCTTACCTTCCAGTGAATCTCTTCCAAGTCTTCTTAAGAGAAACAATCTTCCCTTAAACCAATATAGATACATCTTAAATCAGAATGCACTAAAAAAGATCATGTCTGGAGTTAAGATTAAGATTTTGCAGTTAAAATTATAACTAGTCTACACCCATAACTCTAGATCTACTAGCCTAAATCCATATTAATTCCAGATCTACCAAGAATCGAGAGGGATCAAAACTCTTTTCGCTCTAAAAAAATATTTGTGAGATTTGATCCCTCTCAAGGCTTGGTAGATTCTAACTTAAGATGGATCTAGGTTGGTTTAATTTTTCTTTTAAATAGAGCATATTCCACACACATACCATCAGTCAATTCCATGGGTCAATACCACAAGGAATTTTTTTATTATTATTTGCATTTTATAGGGTATTTTTATTTTGTTATTTTTATTTTTATTATTTCTTTTATATTATTTTGACGAGTTAAAATATTCATATTGCATAACATTAATATTTTTTTTTTAACAAATTCGGTTGCTATATTAAGAGCTGAAAAAAGAAGAGGAGTCAGAACTCCTGAAGTACATTAGATATCGAAGGCAGCTTGGATTAGGAGAGTTACAAAATAGGGATCTCTCCTTGATCCTTTTTCTGCTTGTTCTAGTTCTAAAACTACCCGAGCTACTATAGATTCTTACATATTGAGACAACCAAAATTGACATTTACAAAACATTTTAATCTATTTCAATATGGCTAATTTGCCTTGCGGTAGGTTCCTCCGGATTTGGGTCCACTTCAGGCTGTTTGGCACTTGAGGAACTGGAAGCAGCTTTGTTTCGCTTATCCATCATATACTGCAGGATTGAAATCGATTTTTCCACGTGGCTGCATCGATTTGATAAGTGACTAGATTGATCATGCAGAGAGGCCACCCTGTGCAGAAATAGATCTATTTCAGCCCGGTATTTCTCATTCAAGATGTGGTTCTGATCTTCAAGCCTCGTCTCTAAAATCCTTTGTTGATTCTCCAGAATGTGCTGCTGGGCCCTGACTTCCTCTAGCTCGGCTTGCAAGTCTGCACAGTGCAAACAATCTTCGCTGCGTGCAATAGAAACAGTTGTGGGAGATTGGGACGATAAGAAGGTGCGAACGAAAGAAGATGTGAAGCTCACAGCGCAGGGATCCAAAATGGTGGGGAAGGTAAAAGATTCAGCAGAAGATATGAGAGTAAGATGCCTGTAGGCGCAGAAGTCTGAAGAAGAGTAATAAGAGATTGTCCAGAGGCTCGAAACAGAGCTTTGAGGGCAGAGAATGATTCTGGGACAGAGGCAGTAATTTACGCGGGAGCCAAGCGATGAAGGGAGAAAGCAACAAGAGTGAATGGGAACCGAGCGACGGAGGGAGATAACGCTAAGGAATGAAGGAGGGGGGAGAGATATAGGGGGGAGCTGAGATGAAATGAGGCGGGAGAGGGGCCGTCTAGTCACGGGTACTGGAGGATGATCTGCTGGCAGACCTGAATAAAATCCAAAAGAATCCATGAGTCAGATCTATTGGGAGATCTGCCGACGGGCATGATGTGATTATCTGACTTGATGTAAGTCCTGTGGATTTCGTGTCCTTGTGCTATCTTTTTGCAAAGGTCAATCCCAATGACAGCCCATGTAATGTGACTAATTTTGGGCCTGACAATGGTTTTGGGCTTGGAGTTGATGATTTCAGTTGAGATCATGGCAGATATTGGAGAGTTTCCCTGGAGTTGCATCTTAAGGTGCCAACAGGTCTTCCACACGCATTGTTGGTGTTGTCATCAGCCTTCTTGTTAAGATTTCAGAGAATATGATAGTATTGGATGTCTTCCATCGCTTGGTGAAGAATTTGGTTTCGTCTGTTAATTTGTTGGAGCAGAGTGTTGGGGGAGTTTTGCTGATGAACCATTAAGCGAATTACGACTGAGGAGTCCCCAAATACCTGTGCTTTCTTTATTCCCAGTTTGCCTAGCTGAGTTAGGCCTTGAAACAAAGCTAGAGCTTCGGCTCTGTTATTCGAAACCTTCCCTAGGCTCCACTCATATTGAATGATACACTCCCCATTGGCATTAATAATCAGTCCCCCTGCTCCAGCTATACCAGGATTTGATTTGGATGCCCTGTCGAAGAACAAGGAGTAGTAGTTGCTCTTTTTTATCCAATTGGCAAATTCCTATTCTTTTAGTCTGACTTTCCATGATCTAGTTTCTGCTTTGTTCTGAACTTCACTCCTGTTGCCTTCCAATACTTTATGCTGTCTGTCCAAGATGTAGCTTATTAAGTCTCGTTCCTTGACACTGTATTGTGTTGCATCGATTTTTCCAGTGGTGTTGGAAATAGTTTCCAAAGCGAGAATTTTAGCTTTGCTGCAGGTTGTTCATGTATTTGTGCTCTTATCATGGAAATTTTTTTTGTTTCTAGCTTGCCAGATTCGCCACAGCAAGGTGTTGGGGAGAGCATTCCATACTCTCTTCACCAAGTGACTTCTTTTTTCTTTCCAGGGACAGCATTTTCTCCATTTATAGATTTTCTCAGCTATGGTATGCTGAGGGTCCTAGTTTAAATTGTCAATGAAGGACATCTTTCTCCAGCATTCTTCAACAAATGGGCATTCTATGAATAAATGATACATTGTCTCTTCAGCTTTGCAGCAATTGGGGCATCTGGATGGCCCATTGATGCCTCTTCTTTTAAGGTTCTCTGCTGTTAGAATTTTGTCTTTCAGCAGAAGCCATATAAAAAAAAATATTTTTAGGAGAGATTCTGTTTGCCAAGCAATTTTCCAATGAGGCCACAGACTAATCTGAAAAGTGTTGTTGCATATGTGTTGGTGGCCTGCCCTGACTGTATAATCTGTTCCTGTTGAATCCCAACGAAAGTCGTCCATTTCATCTTCTTTGATAGGAGCCTTGCTGTAGAGAAGAGTCTTTAGGAAGCTAAGACTGGGTTCTAAGGCATTGGGAATTTCTGGGAAGGACCAGCCAATCCAAGCACGGGAATGAGGATCCCAGCTGGAGATTTGAGCTAGCTTATGGATACCTTTCTCGTTAAGGTATTTGATGACAGGAGTGGCTTCTTTATGCATGTTCAAAGGTTGATGTCCCAGGATTTTGTCAGTTCCAAAGTTTATGCTGGCTCCCCCCCTGGGACTTTCGAAATATTTTGGATCATCATAGGAAGTGCTTTCTTACATAACCTCCAGATTTTGGTAGAGTCTCTATTGGGGATATTGGAGTCAAGAAGATGCTACCTGGGGAAGTTTAGATACTTGATCTCCAACACTTTTTTCCACCACGTTGGGGGCCCTGTTATTAACCTCCATACAATTTTCGCGCCAAAGGCCAGAGCATGACATTAATATTTTAATTTAATTTAATTTAATATATTTATTTTTATCTAATTTGAATTAGTCAAAATTTAAAAATTACATTAAAATATCTCTACCATTCTGGGTTGGAGAGTGCTCTATTATTATTATTATTATTTGGAGAGAAAAATCCATGAGGTGTACTTTGGTTGGTTTGTGTGGGGTTTAGTCACAATCATGGTAGTGGTTCAAATATCATGGGGAGGGGCCGAGAGTGGAAACTACTTGTGGAGGACAAACTATTCTATGGGCCACCCATGCACTATTGATTTTTACACAGTTCTTGTGACAACATGCCACCATTAGAAAGATCATTATTGGGTACACCATTCTTTTTCAACCCAACCAAGGATCATATTACTTTGAAAATACACACACACATTTGGAAGAAATATGGTGCATGTGTGCGTGCACACACACAAATGGGAAAAGGAAAACCACAAAGAATTTGACAATAACTCTACATATAGATTGATTAAAGGATAATGTCCAACACATATGTATACTTACATTATACTCAATTAACCTTTATGATAATAAGAGTTACCATTACTTTCTAACTTTCCTAATTGACATGAACGTCATGTTATGGATAAATTATATGCATTCGCAAACCAGTTTACAAGAAGATATTTTATAATCATAGAAGTTAATTGAGGATGCCAAATATGGCATATGTGATTGTTTGTTTTTGCATAAAATAATGCATGCAACATATATGGGCCTAGAAAGCAAACATAATCACATAGTTGTCATACTAGGCTCAAAAAAACCCATGAATTGCATAAATACATTCATGTCTTGAGAAAAGAGAACAACACCAGCAATTTAGAGTCTCTTTTCGTAGTTGCCACCATTGCTTTCCTCATATCATTTTCCACTATGTTCAATGTAGAATATTTCTGTTGATTTATCGAATAATTTTCATCCCCTTACCATTTCAATTTTCTTCCTTATAAAGAACCCCTCTTCCCCTCACGAAAAACCCAACTTTCCTTTTTTATTTTTTAAATTCACCATTTTTTCATACAGCCATGTCATAACTTTTTATTATTGTTTATTTATTTATTCAATGTTTATATATTTTAATATTTTTTTCTTTCACTAATTTATTTATATAAATATATATAACTAAATAAAGATTTAATATTAAATATAATATTAATAATTTAATTTTAATCTGATAGCTTAATTAGATATAGAATCCCAAAAATTAAAAATATTTTATCAAATGCCTACGGAAGTAAAAAATCTCAACTTTTCTACTTAATCTTTTAAGAATAAGTCAAACTTCTATCTTAATTAACTAATGCATTTATTTATTTATTTTAAGTTTTTATGTTTTTCTCTGTCTTTAAATAAGCGAAAACCTTGTGGGGAAAGGTTTCGATGGTCATAGCTTTAATAAATGAGATGTCCATATATTAACTTTCGGACTTCATAAAATTTAAGATCTTAAATAAGGTTGTTTTTTATGCATGTTTATTTTGTAATTAATTATTAATAACTAATATGTGAATGATAGAGATTGAAACATTAAAAAATATTTATGAGATTCTTTAAAATGTAGTGGGCCTACAAGATTGAGAGTTATTTTAAAAGTAGTTATCTATATATATATATTATAGTTTTTTTTAGATTCATAAAGTATGGTGTTGACTTATTATATTGTAATAAATCTTATTCATAAGTTAATAATCTTAGAACAATATAACTAAGTATCTTGTGACATATTTTTAAATGTATATATGTTTAATGGATATTAATTCTTTTTGTAATTATTATTAGTAATAATTTAAAACAAATTTATAGTTTAGTTGGTTTTTATGTTTTTTTTTTTGTTTTTTTAATATAAGAAATATAAGATTTCTCACGATGTAAATATTTTAACTCTTATCATTGGTTGATATGTATCAATATTTACCTACAATTTAATTGATATGCTATATTAATATTTGTTTCTTATTATATTGTTATTTTTAGTAAAATAATTTTATTAGAAAAGTGATAAAGCCTAACCTTATACATATTTATCAATATAAAATAAAGTGGCCTTCTATAATTTTTATTTGATTAGATAAATGAAATATTTAAGCAAAACAATTAGTTTATCCTCCTAATTAGCGTGATATTTCATACAAATAAAGAGAGTGAATATTAATTTGAAAGAAGATTACTCTAGCAAGAAGCACATGAAAAAATATATGCTCTTAACCATTGGACAAGGCACAAATAAAGAGAGTGAATATTAATTTGAAAGGAGATTACTCTAGAAACAAGCACATGAAGACATATATGCTCTTAACCATTGGACAGGGTTGGGGCAATTTTTGATGAAAAGTTAGTAGTATTTCATTAAATCAATAAAATATTTACATCATAAATTATTTTCTCATTATTTGTTTTATTTGGGTGAACAATGTAGTGATGTCAAGTAATCTTTGATGTGATAACTTGATATATATTGCAGATATAATTATGTTTTATTTTGTAATTTATATTTACTTTTTCATATTTATAAAAATATATTATGAAAATGTTTCTATATCACCTAAAATAATTTATTTATAGATAATGTTACCCAAACACTATCTTTTAAGTAGTATAGTATTTATAACAATTATTCTCCAAAACTAGATGCAAAATAAATCTCTTATCAACATATGTTAACATGATCTTGCACATCTTATGTTTTACTATATCAATAGTGTAGGTCAAATCAATACATTATTTTGTTGTTATTTTCATTAAAATAATTTTATTAGAAAAGTGATAAAACCTAACCTTATACATATTTATCAATATAAAATAAAGGGGCTTTCCATAATTTTTATTTCATTAGATAAATGAAATATTTAAGCAAAACAGTTAGTTTATCCTCCTAATTAGGGTGATATTTCATACAAATAAAGAGAGTAAGTATTAATTTGAAAGGAGATTACTCTAGCAACAAGCACATGAAGAAATATATGCTCTTAACCATTGGACAGGGTTGGGGCACAAATAAAGAGTGAATATTAATTTGAAAGGAGATTACTATAGAAACAAGCACAGGAAGAAATATATGCTCTTAACCATTAGACAAGGTTGGAGAAATTTTTGATAAAAGTTATTAGTATTTCATTAAATCAATAAACTATTTACATCATAAATTATTTTCTCATTATTTGTTTTATTTGGGTGAACAATGAAGTGATGTGAAGTAATCTTTGATCTGATAACTTGATATATATCGCAATATAATTATGTTTTATTTGATTTATATGTTTTATTCTGTAATTTATATTTACTTTTTCATATTTATAAAAATATATTAAGAAAATGTTTCTATAATATGTAAAATAATTTATTTATAGATAACGCTACCCAAACACATCTTTTAAGTAGTATAGTATTTATAACAATTATTCTCCAAAACTAGATGTAAAAATAAATCTCTTATCAACATACATTAACATGATCTTGCACATCTGATGTTTTACTATATCAATAGTGTAGGTCAAATCAATACATTATTTTGTTGCTATTGTTAGTATTTTTTAAGAAAAGGTGACTCTTGTATTTACAATTTCGAATGATTGAATGTAATCTAATAATAAGGAGTTCTACAAGAATAATAGATCTAGTAAAATTTCTTTAATGCATGTAGAGAAATTATGTTTTTTTTCCTGGGGAGAAAATTCGTAATTTCCATTAACTTATTGAAAATTACATGCTATGGATGCCCATAGGCATATGCAAATACTGTGACTGTAGTCAACTGTTACAGTTCCAAAATTTGAAATAGATAGACCCAATTGGGTGTGTTGTACATCTATAACAATTACATATTCAAAAAATCACCAATGGGTGATCGCTGCTCAGTAGCCCAAAGTTGCTAATTACAAGATAATAATAAAGTTGTAATAAAGAGACAAAATATATGCTGATGATCTTATGGGCTATCCACCCGCTGAAGTTCCTTGTCTATGTATGGCCTGTGGAAGTACTAGTAGGTCCTCTCTAGTGTATGCTCTGATATCAGCCATTCTCCTCGAGGACGATGTGTTGCCTCTTTCGATAGCTTGTCTGCACTTTCATTAACCTCCCTGCACAACTGCCGTGAGAATGGCGTAAACCACATACAGATCAATAATCTTAAGTTTGGTGGGAGTTGCAGAATATGCAAATCAAAGGGAGGAAATGAGTACGTGTGCATCCTTGGCTGTTGAACTTTCCATCCTTACTTGGATATTTCTCTCCAACCCTAGGCTTGGCCCTTCACCGCGTTATAAAAATATTTAATTGCTAAGCCTCATGTAGAGGAATTATGTTATAAAGTTTACACAACAATTTCATTATCTCTCTCTCTCTCTCTCAAGCACACACACACAATCATAAGTATATAGCGGTGCAAATAATGCAGACATGTACACACATAGATATGTGTGGGGGGGTAGGGGGCAATAAAGGTAGTGGGGTGGAGAAAACTCCATGAGGTGTACTTTGATTGGTTTTTGTGGGGTTTAGTCACAATCATGTTCGTGGTTCAAATATCATGGGGAGGGGTTGAGAGTGGAAATTACTTGTGGGGGAAAAAACTATGCTATGGGCCACCCATGCTCTATTGGTTTTTACACAATTCTTGTGACAACATACCATCATTAGAAAGATAATTATTGCATACAACATTCTTTTTCAACCAAACCAAGGATCATATTACTTTGAAGATACACACACACACACATTTGGAAAAAATATGGTGCATGTGTGTGTGCGCACATATGGGAAATGGAAAACCACAAAGAATTTGACAATAGTTCTACATATAGATTGATTAAAGGATAAGGTCCAACATATATGTATGCTTACCTTATACTCAATTAACCTTTATGATAGTAAGAGTTACCATTAATTTATGACTTTCCTAATTAACATGAACGACATGTTATGCGTAGAATTATATGCATTCAAAAACTAGTTTACAAGAAGATATTTTATAATCATAGAAATTAGTTGAAGGTTCCAAATATGACATATTTGATTGTTTATTTCTACATAAAATAATGCATACAACATATGTGCGCCTAGAAAGCAAACATAATCACGTTAGAACAAGTATATGACATTTTATACAAAAGTAATAAAAGAAGAAATGGCATGTTTAAACAAACCCTAGAAGGTCCCTCATTAAGAAAAAGAACATAACATAAAACTACCCAAAATTATACATAATAACATTTGAATATTACACACCATACATAAATCCCAATATTTGGCAAAACAAACCTTTTCCTTGAGATATATTTATGCATGGGGTCCCCATAGTCATATATTTTGACTCATGATGCCTACAACTATTCTTGTTCATGAAATATGATTAGGGGTGAAAGATTTAATGGTAGGGATGCATGCAATATTTCTATTTTCTTTAATCCACGGTCCAATAATTTTGTTTTAAAATGATATATTTGTAATTGGGAAATGAGATACATCTGGATGGTTATCCATACTCATAAGTGATGTGCTAATTAATGTTTTATGAAAGAAACAAAATATTGTAAGTTGTGCATTTCATATAATAATTTATATTTCTAAAATAGCACATAATACTAGATATCCCTTGTGTCTCATATTTCATTATGCTTACAAAGAAAGAAAATAAATGAAAACATTGTATAGCATACCAATGCAGTTAATACATTATTTGTATGATCTCTCTAATAATAATGAACAAAAGAACCATCTTAATAAATCCAAATACTTCACTATTTTCTTAGCCTTTAATTATCATGAAATTTGGGTATATCACTAGACTATTTGGAAGAAAATATTTAGATGAATTCTCCACAAGTGGTTTGTCACGGAATTTGGTCGCCATAGTGTATTTGTGATTTTTATACGGATATAAATATATTATTTATGCCACATCTTGGTATCTTTCACATGGTATAACTAAATGAAATTTACCTAGCTTGGAATAGGAAATCACATGATGATGTGAGGTATGTTTGATTAGTATTATATTTGTTTCAAGAACAAAAAATCTAAAAAAAGCTAAAGATGACATTTTTCTTGGTCATGAGATACCTTGGATTCCAATTGTTTATGATTTGATATTATCCATCCTATAAATATACTTACCAATAATAATTTTCTATCTTGCTTCATATTATCAATGATCTCTAAACTTTTAGACCCAACTCAAACTTAGAGTTATGCATCACTCTCAATTGTTTGATAAGATTCCTATAAATCCTTATAGAATTCCTTCTTATTTTATAATGAAATAATGTATGTAATTATATGCGCTAAAGATTTAGGTATATTCAATATTAAATACATAACCTATAAAAAAAACTCCAACATATAATTACACGTGGTTCTTTTACTGAAATGAAAAAAAAAAAAACTATTTTCAAAAGAAGACCTATAATAACATTAACAACAACAACAACAATAATTGGTCCAAATTGGCTAACCTTCTAGTCATTACTTTAACATGGGAATAAATTTGTACAATGCATGCTTATGAACCATAAGCTATTCCTTTCGACGTCCTTGTATTTTTAAGAGCATCATGTCTTATTTAATTAGAGATTAATGTTTTTATCTTCTTCCTATGTTATTCATTAATAGTAGGATCAAAGTATCAACTTGGTGTTCTCTTTTATATGTCAAACATATTTTCCAAAGGAAATGAATAGTGTGTTGTAAGGTTTTTCAAAATTTTGAAATGTAGGGTTGCTTCAAAAATAAATATTGTTTATGCACTAGGACAATCATTCACATTAACAAACATTTATATAATATTAAACCATGGTAATGTGAAGATAGTTGCATAATGTTGTAATGACTATTTAACATGTATATTCTTCTTCACATTAAAACTACTAGTTTGAAGATAATATTTCATGTTGGATGTTTATAGACATAAATGGTTGATTTTCTTCTTCTCTCAATTCATTTGGGTATGAAAAATATTGTGGTACTAGGTGGAGGGAATAAGTTATATCTTTTACCAATGACCTCAGGTGATACAAAGAAGTAGTTCTAATTGTTATAGGATTTTAATTTTGTTTATGGACCACATGGTTCTTATCTTGGAATGTTAAGCATTAAAGGCACACAAATGGTATTTGAATTGAATTAAACACGTTTTATTTTTAAAAGTCACATCCCCTTGTTCTACCCGTGCTTACTATAATACAATTTTAATGCTAGTGTGCAATGCCCGTGAAAGTATGATTAAATAATAGTATTAATTATTAACTAATTAACAAAATTGATGGTTGGAAATCATTATGGATCATCGACTTGATGGGAAACTTGTTTTTTTTCTTATATTTACTAAAATTTGATTTAATTCATGAAGCTTGCGTGTCCTATTTTCTTGGTTAAAAGGAATTGTAACACCCTCATCCCACATCTACCCAAGTAACTGACAAATCAGGGTAAATATGTGCTCAGAGTCCACTATAATTGGATTGAACCTCCTAGGTGACCATAAGGAATTGGAATCAACAAAAACACACCACACAAATCTTCCACATCAACAATAAAACTCCTATGAGCCATCCCAACCACTCAAGTAACCAGCCTATCAGACCAACTGAAGTTTTAGTGCAACAAACTCGTGGACGCTTCCTTGATATGGACCAGCATGCATCGAGGAGGCTTCAGACGCTCCCACAACAAGGGCAAACGAGCATCCAGGGAATTCTCTCCTTAGTGATGTACTTAGGACTCCAGGATTTGTGCCACTTTTTAGGCCCAAAGCCTAGGTCACTACCTAGAACTCAATGACATGTTCATAAATGAATTTACACAATAGAAAAATGGTACATTTCCAAAAATATTGACACGGACTAGATTGGATTCCTACTAGCCATAACAGACATTTCGTGAAACTTGTCAGAAATATGTAATCTTCAGGTTTAAAAAACATGTGTGAGCATAGGGGTCTTATACTTATCTGATAGTCACTAAGAAGAATTGTTTCCTTATATCATTTTCTGCATTATCATCTATTAGGTCATAGATACATTATTCATTCATTTACAAAACAAAACATGAGGAGAGTCATATATCATCACTATCATAATACATGCTTACAACCAGCATAATAACAATGAAAATATCAAGGATACATCAGCCATAGAATCCACATATAAACCAATACATTTACACATAAAATAGCAACAAAAGCACTTATTATTAATGAATGAAAAATCCAACCTCGCATGGGACTACCACGTTCCACCTGACCATATCATATTCCAAGCATGAATGTGAGACTCAAACTAAAAGTAATTATGGTTATGACGGGTTGTTATATAAAATAGAATTTTTAATATTTTATTAACTTTTTAATATATTTTCTTTTTTATTATTATCATATTTTATAGTTTTAAAGGTTATTTACTAAATTTTAAAGAAACTGATTATGCAAAAAGGTTTATTAATTTATTTATTTTTATAGGTACTGATATTGGTTTGGTAGAAAAAATGGTCTGGCAATTCGATTTTAACTATCTTTTAATATGGTTGTTTTCCTAGCATGGAGGTAAGTAATTTATTTAATTGTTTGTTTGATTAGATTCTTCACAACCACAATTCAAAATTACAACTAATAGAATATGTTAATTTACCCATGAGTAAAATTTAAATTGATTGAATTAACACGAACTTGAATTCTACATTTTTACTTTAACTTAGCTATATTTAAACTAAGTGGAAGTTACTAGCTACTATGTAGTAATTGTTTGTATTTTCATCGTATCTAGTAAATCATGTTTGTCTATACATCACAATTTCCTACTTTTTAATACTTTTTCTGTTGAGAAAAATTCCTCTCTTTAGAAGATTTCAAGACCCTTACCAAAATATACCTAGGAATAATGCTCTTGCAACAACATTAAACTAATATTTTAATTATAACATTGAACTAAACTAATAATTTGATATTTAATAAAAAATCAATAATTTAAAAAACAACCTTATATTACTAATATACTATAAGGAGTCCTATCACATGAACATTGAATTCATATTTTGTTTGTTAACCTTTGAAGCAACCATACCTTATCAGCATGGCCTATCAGTCTTGCAAGTTAGGAGGAAGATGCACATCTCAAGAATTCGAATAGCTTTCATTGTCTTCAACTTCTTCCACATTTTCATTGTAGATCTGTACATTTAACTAGTCCACCTCCTTATTAGCTCTTCCAAAATCTTCAATTATTTTTCTCTCGACCTAATAATCACTCTCCATATGTTTGTTGCTATTGAATTTAGGCTTTTGTGATCCATATTATTTATAAGTAGAACTTCGGCGTAAATCACATAAAGAGAGGCATTTGTCACGCGTTTCGAACCAACCAGTGTGGCTCATCGTCAGGACAAGTTGAAGAAACAGATCTAGCTATGCATGCTAAATAGTCTGTGCAGAGCCTCCAACGGCTATCTTGATCAAGGGCTAATTTTGACTTAAGGACTGTAGTCAAAAAGTCAAAATGATAATTTAATGGGAGTTATTTAGATTATATAAAAGAAATAATTATAGATGTTGATTCTGTTATTAGTTTAATAAGAATTGTGACTTATAAGGGAAATAGTTATATTAAGGACATGACTTATATATATATGTGAGGCAATTTTAGCATGATAGTTAGTTATAATACCTATATATTATTAGAAAGTTATATATATATATATATATATAAAAGTTAGTTGAAAGGTATAATATAAAATGTAAACTAAGGGGAAAGGGTCAATATATAAAAATATATAAGGTAGGCTAGTTAGTTATAATAACTAGAAACCTTTAAAAGAAATAATTTTAAATGGTGATAACTTCTTGGTCGGTTAAAATTTTTCTTATTTATATAAATTTAATAGTAATTAGTTAGATAAAGGACCTTACTTTCGTAAAAATATTTATAAGGTAATTTAAGGTGATAGTTAGTTATAGTAATTATATAGTACTAATCCTAAAAAATAAAACTGAATAAAACTAATTAAGAACGTGAAAAAAAAAAAAATATTAATAATAATAATAAATAAATAAATACATAAATAAATTATTAAAATAATAATAATAATAATGAAAAATAAATACATAAATAAATTAATAATAATAATATATAATAGCTACGATCATATTAATATAATAATAGTTATGATCATATCCATTAATATCTATCAGGAAGAAGTAAATAGAAAGAGCGCCTAACATAAAAAAGAAGGAGAAGGACCGGAAAAGGCCTAAAACAAGAAGGACAAACCCAAACGAAAGCAAAGAAGATGAGAAAGCAGGGGGGAGGGAGAGAAAGACTAGGATGAAAGGGCGGGGATCCAACATCTACTGATCTTCCAGCCGTCATCTCTATTGAGATTGTTCGGCCTTCTTTCAATCTCAATAGCTTCCCTGAATTTACGATGATGGAACTGAGCAACTTTGGCGACAACCTTGGCCTCCTCTATACACACCTGATGCTTGGTCTTTTCTGCATGCTCTGCCAACGCTGAAGACTTGGATCTCCCATGTCTTAGGTCAGCTGCATGTTCGCTGATCCTCTGATGGATGGAGCGCCATGTTTCCCCAATATAGGGGGTCCCACAAGAACAAGAGATCAAGTAGACACCCTTCATGTCCTTAGGGTTAATGGGATCTTTCACCGATCGGAGGGAATTGCGGATGGTGCAATTTTAATTTAATTAAAAAAATTAATTTAATAGTCAAAGAGTTTAAATATATAAATATTAGAGAATTCAAGTATTAGAAAAAATTACAATATTTAAAAAAAAATAGTTTACTTAAGGGAGAAAACGACTAGGAGGAGAGGGCTGGACCCAGGAACTACAGATATTCCAGCCATCTTCTCTATTGAGATTGTTCAGCCTTTTTTCAATTTCAAGGGTTTCCCTAAATTTCCGGTGATGGAATTGTGACACTCTAGCAATCACACTAGCTTCCTCGATGCAGACATGATGATTGGTTTTCTCCACATGCTCTGCTAAAGCGGAAGACTTGGTTCTCATATGCTTGAGCTCAACTGCGTGCTCACTAATCCTTTGGTTAATGGAGCCACCAATCTCACCAATATAGGCGGTCCCACATGAACAAGGAATAATATAAACACCTTTCATGTCCTTGGGCTCAATAGGATCCTTCATGGTGTTAAGAGGTCTAAAGGTTGAGGGGACATTATGCTTCTTAAGAATCCTTACAATCCTATCCGTGGTCCTTGAATTATGTTTAATATGTTTAAATATGAAACTAATTTATTTATTTTAATATATATTTATAAATATATGTCCTTTTAGTTTATATTTTAAAATATAATTAACTATTTATAGATTACTCTATTTTTAACTTGTATAACTAACTAATATTTTTAACTTGTATAACTAACTAATATTTATATAAGATCTTTGATAACTAATTAATTAATTTATTTATTTACTTAATTTAAATTAAGATATAAATGTCCCTTTAACTTATATTTTATTTAAAATATAATTAACTATTTATAGAATACTCTATTTTTAATATTTATATGTAATTACTTTGATTATTTTATGATTATAGTATATTAACTCACTTATTCTACTATATATTTGTAATTATAAAATTGTCCATTTACGTTTATTTTAATATGAAAATTAATAACCGAATTAACTTATTTGAATAAATAATGTTTATACCCTTCATAGCGCTAGTCGTTTCTCGGTCAAATCTAGCTATTGTCATTTTAGTTGTTACCTGATCTAGAAATTTGGTCATTGGATATTCTGCCCTATCTATTTATAATGCATAGCAAAATCTGCTCATTCAACTTGCCCTGAGGATGAACCACACTGATTGGTTCAAAAGCATCGAAAAAAATAGAAATATCTCTATGTGATTTTCGCTGAAAATTCTTCTCAAAAATATTTACTGCTATTTTCATTACATTCTATTTCTATCATTATTGCTCCTAAACGTGGACAAAAAATTAAAATACATTTTGTGCAAGCATGGTATTTGCACACAATGAATTCTAATCCCATAACATGAGTCCCCATCAGTTATGAGTTCCCATCCAAAAGCAGTGGTGATGGAAAGAGAATATGATGAAAATAACAACAAACATACGGAGAGTGCTTATTAGAGCGACAAAGAAAAATGAGTGATGATTTTCAAAAAGTTGAGAAGGAGGTGGACCAGTTAAACTGTAATTTAATAATTTGCTGCCATGTTGCTCATCCAATATAATGATTTGAACCGTAGGTGAGTACAAATCGTAAATAGCTATAATTCAGTCGACGGCCTGCATACGGAAGCATTAGCAGCGTGGATAAGATTCGCCTGCGATTTTAAAGGAAAACCAACGTACTCAGAACATTCACGAAAGCAAGTCATGGAAAGGCAAAGTGCTGCTATAAATAAACAACCTGCTACGACTATAACTCGATTAAAAACGATAATCATTATATACTTAAAAAATATCAAAGGAAAAACTTTTATACATCCAAACCTATCCAAATCCAACTGTTTAAAATGTAGGTTTAAACAAACCTATTTTTTTATTATTATCTATGGTAATAACCATGTATAATTATCTATCTTATGAATTTGACATTAAAAAAAAACCAAATTAATGAAATATATCAATTAAATATTAAAAAGATACGAAGGGAAGAAAATTAAATAATATAACTTGTTATTTAATATTAGCCTAAATTTAGAAAAAACTTATATTATAGAAACAATGTTCAAGTACTTGTGGATCACTCAAAAATATGATTTCACCTATTATGTCACCTAATATGATATTAACTTGTGGATTACTTAAGACTATAATACCCGAAAGAAATGATAATCTTTATACACCAAAATATATCAAAGAATATAACGTCTATGTAGTGAAACTTTTATGATAATCTCTGGCTTCTTTTATCTTTCTTCTGCAAATTGTAGAATGCGAGAAAATCTCTTCCAAGTTTTTTTAAGAGAAACATTCTCCCTTGAACCAATATAGATACATCTTAAATCGCAATGCACCAAAAAGGAATGTCTGGAGTTAAGATTAAGATGGATCTAACCTTGTACTCTTGCTTTCCATATTAGATTTCCTCAAGCCTTTTTATAGGATTCATCATAGAAAAATACCATGGACAAGTACTACAGACTATGAAATACTATGAGCTTGTAAACCACAATAATTTTACAATCTAATATAACTTTATAGTTTTAAAGTTAAAATTATAACTAGTCTACACTCATAACTCTAGATCTACTAGCCTAAATCCATATTAATTCCATATCTACCAAGAATTGACAGGGATCAAAACTCTTTTTCACTCAAAAAATATTTGCATATCAAGAGATTTTATCCCTCTCAAGGCTGGGTAGTTTTGAAGTTAAGCGTTTAATTTTCCTTTTAAATAGGCCATATTCCATATGCATACCATGAGTCAATACCATGGGTTTTCAATACCATGGGTCAATACCACAGGGAATTTTTTTATTATTATTTGATTTTTATAGGGTATTTTTATTTTTTCATTATTTCTTTTATATTATTTTGACAAGTTAAAATATCCACACTGCATTACATTAATATTTTAATTTAATTTATTTATTTTTATCTATTTTGAATTAGTCAAAATTTAAACATTACATTAAACTATCTCTACAATACTGGGTTGGAGAGTGCCTTTGTACGCAACCAAGGACCAAGAGCCAAGAGGGATCAAATCTCTTTTCGCTCTAAAAGAGTTATGCATCTTAAGATATTTAAAATGAATCTACGATGGTTTAATTTCCCCTTTTAAATAGGATGTATTCCACATTACGATGGGTCAATACCATCTATATATATATATATATATATATATATATATATATATATATAGATAAATACAATGTTTAGTTCACATAACATTAATATTTTTATTGAATTTAATTTTTATTTATAGGACATTACATTATGTTACAACATCTTTACTATACGGGGTTGCAGAAGGCCTCTCGACATAATTATTAATTTTATTTTATGTTTATAATTTTAATTATTGATATATGTGTACCTCTTTTTATTTTATTTTATTTTATGTTTGACCAAGTCAAAATGTTTATGTTGATAGTAAAAGTTGTCATACTAGGCTCAAGAAGACCCATAAGTTGCATAAATACATTCATGTCCTGATAAAAAAAAGAAACGCCAACAATTTAGAGTCTCTTTTCGTAATTATCACCATTATTTTCTTTATATAATTCTCCACTATGTTTAACGTAGAATGTTTCTGGTTGATTGAATAGTTTTCTGAGCTGTCCCTTCTCCTTTTCCCCTACCATTTTATTTTTTCCCTTATAAAAAACACCTCATCACCTCATGAAAATCCCAACTTTCCTTTTTTTAGTTGTTAAATTCACCATTTTTTCATATAACCATGTCATAACTTTTATTATTATTTATTTATTTATTCAATTCTATATATTTGAATATTTTTCCCTTTACTAGATTTATTTATATAAGTATATATAATTAAATAAATATTAATATTAAATACCATAATAATAATTTAATTTTAATCCTATGGCCTAATTGGATATAGAATCCAAAAAATTAAAAGCATTTCATCAAATAGAAAATCTCAACTTTTATACTTAATCCTTGAAGGATAAGTCAAACTTCTATCTTAGTTAACTAATGTATTTATTTATTTATTTTAAGTTTTTATTTTTTCTTTGTCTTTAAATAAGCAAAAACCTTGTGGTCATAACTTTAAAAAATGAGATGTCTATATATAACTTTGAGACTTTATAAAATCTATATTAAATAGATGTTTTTTTATATATTTATTAAAAAACATCTATAATATACATCGATATGTATATTTATTTTTTAATGATGTTTCATAATTTTAATTTAACTATTAATAACTAATATGTGAATGATAAAATTGAAACATTAGGAAATATTTATGAAATACTTTAAAAAGTAGTCGGTATATAAAATTGAGAGTTATCTTAAAAGTAGTTATGTTTTCATATATATATATATATATATATATATTTGGGCATATGTTATTGATAAATCATGGTGTTGACCTATTATATTGTAATAAATCATATTCATAAGTTAATAATATTAGAATAATATAACTAAGTTTCTTGTGACATATTTTTTAAATGTATATATGTTTAATGGATATTAATTCCTTTAGTAATTATTATTAATAATAATTTAAAACAAAATTGTAGTTTAGTTGGTTTTTATGTATTGTTTTTTTTTTTAATATAAGAAATATAAGACCTCTCATGATGTGAGTATTTTAACTCCTATCATTGGTTGATATGTATCAATATTTACCTACAATTTAATTAATATGTTATATTATTATTTCTTTATTATTATATTGTTATTTTCAATGAAATAATTTCACTAGAAAAATGATAAAACCTAACCTTATACATATTTATCAATATAAAATAAAATGGTCTTCCATAAATTTTATTTCATTAGATAAATAAAATATTTATGCAAAATATTTAGTTTATCTTCCTAATTAGCGTGATATTTCATACAAATAATGTGAGTGAATATAATATATATTCTTAACCATTGGATAGAGTGGGGGCAATTTTTTATGAAAAGTTACTAGTGTTTCATTAAATCAATAAAATATTTACATCATAAATTATTTTCTCATTATTTGTTTTATTTGGGTGAACAATGAAGTGATGTGAAGTGATCTTTGATTTGATAACTTGATATATATTGTAGATACAATTATGTTTTATTTGATTTATATGTTTTATTTTGTAATTTATATTTACTTTTTCATATTTATAAAAATATATTATGAAAATATTTCTATTATATGTAAAATAATTTATTTATAGATAATGTTACCCAAACATTATCTTTTAAGTAGTATAGTATCTATAACAATTATTCTCCAAAACTAGATGCCAAAATAAATCTCTTATCAACATATGTGAACATGATCTTGCACATCTTATGGTTTACTAGATCAATTGTGTAGGTCAAATCAATACATTATTTTGTTGTTATTGTTAATATTTTTTAAGAAAAAAAGTGACTCTTGTATTTACAATGTGGTTGAAGGTAATCTAATAATAAGGAGTTCTATCAGAATAATAGATTTAGTGAAATTTCTTTAAACCATGTAGCGAAATTATGTTATAAATTTTACACAACGCTTTCATTATAACTCTCTCTCTCTCTCTCTCTCTCTCAAACGCACACACACACATACATAGTTATATAGTGGTGCAAATAATGCAAACACATAGATGTGTGTGTGGGGGTAGCAAGTAATACAGGTGGTGGGTTAGAGAAAAATCTATGACGTGTACTCTCGTTGGTTTGTTTGGGGTTTAGTCACAATCACGTTAGTGGTTCAAATATCATGGGGAGGGGCTAAGAGTGGAAACTACTTGTGGGGGACAAAAACTACTCTATGGGCCACCCATGATCTATTGGCTTTTACACAATTCTTGTGACAACATGCGACCATTAGAAAGATTATTATTTCATACAACATTCTTCTTCAACCCAACCAAGAATCATATTACTTTGAAGATACACACACATACACACACATTCGGAAGACATATGGTGCATGTGTGGTGTGCGTGCACACACACACACACACATATGGGAAAAGGAAAACCAAAAAGAATTTGACAATAGCTTTACATATAGATTGATTAAAGGATAAGTTCCAACACATATGTATACTTACCTTATACCCAATTAACCATTATGATAGTAAGAGTTACCATAACTTTGTGACTTTCCTAATTGACATGAACGACATGTTATGCGTAGAATTATATGCATTGGCAAACCAATTTACAAGAAGATATTTTATAATCATAGAATTTAATTGAAGATGCCAAATATGGCATATGTGATTGTTTGTTTTTGCATAAAATATTGCACTCAACATATGTGGGCCTAGAAAGAAAACATAATCACATTACAACAAGCATATGACATTTTATACAAAAGTAATAAAATAAGAAATGGCATGTTTAAACAAACCCTAGAAGGTCCCTCGTTAAGAAAAATACCATAAAATAAAACTACCCAAACACATACAAAATAACATTTGAATATTACACACCATACATAAATCCCAATATTTGGCAAAATAAACTTTTTCCTTGAGATATATGTATGCATGGGTCCCCAGAGTCATATATTTTGACTCATGAAGCCTACAAACATTCTTGTTCATAAAATACAATTAGGGGTGAAAGATTGAATGGTAGGGATGCATCCAATATTTCTATTTTCTTTAATCCACCATCCAATATTTTTTTTTAGATGATATATTTTTAATTCGTAAATAAGAGACATTTGCATGGTTATCCATACTTGTAAGTGTTCACCATTAGTTATTGATGTCGATATGCTAGTTAATTTTTTATGAAAGAGGCAAAAGATTGTAAGTTATGCATTTCATATAATAATTTATATTTATAAAATAGAACATAATACTAGATATCCCCTTGCGGCTCATATTTCAATATGCTTACAAAGAAAGAAAATAAATGAAAACATTGTATAGTATACAAATGCACTTAATAAATTATTTATATGATCTATCTAATAATAATGAACCATCTTAATAAATCCAAATAATTCACTTAGATATTTTCTTAGCCTTTAATTATCATGAAATTTGTGTATATCACTAAACTATTTGGAAGAAAACATTTACATGAATTATCCACAAGTGGTTTGTCATGGCATTTGGTCTCAATGGTGTATTTGTGATTTTCATACGGATATAAATATATTTTTTACGCCACATCTTGGTCTCTTTCGCATGGTATAACTAAATGAAATTTACCTAGTTTGGAATAGGAAATCACATGATGACGTGAGCTATGCTTGATTAGTATTATATTTGTTTTCAAGAACAAAAACTCTGAACAAAGCTAAAGATGACATTTTTCTTGGTCATGAGATACCTTGGATTCCAATTGTCTATGATTTGATATAATCCATCCTATAAATATACTCATCAATAATAATTTTCTATCTTGCTTCATATTATTGCTGATCTCTAAACTTTTGGACCCAACTCAAACTTAGAGTTATGCATCACTCTCAATTGTGTAAGTAATTATATGTGCTAAAGAGTTAGGTATATTCAATATTAAATGCATAACCTATAAAAATAAAATAAAAAATCCATGATATAATTACACGTGGTTCTTTTATTAAATAGAAAAAACTATTTTCAAAAAAATACCTATAATAACATTAACAACAACAACAAAAATAATTGGTCCAAATTGGCTAACCTTCTACTCACTACTTTAACATGGGAATAAATTTGTACAATGCATGTGTTATAACCATAGCCTATTCCTTTCGACGTCCTTATATTTTTAGGACCATCTTGTCTTATTTAAATAGAGTTCAATTATCTTATTTTATTCATTATTAGTATGATCAAAGTATCAACTTGGTGTTCTCTTTTATATGTCAAACATATTTTCCAAAGGAAATGAATAGTATGTTGTAAGGTTTTTCAAAATTTTGAAATGAAGGGTTGCTCAAAAATAAATAGTATTTATGCACTAGTACAATCATTCATATTAACAAACATTTATATCATATTGCACCATGCTAATGTGAAGATAGTTTCATAATGTTCTAATGACTATTTAACATGGATATTCTTCTTCACATTAAAACTACTAGTTTGATGATAATATTTCATGTTGAATGTTTACAGACATAAGTTGTTGATTCTCTTCTTCTCTCAATTCGTTTGGTTATGAAAAATATTGTGGTACTATGTGGAGGGAATAAGTTATATCTTTTACCAATGACCCAAGAACTAGTTGTAATTGTTATAGGATTTTAATGGTGTTTATGGATCACATGGTTCTTATCTTGGAATGTTAAACATCAAAGGCACACAAATGGTATTTGAGTTGAATTAAACACTCATTATTTTTAAAAGTGACATGAAGGGAACCGATTCCATCGATTATCAGTGTGTGGTGTTATTTAGCAAACTGTGTTTTTTTTATTTTATAAAAAATAAATTTTCCACAGTGCACCATGTCATATTCAACACCAGTGCTTGTATGGATAGTAAAGCACTGGTGAATTTGTATATTATAGACACATCGTTCAAAATAAATCTACTAAAACATCCACCCTCCCACCTCCTCTAGTGACCTCTGCTACAAACAGAATTCTGACCTATTTTTATGGGGGATTCTGTAAAAACCTCCACTAGAAGGTCTTTTCTTTATAGCGCAAGGCTGCCAAATCCATATCAATATCACCAATATGTTCAAGAGAAATTCCACCCTCAGTAGACATATGATACAATATCCCTTACTTCATGTCTACCTCTCCTAAACTAGCTCTGTATCAGCACATTTTTTCTCAAATATTGATACTTGTTTCATGTCATTGATGGTGGATACATCAAGGCCATCATGAGGTGGGTCACTTCCTATCAACATTAGCACATTATTTAGTGAGTTGACTTAGAAAATCCCTTTATTTCCTTGGATCTCTCATACCTCAATGACAAGTTTCCTTGCTTTTGGCAATAGGTTCTCATCATTGACGTTATACCAGAAGATTTTGTGTGGTGTTCAACTTCAACTCATTTATTGGCACGACATATATTGTACTATAGTACCTTGATAACCATTATCATTATAGGTGGTTCCTCTTGCATTTGTTAACGACTTACATCATTTTTCGGTAATCAGATGGTGTCTACCATATTCAATTCCAGTACATTTATTAACATGGTTAGACTTGTACTATCGAGTGACGAAGAAGAAGACCCTAGATCTAGTTTCATCCATCCAGCCTATGATTTAAGGATTCATACAAGATTACAAAGTATAATGGCTATGATCATTCAGAAAACTATCCAAGAATGGTTCCACCATATGTCATCTGTGGATGTAATTCTAGTTAATATACATGTACATGTAATTTGGATTCTATGTTGAGTATGGGTTTGCCTACCTCAACAATGATATCATTATGATAACATATTGTAACGTATGATGATCTCATTCAATTTATTCTTGATCCAGACTTGTCACAAGGTAAAGCACTTTCATCCTCAACCACCACTTCTGACTTTGTACTTAGGGGGTAATATATTATAGGTAATTTTGTCACATCGAATCAAATGGCTTGGAAACTGGATCAATCATCATCCTTTAACACTTTACTTCCATCCTCTGCAAAGCCTAGAACATCCTCTCTCCAAAAATTCCAAGAATTCTAGGTTAAACAACTCAAAACCTTAATTTTTCGGCCCATCACACTTTCCCTTTGAGCAACAGTGCAGTTGTTGTGTGTACAACCTACATTATTGTAGGTTGTACACACAACAATTGCACTAACCAACACATGTTTCCTTTGTTGCAAGTGAGATGGCCTCTAGAATTCGGTAAAAAATAAAAATAATTTGAATCTTCTCTTTCCATAAGCTTCTTGAGTAGTTTTAACTATTTATTGTTAGATCAAGATCTCAAACTCCTATACTTGAGGTCTTATCTCTTGTCCCTAGAGATTATCCTCCCTCATATCTGGATCTAGGTCCTAGATTGGTAAATCCCAAACCACCTCATTTACCCTCTAAATTTACTACCTCCCATATACATCCATGCACTTGAGTTTTGATTGAATGATTTCTTTGTGACAAGGGAAGGACAAGATAGTAGGGAGACATCTACCAGGTCAAGATATGTAAAGGGTTGTAATTTCTCCTACATTCATTAATACACAAGTGCTTTTTTCCTTATACTTATGTCTCATTTATGCATATGCCTTACAATTCCTTCTCTAATAATTGTTTAGAGATGTTAGTACATGTTATTTGTATATTGTAGTGCTCTTGCATGTTTTAGTTGTTTTGCATGTTCAATTTATAGCATTTAGATTTGGAGCTGAAACACACAAGCAAGGACAAGAGGAGAACTTGCATTGGATTATAGGTATGTCTTTCCACCATGTTATAATTTCTTTAAGGAAAGCATAAGTTCTTTTGTCTCTATTGTTTCTATATCAAGACACTAGATCTAGGGAGTTTTCTTTTGTCCACTGAAAGGAATTATCTGTCAAACACCGGTAAAATATTAGTTATCCCACTCTAATGGTACTTACTCGAAAGGAGATGTAAAAATATTTCACTCACACTCTTTGGCATAAATAAAATATTTTGATGTGCATGTGAAATAACATAATTTAATATTAATGTCAAAGAAAAAATATATATCATATTTTCACTTTCGAGAATGTGGGAAGATGTATATTTCTTATTATTTTTAGAAATATTTCAATACAAGACTTAAATAAATTATTTAAACATCCATGCTAACTTATATATATATATATAACGTTTACCATAATAAAATATTTCAATGCCTAATGTGAAGAAATAATTGAAAGTATCAAAATTCAATTATTTCCTAATAAGAGTAATCAAAGGAAGATGTATAATTCTTTCAATTCTTCATATGAAATTAATATATAGCATTTAAACATATATTGATAATAATAAAACATATTAATATAGACAATATTATTCATAAAAAAATATTTCAATGTCCATGTTAAATAAAATATTTCAATGTTAACTATGTACATATTATATATGGTCTAGAAGAATTATGCATCTATGTGTGTGTGTGTGTGTGTGTGTTAGGTAATGTGAGTCTTGAGATGACTAGCTTGCATAACTTTTGGCTTGAGTAGTTGCAATTCGAGGGCACCTAATCCATCAAAATCACCCCAGGATCGCTCCCAACCTAGGCCACACAAACTGTTAGCATGGCCGGATTTTTTCCCATGAAGTTTTGAACCAATGACCTTTACACTACAAATTTCCTTAACAAAATACATTTTCACCATCTACTATGTGCCTCGTGGAAAAATTATGTATATATTATATAAAGAAATTGAAATAAATAAATTATTATGATTAAAATGTTTGAAATAGTCTCACTATTCTACATCTTTTCCCTTTTCCAAGTATATTTTTTTGTCAATTTTATTTTGAAATCAGGGGTGGAAGGAGGGGGAGTGGTCCTTTATGGCCCTAGGGTAATCAAATTTTTAGAGTATTCATGGGGCTTGGTGAATATGACAAATAATCAGAAAAAGTCCTATGGTTTACTCCAAGGCATTATTCATCAAAGAAATTCAATTCTCCTCTCTCATTATGTTGGGTGACTCCCTTTTAATAACTCAATATTTGGTCAAAGGATCTTCCCCTAGAGAAAAAGTTCTATATAATCTCATAAATCATATTAAGAAGGTATCTAAAGATATCCCAAAGATGAGTTCTAAGCACATTCTAAGGGATAATGGTCAATTTAGACCATCCTCCATCCCTTAGTCGATTAAGATTTTTTTTTTGGTAAGTTAAGTTGTATTTCCTGGAATAATAACATTACTTAGTTGGTTCTTTTGAAAACCTTATATGTCCCACCCTGCTATAATGGAAACCATAAGTTGAGACCTATAGAAAATAATGTCCATGAAACTACCAAGAATAAAACTAACCTCATCTAAATAGGAAAAATAATAATCAAGACATCCTACAAAAAACCACTACATAACATCCGGTTCAAGGTTTTGAATAATTCGCTATGGCAGGGTCATTCGCCTTCACACTAGTAGGCTCTTGAAGCTTGAAATCACACTAGATATGTTTTTCCATATGAGCAAGATGAGCATCCAACATTTTCAAAATATATTGTATCTTCCATTGATTCCTATGAATTTAGTTCAAGAAGGAGATGGTGTAATTTCTATTTTCATGTTTTTCTTGGAGATCATAATGCAACAATGTCTTAAGCTGATCCGGATTCTTGGACGGTCTGATGGTGACTGCGGTGCGAGGCGGATACGGTTAGGGTTTTTGGTCATGAAACCCTTGTCTACAGTTTACTGTGCCCGTTCCCTGCACCTCTCCCGGTTACCTTACCTCCGCAATCGTCGCCGTTTCTCGACAGTCCACCATCATCCGACGCTCTGCAGCTTCCCGTCTCCGCATCGCTTTGCCCCTGCCGTCTGATTCCCTCCCTTCCGTTACGCCTCGCTACCGCATCCCGTATCCCTGGTTACCTGTGTTTCAAGGTGCCCGCCGTTCCGAGGGGTTCGCTAGCTGGCAACATGGAAGACCTAGATGCTGTCGACTACACCGAAGATCCGCTGGATGGCGTCTCCATCTGGCGTACGCCCTATTCCTCCTCTCAAGGTATGTTTCACCTGGATCCTTCGGTCAATTTGGTTGCTTACTCTACCGGTGACTCACCGCGACACCTTCCCGTTATTCTCCCGGATATTCCCCCTCCTGGCTAGCTTTGTCTACTCCGCCTCACTCGCCGGCCACTCTGGGTTTTGTTGCTGGTTGCCTTAACCCTAACCCTAGTTCCTCTCAGTCCGCTGTGATTCACTGGCCATTCTCTGCCGCTCTGTCTTCTGCTCCCCCTCATCCCCCCCTCCCTACCGCCGGCTCTCATTCGGGTTGTTTCACTGATATTCCCCCACTCTCTGATTCGATTCCCGTTGCTGGCTCCATCCCCCCTCCCCTTGCATCCGCCACTAACCCTCTTCGCGGGCTTGAATCCTCCCCTGTATCGAATCCCCCCCAGCCTCATCCGCCGAGACCAGGCCCGGGTAGAAAGTACCGTTGTTTCAGATCCAGGGAGGAGGACATTTTCCTCCGGCTCGAGGAGGACATCCAGTGGGGAGACATCATGGAATTTGCAGATAGGGTTCTCGTGGGTCGTATCAGAGGCAGAAATTACTCAGCTGCACGTTTGAAAGCCTGGGCTACAGAAGTTTGGGGACAACATTTGGTTGACATCCCCTTCGTGCAAACCTTTGTGAGGGGATGGTTCGCATTACGGTTCGCTCGTGCCGATCACACAAACTGGGTTCTCTCCTCTTTTTGGCACTTTGAACATGCCCCTGTTCTTCTTAAGCGCTGGACTCCCATGTTCGATCCGGCCACGGAACAGATCGGAATTGGCCCTGTATGGATCAGGCTCCCTGGCCTCCCCCTGCAATTTTGGTCTGAAGATATCTTCCGCAGAATTGGTAATGCTATCGGCGTCTTCATGGATTATGACAAATCATACCTTCACACAGGTATGATGGCATATGCACGGATTCTCATTAATCTGGATACCAGAGGAGGGCTTCAAGAATACATCACTATACAGTGGAGGGACTTCTCTAGGAAATAGAACATAGACTATGAAGGGATTCCTTACAGATGCCGCCGCTGCCATAAGGTTGGTCATCTCTATCGGGACTGCCCACTGTTGAGAAAAGGATCGGCTCAAGCACAGGAAGCTGCTCCGGATCGTCCCTCCCCTCCACTTGCCCAGCCACAGTCTGAGGTGCCGGCGGAGACTCCTGATCAGGCGGAAGCTGCTCCCCCCATACCAGCTGGATCACTGGCGGAGGATCCCACCCGTTCATCACCTGCCCCCGATCCAGATGAATCTGAACCGGCGGGTGACGATACTCCGGGTATGTCAGCTGTCTCCTCTTCTATTATTTGTTCTTCCTTGCATGATCTGGCTACCTCTGTCTCATTGCATCGGGTTGTATCCTCCACATCACTTGCATCTGCTTCATCATTGCCCTCCTCCAGAATGCCCACTCCTCCCTCCACTCTTAACTATCCCATCCCCTCCCCCTCTACTTGCGATTCGCCGTGTCAGCCTTCTATCCCCTCGCAGTCGATTGATCCGCTGCCGGTGTCCATCTCCCCGGATCCTCCCCGGTACTCTCTCCACCCCCGGATCAGAGGGCATGTTTCTGACGCCATTGGTCTAGCCCTCAACCCTTCGCCTCCTCATCAGAAGCTCTCGCGGGGGCGTCCTTCCCGTTTATCCAAAGCTAGACATGTTGCTGATGCTGAAGTCGCTCTTGGATGACAGCAGACCATCTTCAGGGCCCTTAGAGCGTTGAATAGCCCTGCCACTCATCCGTCATGAAGATTTTGTCCTACAACTGTAGGGGGTTTGCTAGTACACCCAAAAAACTAGCCCTGCGAAGACTTCTCTCCCTCTCTCTATCGGACATTATCTTCCTGCAAGAAACCCTCTGTAATGCGGACTCCCTTATACCGACCCTCGAGGCCTGGTTGCCCAACTGGACCTTCCACGCTATAGATGCTTCTGGGAGATCCGGTAGATTGGCGATTGGTATCAACAATAGAGCGCTGAGAGTCATTAACACTTGGGGTGGCAGAGGTTTCATTGGCATCGATGCCTATATACTGTCTATGGAATCAGAGCTCCGACTCATCAACGTATATGGCCCTTGCTCTGACAGGGCTGCATATTGGCATTCACTTTTGAACTCTGTACTTTTTCAACAGGATAACATCATCCTAGGAGGGGATTTGAACTTCACCATAGGATTCTGCGAACCATGGGGGCACGCGGCCAGGAGAGATCCTTTCTCGGATACTATATCTACCCTGCTAGATGAACACCACTGGATTGACACCCCCATGACAAAATTACAACACACATGGTCAAATAACAGAAGTGGTGATCAGAGTCTTGCCAGGAGGCTCGATAGATTTCTTATTAAAGAGCCCCTCCATAATAGGATTGCTCGTATAAGGCAATGGGTGGGCTATGGTGGGATATCCGACCACAGACCAATATATTTGGAATTCTCTGATATTCATAACAAGATTAAGAGCCCCTTCAAATTCAACGCCTCTTGGTTAAAAGACCCCTCCTACATTCAGATGGTCACCGATTACTGGCAGAGTCACCCCATCGATGAGGAGGAACATTTCACTGAGGGTTTCATCAGGAAATTATCGGAGCTGAAAAGGATCTCTAAGATTTGGGCACACCAAAAGAGACTCCGTGATGATCAATCCTTGAGGGAGGCTAAAGATATCATTGCTTCACATGAAGATGAGGATGGAGGCATCTTTCCCTCACAGGAAAGGAAAAACCTATACATGTCTCTTATAGCAAAGCGATCCCATATCCTGAAGGACAGAGAGGAAAGCTGGAGGCTGCGCAGCCGAGCCATATGGCTCGCTGAAGGGGATGACAACACTCGATTCTATCACAGATTCGCCAATGGGAGAAAGGCTATTAACACCATATGGGAACTAAAGGATGAACAGGATCATATGGTCACTTCTCAGAGGCACCTATCTAAGCTTGCAACTGATCACTTCAGGAACATTTATAAAGTTCCCCGTGAATCAAACATTCTTGAGATTATGAGAGTGGCTGAGAAATTCCCCAGATTCATTGATCTGGAGGAACATGATGATATCACTAAGGAGGTGACTATGGCCGAACTGGAAGCAACTATCAAATGGTTCAAGAAGGATAAAAGTCCAGGCCCCAATGGTTGGACCATTGAATTCTACATTGCCTTCTTCGACATGTTGGCAGACGATCTTTTGAAAATCATTGAACTTTGCAGACAATCTGGCAGGGTCTCCATGGCCATCAAATCCACCTTCATCGC
The DNA here is from genome assembly GCA_031772625.1 of Pinus tabuliformis. Lineage (NCBI taxonomy): Eukaryota > Viridiplantae > Streptophyta > Pinopsida > Pinales > Pinaceae > Pinus > Pinus tabuliformis. The sequence goes on along the minus strand of CM062817.1, from coordinate 1,671,394,040 downwards.
CCTCATCCCCAAAGCTGACCACCCTGCATCTTTCAATGATTTCAGACCCATCTCTCTATGCAATTTTCTCTACAAGATCATTGCAAAGATCATTGCCAATCGACTGAAGCCTATTTTATCCCGCCACATCTCATATGAACAATTTGCCTTCCTTGACCAATGCCAGATTCATGAAGCCATAGCCACTGCTCAGGAACTCCTTCATACCCTTCATATTAAAAAACATAAAGGCATGATCCTCAAAGTCGACCTCTCAAAAGCCTTTGATAGAGTAAACTGGTTATACATCAGGTTACTCCTGACTCACCTTGGCTTTCCCTTTTCTTTCATTAAATGGGTCATGTGTTGTATTACTGAGGTTGCTTACATCGTTCTTCTAAATGGGGAGGCCACTCCATTCTTCACATCGGAAAGAGGACTCAGACAGGGCTGCCCCCTTTCCCCTCTCCTTTTCCTGCTGGTAACGGAAGGACTGAGCAGACTTATCACATCAGCTAAGGACAGGAATCAACTCTCTGGTATCTGCATATCTGATAATTTTTTCCTTACGCACTTACTGTTTGTGGATGACATTCTTATATTCCTTAACGGAGGGCTGGGGGATATCACAGCATTGCATAATATCTTTCTATTATTTCAACTAGCTACTGGGATGATGATAAATGACAGTAAATCTATTATTACGACAGTTGGCTGCTCTCGCCATGAATCTACATTTGCATCCCAGCGGTTCCCTTTCGCCTCATCCATACTCATGGACGGCATCAAGTACTTGAGGTACAGGTTGAAACCTCTCGGCTACAAAATAGAAGATTGGACTTGGCTCCTTGCCAAGGTGGAGAAGAGACTCCACATCTGGTATCACAAATATCTCTCAAGAGCAGGTCGCCTCACTCTTATCAAAGCTGTCATCGAAGCCACGCCGGTTTACTGGATGACACTGGCCTGGATTCCTCGAGGGGTCATAAACAGACTACAGAGCATTTGCACCAGATTCTTATGGAATGGACAACAGCCTGGGAGGGTTTTTGCCTGGGTAAAATGGGACACCATTGCCAGGCCTAAAAGATGGGGTGGATGGGGTATCAAGAGACTTGACCTGTTTGCTAAAGCCCTAGCTGCTAAACTGGGCTGGCAGCTCCTAACTACTGACAGTCTCTGGTCACGAGTAGCATAAGCAAAATATATCAGACCCTCCCATCTCATGGATTGGTTCCAACAGCATCACAACCCAAGACTCAATATCTCAAATATATGGAAGGTCGTTTTACTCTCCCTTCGACTCCTGAGGGAGGGCATTACATGGCGCATTAAGAGTGGGAAGGATGTAAGGATTGGTATAGATCCCTGGGTAGGATGCGGCAACCTGCACAGACTATCGGATGGCCTTATCAGACACCTACACAACAGGGGCATAACTCATATTAATCATATCGGTGACAATGCAAACTCTGTTTTCCTACAACATGCCTGGTACTCATCGGCAACCTTGGGCATCCCGGACCAGTGGCAGATTGAATGGAACAATTTCACAGAGGCCCTCACACAAGCTAACATCAGATTGTCCGAAGGACCTGATGAACTCATATGGGCCATTGCTAAACATGGACTTTATACTCCAAAAGAGGAATATCTGAAGTTAATGGAACCATATAAGCCACCGGACATCCATCCACACTGGAATAAGATTTGGAAACTTCAGGCAGCACCTCGGTGTCGTTTATTCATGTGGAACATCATATTTGATAAAATCCCCACTGGTAAAAACCTCTTGAAAAGATCCTTCCACGGCCCATTCAGATGCCACCTCTGTTGTTGCGAGGAAGAGAGCACTGATCATCTATTCATCCATTGCACTGCCACTAGATCTCTCTGGAATAGTATATCAACACAAATCCCCGACCTCAAGGAATGGAATGGGACAAGCACCAAGGAGGCTTGGAGCAATTGGATCAGAGATCACTCTGGCAGACTCATAAACTTACCCCTGCTTGTTTGTTGGGCTATTCGGATAGCCCAGAATCATATCATTTTTAATAACAGATCCCCTATCTGGCCTTCCATCCTGAGCCACACTATTGCTGACTACAACCTCCTTCCTGTGACTGATAAAACTAAACCTGCCCGCTCAATTACTCCTCTCATCATTGACAAGTCCAAGGCATGGGCCTTCTTTGATGGCTCAGCACTGGACACATGATGCGGCGGGGGTGCCGTCTTATATTTGAATGAATCTCACTACTTTAGGATCCAGATTAAATATCCAATTGGAACCAATAACTTATCTGAACTTAGCACAGCCAAGCATATCATATATTTTGCAATTCAAAAAAATTGCAGAGACCTCCAATTATTTGGTGACCCCAAGATTGTTTGCAATTGGATAAACTCTGCATCTCATTGTTATACTTACTCTTTGAGAAATATACTTGACGAAGCCAAAAGACTGATCACTTCTTTTGAATCTTTTGACTGTCGTCATATCTACATGGAACAGAATGAAGATGCAGACCAACTGTCAAAAGAAGCAGCGCATAGCCATCTAGACCAATGGATGATACAGGAAAGGATTGATGGAACATTCCATCAATATTATCACAAGCCATACATAGATCTTATCAGGAATGGGTCACAGACCCATCCATAAAAACATACTTGGAAAATGGCATCTTTTTTTTGACATACTTTTTGTACAGCTCATGATGACTATTACAGTGCTCTCTACGTAGAGCAAGCTCTCAATATTTAAATTTTGTACCTATAACAGTTAGACTCCCTGCGAGGAGATCCAGATCACTTTGATATTTTTGTGAACTTTGACTGGCCACCGGCCACATATGAATATGCGATATGCATCTGCAAAATGTAATTTCTCCTTTTAATAGAAATTACGACTTTTTCCTTATGGGAAAAAAAGACAATGTCTTAAGCTACTAGTGAAGAGTGATTGACTATAGATATTGGTTCCTTCTTCCCTTGGCGTGAGAAGGGCCAGGAATTTAGTGGGATACCTAATGCAAGAGCATCCAGATAGGGCACCATGACCAGGTGTTGGTCTCCGCCAAGGTGGAAGTTGTGTTAACAAATTGGTTTTCTTTATGTTCAGTTTGTCAAAGTAGGGTGTAAGTTTTGTTTACTTTTAGTTTCAGTACTAGTTAGGGACAGTTTGGTTGGTTAGGGTCATTAGTTTGTCTATCTTTAATCAACATAAATTTAATAACTGTTCTGTCATTTTGGAGGAAAAAACTAAATGTGTTTAATGTAAAATCTTGTCACAAAGCAGAACCGAATACAAGCATCGTTATGTAACTAAATAGAATTACAACTCAAAACAGTAACTACATAGTTTAGGTAACTGTGAACAGAGACTACAAATGTACATGAAAAATCCATTGAAAGGGTTCAACATTTTAGCATACAAGCATTGATAATAAAAGAGCAGACTTATTCGAATCCATCTGTGTAACCAAAACATTTTTATTTTTTCTTCCTAATTTACCGAATGGTCAGAGATATTGATACAATGCATGCATACTAGTTTGTTCATTTTCTTTCCCTAAGAAACAGAGCCGGACAACGAGACTATAATGAAGTTCCAGAATGAGGGTTTGTAACCCATGAAAAGAAATCAACAGTGAATGTATAGGAATAAACACATGCACAAGCCACATATCATTTTTCTTTCCAGTTTCGAATCCATCCACCAGAACGAATACAAGAGCAACCACAGTGCTTTTCTACTCATTGAAGAAATTGCGAACACAACCATAAATTAACAAGCATAATTCAAGAACGTTCAAGCCAGACCGAAAGGAATGACAGTCAACAGTCACCATTAAAACAGAGGTAATTCGAGCCTACATTTCTCTGAAATTTCCTTTTAATTATCATATGAAATGTCTGAGCATACATAGCAGAGTTCGAAAACAACCCTCGAACAATCACAAAACCGACGGCCGACAAACCCTAGGTGAGGGTTTTGGGAAACGGCTCCCATATTATATAAATTATAGTCAACGAGCACAGAATCGAGGAAGCCTATGATAGAAATGACCAGGACGCTAGACTACAGCCGAGACACATCAACGACAAGCGTTGAGGAGAACCAGACCCTCAACCCACAGGCCCTAACTCTAAAACTAAGAATTGATCACGTTGACAAAGCCTACTAGGCAGAGGCTGAAGAGATTGTTCCAAGCGCGCTCAACTGAAAACCCTATAACCTGCAAAAGAACCAAAACATGAATGTTAGCAAACTGTTGAAAAATAAAGGAAAAACCAGTGCAAGAATGTAAGTGGAAGAGGGATACATTTCCCTACCTAAAAGCTTCGCAGCAAGAACAGAGCATAGGCCATTGAGCCACGAATCCCATACGATGACTGAGACAAAGGAGCAACTACATTAGAAGCAGAACCACAGAAAGAAAAAATTGAAACATGGATGGATGAAGTTACCTGCAATGAAGCTGAAGACCAGAGAGTGCCATTGTTTCGCAACCTGAGTGCATGCTAAACCACTGAGATTTCCCAAGCAAGATGACCTCATACCAGAACAGAGATTGTGGAGCGAAAACCAGTTAAAAAAAATTGCAGAAGAAGCATAGGAACATACTCACCCAGGCGATAGAGCCACCCTCAGTTGCATAAAGAACCAAGACCAAAAGTTAACCAGGTGAAAGAAAGAGCTAAACCCTTGGACATAAAACCTGAACAATGCGCCCAAGAGTTGCAATGCAGCTGCATATCCAGGTAGCATAACCCTACCAGAGCAACCCTCGACGACAAAGAACCAAGAGAAAAAATGACCAAGTGATAAACGGAGGGAGGGTTTTGGCGTGAAACGAGGAGCGGGAAAATGCAACCCAAGGCATAGTACATCACAATCAATGCACACATAATTGCCACCACATCATATTCCAGAAATATCCGAGGACGAGACATTAACCATATGTTAATCCACAGTTAATCATTGTTTTATATCATTTAATTATTGATTAATCTAAAAAGTGCTGGGCTGGTCCCATCATAGTGGTATCAGAGCAAGGAATTGAAATTCACTGAAGAAATGGAGGTAGGAAGGAGAGGTCGTGGAAGAGGTGTTCGGAGGATAGCAGAGGAGGGATTGAGAGAGGAGATCAGGATTCTTACTGCCCGTTTGGAGGCAGTAGAAGCAGGGAGAAGAAGAGATCCAAAGATAGGTGATGATAGCGAAGAGGAAGCTGAAGCGACAACAGACGGATTGGATGGAGAGGGCCTAGAAATGAGACTGTTGAGATCAGTCTTAGTGGCAAGCAATAAACCCAAACTAGAACTCCCCAATTATGATGGCAACTTGTCCACAGAGGTTCTATTGGACTAGATCAGTGAGTTGGATAAGTATTTCGAGTGTGAGGAGATCAGTGAAGACCGCAGAGTTAAGTTCGTTGCGACAAAGTTGAAGGGACGCGTAGCCCTGTGGTGGGACAGTATCCAAACAGAGAGAAGGAGATTGAACAAGTTGTCAATCAAGAACTGGTCAAGGATGGTGGCCAACTTGAAGGGCATATTTCTGCCGAAAGATTATTAGATTACACTACACAGGCAAGTGCAGAATCTGAAACAGAAAGGAATGACAGTAAGGGAGTACACTGAAGAGTTTTATCGAGTGAACTTAAGGGCCAGTTATACAGAGGATACCCTAGAGAAGACAGCCAGGTATGTAAATGGTTTAAGGCTAGAAATTTTAGATGAAATTAGTATTCTGTCTCCGAAGAACATTAAAGAAGCATATCAGAGTGCTATGAAAGTTGAAGAGAAAATTACTAGAAAGTAGAATGCCAAGAGAGGAAGAGGAACCGTCAGAGGAAGCGGCCAATCCTATGGCAGAGGGCGAATTACTAATAGTAATGAGAAAGGCAGCAGTTCTAAAGCTTCCGGATACACAGAAAAAGGTGACAATACGAGAGGTGGTAGGCCATATCAGCGAGGTAGGGGAAGTGGCTAAGGCAGAGGAGTTGGTTACCAATGTTACAGGTGTCATAAGTGGGTACATAGATCATTTGAATGTCCTGAGGCAGACCAAGCTGGACAGAGGGGTGCATATGTCGCACAACCAGAAGAGGCAGAGGCACCTCCCCAACAAGCAGAGCATGCTCCAGAAATAGGGGAAGCCCTGGTGTTGAACAAGGTGTTGTTAAAACCAGCCAAAGAAACCACCGAACAAACTCAGCGGAAGGCTTTGTTTTGAATGGTTTGTAAGTCACACGGTAAGTGTTGTAAGTTAATTATTGATAGCGGTAGTACAGATAACTTGGTGGCCATAGAGATGGTGGAGAAGTTAGGACTGAAGCAGTTGAAACATCCCACCCCGTACAAAGTTTCATGGCTACAAAAAGGCCATCAGTTGCTGGTAGATGAGTAATGCGAGGCAGAGTTTCAAATAGGCAGATATAAGGACTAGGTCATTTGTGACATAATGCTGATGGATGTATGTCACATACTGCTAGGCAGGCCATGGTAGTATGACGAAAGGTGGTACATGACGGACTAACAAACTGTTACAAGTTTGTCAAGGATGGAATCAAGCACACACTTGTACCCATCAAGGAGGAAGGAACGACAGGAACAAGTGAGACAAGAGTATTGTTGGTCAGTGGAAAACAGTTTTTGAAACAAGTTGAGGATAGTGAGGTGAGTTATGCAGTTGTAAGAAGAGAAAAAACGATATTGTTGCATACAGAGGTGTCAGATTTACCCCAAGAAATTCAGCAGCTATTGCAGGAATTTACAGATATAGTGGTGGATGACTTGCCAGATAAACTGCCCCCCAAAAGAAGCATAAGTCACCATATTAACTTCATACCCAAAGCAAGCTTGCCGAATAAGGAAAAATATCAGATGAGCCCCAAGGAAAATGAGGAGATTAGAAAGCAAGTGTAGGAGCTGCTAGACAAAGGATTGATAAGGGAGAGTTTGAGCCCTTGCGCAGTTCCAACGGTTCTCACTCCCAAGAAAGGAGGAGAATGGAAAATGTGCACAGACCCAAGGGCCATCAACAAAATCACCATCTGGTATAGGTTTCCACTGCCACGGATGGACGACATGATGGATTGCCTAAGTGGGGCAGCATATTTCTCTAAGATAGATTTGAAGAGTGGGTATCATTAGAACCGAATTCGCGAGGGGGATGAGTGGAAGACAGCCTTCAAGATGAATGAGGGATTGTTTGAATGGATGGTTATGCCATTCGCACTGAGCAATGCACCTAGTACATTTATGCGGTTAATGAATGAAATTTTGAAAGAATATATCGGAAAATTTGTGATAGTGTACCTGGACGACATACTAAATTTCAGCAAGACAAGGGAAGAGCACCTTCGACATGTTTGGAAAGTGCTGGAAAAATTGCAGCAAAATAAGCTGCTGATAAATCTGAAAAAGTGTACCTTTCTACAAAAAGAATTGATTTATTTGGGCTTTGTAATAGCAGAAAACAAGCTAAAGATGGATCCGGAGAAGATCGTTGTGATAGTTAATTGGCCATCCGCGAAAAGATTATTTGAGGCACGTAGTTTTCATGGGCTGGCAAGTTTTTACTGGAAATTCATAAGAAATTTTAGCGAAATTTGTGCACCTATGTTGGACACTATTAAAAGGGCCAATCGGCCTTTTCGATGGACTGATGCAGCAGAGAGGAGTTTTCATCTACTAAAGAAGAAGATCACAGAGAGATTGATCCTGAGATTGCCAGATTTTAAAAAGCTCTTTTAGGTTCGCTGTGATGCTAGTGGTACGTCTATTGGAGCTGTACTCAGCCAGGAGGATAAACCTGTTGCATTTTTCAGTGAGAAGCTAAATGAAAGCAGGCAGAAACATTCATCCTATGACAAGGAGTTCTATGTTGTCATCTAGGCATTGAAGCACTGGAGACACTATTTTCTAGGAAATGAATTTGTGTTGTTTTCGAATAATTCTACACTACAGTATGTGATGCAATAGCACAAGCTGAATCACAAACATGCCAAGTGGGTGGAATATTTGCAGAGTTTCACCTTTGTGTTGAAACACATCAGTGGGCAGGCCAACAAGGTGGCGGATGCGTTGAGTAGGAGGACCTTACTTTTGCAGGAGAGTACTGTACAAGTGCTGGGTTTTGAGCACTTGAAAGATTTATATCATACTGACATAGATTTTAAAGAGGCCTATGAGGCATGTCAAAAAACCTTGGTGAGAGATAACAGTCCATGGTTGGACTACAATTTGGAAGAGAAACTTCTATTTAGAGGAGGACAGCTATGCATTCCTGGCTGCTTGATGAGAGAGAACATTATTCGAGAGAAACACAGTGGAGGTCTAGCCAGACATTTTGGCATAGACAAGACACTTGAATAGCTCAGTCATTTCTACTTTTGGCCAAAGATGCGAAGGGATGTACAGCGATTAGTGACCAAATGTAAAGTGTGCCAGTTGGCGAAGGGTCACAGTCAAAACACGGGATTGTATACACCATTGCCTATTCCAAGCAGACCGTGGGATTCAGTCATCTTGGACTTTGTCTTGGGTCTACCGAGGAAACAGTGGGGTTATGACTCGGTGATGGTAGTAGTTGACAGATTCTCGAAGATGGCGTATTTTATCCCTTGCAGAAAAACCAGTGATGCCACTCACGTGGCCTACTTGTTCTTCATGGAGATTGTCAGGCTACATGGTTTGCCTAAGTCTATTCTTTTGGACAGGGATGTGAAGTTTACAGGGCACTTTTGGTGCACCCTATGGAAGAATATGGATAAACAGTTGAGTTACAGCTCTGCTTATCACCCACAAACAGACAGACAAACAGAGGTGGTAAACAGAAGTCTGGGAAACCTGCTATGAAGCTTGATTGGAGAGAATTCGTGGATGTGGGATCGAGTGCTTGCCTAGGCAGAGTTTGCTTATAACGACTCACCTAATCGCAGCACTGGTTGCAGTCCATTTCAGATCCTATACGTCATGCATCCTCGCGGAGTGCATGAGTTGCGAGATCTTGGACGGCAAGAAAGGCGAAGCACAAATGGAGAATATTTCGCTAACGCAATGAGGGATTTACATGAGCAGGTGAAAATTAAATTACAGGACAACAGCCAAAAGTATAAACAGCAAGTAGATTTGAAAAGAAGGGAAGTGCAGTTCAATGTGGGAGATGAAGTCCTCGTGCATCTGTGCAAGGAATTCTTCCCTAGAGGTGCATACAATAAGTTGAAGTATAAGAAGATAGGTCCCTGCAAAGTCCTCCAGAAATTTTCAGCGAATGCCTATGAGATACAACTGCCACCAGGGATAGGCATTTCACCCATTTTTAATGTGGCAAACCTGTTTCCTTACATTACTGACTCAGAAGAAATAGATAGGACCACACGGCCTACACGGAATACCCAGGATGGAGGAGAAACTTGGATGAGACAAATGCCTTACTTTCAGCCTCCCAAGATAGAGAGCATCCTCGACACTCAGGTGGCCAAACGAACTCGACGGAAGGAGTATCTGCAATACCTGGTCAAATGGAAGAACTGTCCTCATGCCAAGCAGATCGAGCAGGCGGGTTCTTCAGTTGAGAAGCTCATGGACCGGAGTCATGATTTCTTTTTACCCCAGGAGCCTGGTGCAAGAGCATCCAGCTAGGGCACCATGACCGGGTGTTGGTCTCCCCCAAGGTGGAAGTTGTGTTAACAAATTGGTTTTCTTTATGTTCATTTTGTCAAAGTAGGGTATAAGTTTTGTTTACTTTTAGTTTCAGTACTAGTTAGGGATAGTTTGGTCGGTTAGGGTCATTAGTTTGTCTGTCTTTAATCAACAAAAATTTAATAATTGTTATGTCATTTTGGAGGGAAGAACAAAATGTGCTTAATGTAAAATCTTGTCACAAAGCAGAACCGAATACAAGCATCATTATGTAACTAAATAGAATTACAACTGAAAATAGCAACTACACAGTTCAGGTAACTGTGAACAGAGACTACAAATGTAAATGAAAAATCCATTGAAAGGGTTCAGCGTTTTTAGCATACAAGCATTGATAATAAAAGAGCAGACTTATTCGAATCCATCTGTGTAACCAAAACATTTTTATTTTGTGCTTCCTAATTTTCCAAACAGTCAGAGATATTGATACAATGCATGCATACTAGTTTGTTCTTTTTTTTCCCTAAGAAAAAAGTCAGACAACGAGACTGTAACGAAGTTCCAGAATGAGGGTTTGTAACCCATTAAAAGCAATCAACATTTAATGTACAGGAATAAACGCATGCACAAGCCACATATCATTTTTATTTCCAATTTAGAATCCATCCACTAGAGCGAATACAAGAGCAACCACAACGCTTTTCTACTCATTGAATAAATTGCGAACACATCCATAAATTAACAAGCATAATTCAAGGAGGTTCAAGCCAGACTGAAAGGAAAGACAGTCAACAGTCACCATTAAAACAGAGGTAATTCGAGCCTACATTTATCTGAAATTTACTTTTAATTATCATATGAAATTTCTGGGCATACATAGCAAAGTTTGAAAACAACCCTCCAACAATCACAAAATAGATGGTCGACAAACCCTAGGGGAGGGTTTTGGGAAACGACTCCGATATTATATAACTTACAGTCAACGAGCACAAAATCGAGGAGGCCTATGATAGAAACGACCAGGACGCTGGACTACAGCCGAGACACATCAACGACAAGTGTTGAGGAGAACCAGACCCTCAACCCACAGGCCCTAACTCTAAAACTAAGAATTGATCACGTTGACAGAGCCTACCAGGCAGAGGCTGAAGAGATTGTTCCAGGCGCGCTCAACTGCAAACCCCATAACCTGCAAAAGAACCAAAACATGAATGTTAGCAAACTGTCGACAGAGAAAGGAAAAACCAGTGCAAGAATGTAAGTGGAAGAGGGATACATTTCCCTACCTAAAAGGTTCGCAGCAAGAACAGAGCACAGGCCATTGAGCCACGAATCCCATACAATGACTGAGACAAAGGAGCAGCTACATTAGAAGCAGAACCACAGAAAGAAAAAATTGAATCATGGATGGACGAAGTTACCTGCAGTGAAGCTGAAGACCAGAGAGTGCCATTGTTTTGCAACCTGAGTGCATGCCAAACCACTAAGATTTCCCAAGCAAGATGACCTCATACCAGAACAGAGACTGTGGAGCGAAAACCAGTTAAAAAAAATTGCAGAAGAAGCACAGGAACATACTCACCCAGGCGATAGAGCCACCCTCGGTTGCATAAAGAACCAGGACCAAAAGTTAACCAGGTGAATGTAAGAGCTAAACCCTTGGACATAAAACCTAAACAATGCGCCCAAGAGTTGCAATGCGGTTGCATATCCAGGTAGCATAACCCTACCAGAGCAACCCTCGATGACAAAGAACCAAGATAAAAAATGACCAAGTGATAAACGGAGGGAGGGTTTTGGCGTGAAACGAGGAGCGGGAAAATGCAACCCAAGGTATAGTACATCACAATCAATGCACACATAATTGCCACCACATCATATTCCAGAAATATCTGAGGACAAGACATTAACCATATCCTAATCCACAGTTAATCATGGTTTTATATCATTTAATTATTGATTAATCTAAACAGTGCAGGGCTGGTCCCATCAATACCTCATCAAACACGTTAACATCAAAATTAGTGATATGTTCCTTAGTGACATGGGCTTCCCACTTTTTAATATCCTTATGTGTGATAGGGGGAGTCACTACGTGGAAGACTGTAATAACATCCTTAATTTTTGTCTTTGTGCATGGCTTCTAGGCTCACATAGATCCCCTTCACCTAAGGGCCCTCTAGCTCAAAGGTGGGACATGCATCCACTTGACCAGAGAAATCCACAACAAAATCAAAAGAACACACACCCATGACCCCATGGGAAGCTAAGAAATAAGACCTCATCCTCCTTAATAAAAACAATTTAGACAAACATAAATATTCCAAAATCGCTTTCCCTAGTCAACACTAGCCCTACCCAACTCGTCACATTATCCAACAAGAAAAAAAAAATTCCACAAGTGAATAGTCCGTCCAATATACAAGATAAAAACTCAAGTCCTCGCCAAGTACAGGTCCAAAAATACGCAATGAAAATGAATCCACTAGAGAGGAAAAATTCAATGGGGCTAGAATATAACTCAATATAGGGACATGCAACAAAAAAAATCCATAAAGAGGTAGTTACTCGATATATGTAAATCAATCACTGTAGAAGATAACAATACCAAGACCACTCGCTTGTTCCCTCCACCACTGAGCCTTGTCGAATTCTCATAAGACATTCAATGAACCTCACACCAGGCTACCAATCCCCAAATTGGACAATGTCTTCGATAAGAGCCTTGAGGACACCTAATACACCTAAAGCAAAAGAAACACAGAGAATTTGTAGGGAATAAGGAGGGAAAGGACTTTGACTCCTTGTTGACGATACACCCATGCTATCCCAAACAAAATATTTCCATGCCATCCACAAGAAATAGACACAGTTGAGTTGCACGATATAACCACTTTCCCTCTCATTCCTCAACTTGCTAAAATATCAAAGCCTTAAATAAACTCTTGTCACCTTAAATATCTCGAGTAGGGGAGTGTCAATACTCAAAATCGCAAGTGTGTGAGGGAGTCTCTCATGTATGTAATAGTCTTAGGTAGGGCACGCCACGCCAACCTCCACCATTATTACCTACATACGAAAGCAAGATGGAGGACCCTAATCCTGATGCCTCATTTCAACGAATAGATCACCCTCATTGAGAACTAATGGATTAAGAATGAATCCTATTTTCAAATGTACAAATTTGGGGGGATGGGATTTGTTAGTCAACGTGGATTCAAGGAAATATCTTGCAATTAGGGATTATATTTTGTAGGCTATATGTATTGCAAGTTTTGTTCAATTTTAGGTTTCTATTGGAAGGTACTTACCTCCAAAGACGTATATCCTTAGTATTGGTTTTATTCCTTTTCAAGGGATAATTTTGGTTCAGGAGTTTGTAGATGATCCTGAAGGTGGGAGAAAACAATAATGTAACTCCCGATGTACCACTGTGATATTGGCACAAATTTGAAATTAATACAAATATTCTCATTACCATTAAAAAAATATTGAAATCTAACAATGATTTGTTGGAATTGCAAGTTTAAATTATATAGTCTACACAATCTAGGTGGCCAAGGGAAGGTGTTCAATCCATTTATACATTCAAAAATTCTATTTATACAATGAAAAATTACACATGGTTTATATATGTAACCAATATAGATCTATCTTAACCATAGATCTATCAAGCATCAATAAAAATCAAATCTCTCAAATTGAAAACAATTTCTGAAGTGTTTCCCTCTAAAAAGGAGGTTTACACCTCATGAGATTTTATCCCTAAGTGGCCAAGGGGATTTTAAGGTGTTGAATCCATTTATACATTCAAAAATGAAATTTATATAATGAAAAATTGCACATGGTTTATATATGTAACCAGTATAGATCCATATTAACAACATATCTATCAAGCATCAAGAAAAATAAATTTCTCGTAGTGAAAACAAATTTTCAAGTTATTCCCTCTAGAAAAGAGGTTTGCACCTCATGAGATTTGATCCCTAAGTGACCAAGGGGATTTTAAGGTGTTGAATCCATTTATACATTCACAAATGCAATTTATAAAATGAAAAATAATACATAGTTTATATATGTAACCAATATATATCCATGTTAACCACCAATCTATCAAGCATCAAGAAAAATCAAATGTCTTGAAGTGGAAACAATTTTTCAATTTTTTCCCTCTAAAAAAGAGGTTTTCACCTCATAAGATTTGATCCCTCTTAGCGATTACTAGATCCGTAATTAAGATGGGTCTATACTAGTTGTGTTGAGAGGCACATTTACAACGTGGTATGAGGGACATATGTAATTCCTTCTGTACTCAACCTCAAGTTGACACATTTCAATTTAAAATAAATATCAATTTTTCTTTAGGTAAAAAAACAATGTCAGCTATAATAAAAAAGACAAAAATGAATATAATATTTGGTTATGTTTAATTAAAATAATTATAAAACATCAATAATCCCACTCTTATTGTACTTGCTTAGTTCATTGCTGATTATGAAGGAGATGTATCAATAATCCTACTCTCATTATACTTGCTCAATTTGTTGTTGAGCATGAAGGAGATGTAAAAATATTCACTCCCAATCTCAACCATAAATAAAATATTTTGATATCCATGTGAAGTAACATAATCAAGTATATAAACTTTAGAGCGAGATAAGGTAATTAAAAGTAAAAGAAAATGTATTTTCACTTTCGAGAATATCAGGAAGATGTATACTTCTTATAATTTTTAAAAATATTTCAATATAGGACTTAATAAATTATTTGAATATCTATGTTAACTAATTTATTTCAATATCAACTAATACATATATGTATATATAGAAAGAAAGCAAATATTAAAAAACACAAAAATTAATGTAACCATAAGAAAGTATTTCAATGCCTAAAGAGAAGAAATAATTGGAAGTAAAAAAATTCAATCACTTCATAATAATAAGTTGAAGATGAATGATTAATTCATTTCTTAATATTAAATTAATATATAACATTTAAAAATGATTAATAATAATAATAAAATTCAATGTGTCATAAATAAAATATTTCAATATGTAGAGTTAAGTGATATTGACATGTATTTAAAAATATGTTAATAATAAAATAAACATTTTAATATAGACAATGCTATCCATAAATATATTATTTCATAGTCCTTCCTCTCATGAGATGTCGGCGTCCATTACCTACGCACATCCATTGGAAAACGAATCCTTAATCCTTGGAAACCCTATCATTCAATCCACTTCACTTCCATCACTTGAGTCTATTTCTTTAAAGCTCAATTATTTTATTTCTTCCTCTCCCCCTAATAATTATAAAGTTAAATATTTTAATTCCATTCCTCCTTATAATAACGTTTCTTCTAATAATTATAATGTTAGTATTTAAAATACATCTAATCCATCTAATTCTTCAATATCCCCTACGCTAAATAAAGGTTTTGTTCATTTGAATATAAATAATCAAATTAATAATGATCAAATCAATAATCCTCCCCTTAAATCCATTTGTCCGTCAAATGCTTTGGCTAACCCTAACACTTGTCCCAATCCCCTGATATAATTTCCTTTCCAAACCATCTTTTGTTATTAATGTATCATCCTATGATCATTATTATTCTTCTCATCATCTCTTGGAGAAAGGGTTTATCGTTGTATCCCAATGCTCTACTGAATTAGTTTTCCAAATACTTCCCACTCATGTTGCTAAATCAATTCAACAATAATGTGGCATAATTCTTCATTGTCCCAAACCGTCTAACCCTAATTTATCCAAATATGAAGTCCAATATATTAAGCATATTAATAATAACCTCGACATTCTTATCGTGAAGGCCAATAAAGGAAATGCTAAAATCATTATGAACTCCACAAACCATGAATCTAAATTGTTTGATCTTCTTCCTACAAAATCCTTCCCAAAAACCCCATTAATTCCATAACTCAGTTTGTCACAAAAGTTATAAAATCCTCCTCTATAGACGATTCCATTCAAAAAAGTCTTATTCTCCATACCCCCAAACCCCTAAAATCTATGGACAACAAAAAATACACAATCCTAGCATCCCCCTTAGACCTATTGTTAGTACCATCAAAGCTCCTACACATGCTCTTGGGCTATGTGTAATAGCGCTTGTCAAAAATCTAGGTAAAAGTTAATAAAGGAAAAATAATAACCATGGTTGATGGCACACTTATTCCAAGTTGAATGTTGGGCATAGTGATGGGAATCATTGGTGATTGATTAAGGGCTAAGGAAATTGGAAAAGGCAATGGTAAAGGATTTGGAAAGGCAAAGTGGCATTTATTGGCATTTATTTATGAAAATAATGGAGATTAGGAGTAAAGTGAGGTGAAATGTCACAAGTTGCATGTGAGGAGGAAAACGAAGGAAAATAATGGAAAATGAAGAAAATAGAGACCTCATTAATAAAAAGGATTTTGAGGATCATTTCACATACTTTTGTTAGTTCAGGTTTGGAGCTATCTCTCTCTCATACTCTTTGACACTTAGAGATGTTGGAAATAATACTGAGAGGGGGGGGGGGGTGAATCAGTATTATCACATCAATAAAACTTTTTCATTTCCATATTCAGATTCATATATGCTACTTCCACAACTTCTTATGATTTAGTTAGTTGATCCTTAATGAGTGCATTAGAACATTATCAACCATATTAACAGTAAACAGGTGTAGTAAAATAGAACAGATCATCACACATAAGCCGCACACATGAACACCATGATATAAGGTGGAAACCCAATGTGGGAGAAAATTGTTGGATACCTATACCAATAGGTTTCATATTTCATGATTGGCAAGGGAAAGTCCAAATATGCTCTGCTTTGATATCACAAAGATCCCATATTTGCTAGAGAACAAGAGGTGTGTAAAGTGTTTCAATGTTGATGACCTTATTTCAATTTTGGTGGATGATCCAACAGTTTAATCTGGATCATGCCATGTTTTCAATTTTCAGTTATAGAATAGAGAAAGAAGTCTGTCCAAACTGCTTAATCTTGGCAGACAACTAGTTCAGGTAGAGAAGAAAAGGCTCCCAACAGCTTAATCTGGGACCTTGGAAGAGATAAGGGTAGAAGTAGATAGAAAAAGCAAAAGAAAAAAGCCAAAGAAAAGAAAAGGCAAGTAAGGGTCTGCAAGTCCAAGTGCACCCTCCAAGAAGAAATAAAAATGCTAGGCAAGTAGCTGGGTAAGTAGTTGGGGTTGCAGAAAGGTTATCCCTACCATTGCAGAGATGGTAACTGTGGGCATCAAAGCAAAGTCAATTAATTGACAAAGGTGTTCTTCTTCATCGAATTGCATCAGGAAGCATGACTAATTTCCCTCATTCCCCTCCAATTTCATTTCTAACATCCCCCCATCAGCTAAGATTCATGGAAAAGACTAAGGTTTCATGGTGGTTCTTAATCTTTAGAAGCCACATTTCTTGTCTAAAATTATTTTCATTTTGATCTACTCTTAAAACCAAGTTTGTTTCACATAAACTTAATGGTTTTCCCTTCACTTACCCTCTCATCCATATTAACTCTAATTCTACTATGTAAATCCCCTATATTACCTTTTCCCCTATTAGTACTAACACCATGGTGTATAAACCCCAAGCATTATATAAATACCCACCCCTTTGGCAATATAGCCAATAAGTCCTATATCAGGGATCAAAGTGGCATCTGGCCACTTGGATGAACCTACAACTCATCTACCCTCCCTTTCCTCAAGTCATTCCACTCACCAAACCATTATTTGCCAGGAGAAACCTTATAAAAACCCTTTTACCCATGAAAACCCTTTGAAACTGCCAAAATTCCCAAAAAACCCACTTTCTATTCCCTAACCAAAGTTTGCACATACAATTTGATTTTTGAAATACATTGGAAAAATCTTTCAAAACACGTATTTATGCCTCCGCCCGCTGCCGTATACACTGGTCATGTCACCTTCCCGATGGCCGTTGGATCAGGCCCTCCAGATCCGACGGCCCTTATCACATCGGACCCCTTCCGACGCCCGATCATTAACCGTACTATCCTCCTGTCACGTCAAACTCCCGATAACCGTTAGATCTTGCTCCTCCAGATCTGACGGTCAGCATCCATATCGGAGCGGATCCTCTGTCCGGGCGATACCTTCCGACGGCCGTATTTTGGGTACGTCACTCTGCTGCCACGCGCCCTCGCCCCAGCACGTCGGAGGTACAACTGATATTTACCGCCACCGTACCGTAAGCAGTGCGATACGAAACCGCTGCCGGTTTCCGGTTTCCCCATCCCGCTTGCATTACGTCCTCGCCGCGTCAGCTCCCCGTCGCCTTACGTCACCGCCACCTATGCCGCCACGTCAACTTTCGCTCCAGTCGTTGGCCGATCTGTCCCGCCACCTCATCATCCCCGTGGGCCAGTCAGGGCTCGCCACATCACCCGATGACGTCAGCATGACGTCATCCGACCTTGACCCCACCAATGACATCATGCTGACGTCATCGCAAAAAGGCGCCAAATTGCTAAAAGTCTATATTATGGCCAAAAATCGCATTTTTACATTCTTTTCATTCATTTTTCGTTCTCTCTGCTGCATGCGGTTCACGTCCGAGCTTGCTGTCAACCTGCTAAATCGACCAGGAGGCCTCCAGCGTACGAGTCCAGCCTGCATATACGACCTCTGCTCACTGTTTTACCAGGTATTCTTCATCATTTATCCTCCGTGCGCCTGCAATTCTCTATAAATCACTCCGAAAGCTTAAAGGACGTTAAAACTTATAAATTCACCAGTGGATTCCTCTGCAGAGCTTCCAATTTCCAACTACCACCTCGAAAAACACCAACTGAGCTTTGTTATACCTACATTCTGTTGAGAAACTAAGTTCTGTCTGCGCAATCGCGGCAGGTTCATTTAAACCAAATTTCGCCATTAAGAGAGAAAGGAAAGGCCAAACATTGGTCCCAGTTGCCATAAATAGTATTTCAACTGCTATTTTCTAGAATCCCTCTCTATTCCTGATAATCTAACCTCCCTGGTACAGAGGCATTCCCCTGTGCTGTCCTGCTCAAAACAAAATCACTTTACACTTGATTCAAAATCCTCCTGTGCAATGGAGACACCTGTAGTGCTAAATGTTCAACCTCTGAATGCTCCTCAAAAGGACTTGAAATGGCAAGCCTTAGCAGATATGGATTACCAAATTGAGGAAGAGAAGCTTATGAGCAGCAAATTCCACCTTCATTTGCTAAATGAATTAAAAGCCAAGCATGAAAATGGGACAGATATACTGGGCTTATGGGACTCTTTTCTCCCTATCTTTAAGCTCCCTCAGGTCAACCAGTTCCCTGAACTAATCCACCTCTGTGCTGAACAATATGATGTTTCTCAGCGGGCTGTTCTTGACCCATCTGGTGCAGTACTTTTCTATGTTACCCCTCAGGCTATCAGAGACATGCTCTGCTTCAACCCTCAGAAGAAATTGGCTCCTTTATCACTGATAAATCTGATAAAACAAGGGGATAAACTCACAGATGCTCAAATTGTTAAATTCAATCAGCTATACATCAAAACCAATATTGTAATGGCCCCTCCAATTCTTCATGTATACCTCAATGAGCTGGGCAGAGACCTTGCAGATATGATTTCTCCCATCTTGGGGTATAGTTCAGTCGAGCATATTGATACAACTGTGCTGGTATTAATGCTTATGTTTGCTCCTGGCAAGTCACCAATCTGCTATGACTATGCCACCTACATATCAGACAAGATTCATGAGCAATTGATGAATTTAAGAAGAGATAGGGTGTTCAGATACACCTCCTACATTTACCATTTGATCTTATATCATCAACATCAGAAATTTCACTTTTCAATCAAAAGAATGGATGCCTAAGGCAATCCCAGATCAATAGTCTATTGGTCTTCTGTCTTCCATATCAGACCCGAGTCTCCATACACATACTGTGAATTTATGGATCTATTCATCCATCCAGCCATGGCAATGCTGATGAGCTCACCCCCACCAAGACTCACTGAGGATATGCAAAGGATTCTTCAGCTGTCAAAAGTTTATAGCATTGGGGATTGGTACTTCTACCAAAACCACACTATCATCAGGATATATGGGTGTGATCTACCTCCTTTCAAATTACCCAAGTATGTGCCTATGAGGCTATTTGCCCTAGAGTACTTTAGACAATTTGGCAGAGTTGATGTGCTTCATTTTTCAGGAAAAGGCAAAAAGGCACAGTTGAAGGTCAGAAGCCAACTTGGCCATATTATCTATAATGAGAGAGAACAAGGATGGAGGGAAGCAGAGCGAATGCTTGAGGCCTTTGGCCTGCAAACCAGTTTTATATGGGTACCTTATGACCCTAACCATTTCATAACTACAAGGAGGCTCAAATATAAGTTGTCTGCTTATGATCACCATAGCATCCCTCACATTGAAAAATATGCAAACCAAGATAAATGGAGGAGAGGGACCTTAGAAGAGCCCTTGTCACAAGAAGAGCTGAACGAGAGGGCACTAAGGAATCTAAAGAAGTTGGCTGACCTTGAGCTTTGTCCACAGGTATTCACACTTCCCAGTACACAAACGGGAGCGGCTGAATCCTCCTCAACTGCCAAGCAGCAAAATACCAAGGTAACGGAGAATAAATCCAGCAGTGGCAAAGAGACGGAAATGGAGACAGAGCCAATAAATAAACAAGAGTTACAGCAGCAGGCAGAGTTACAGCAGCAAGCAGAAGGGCTGCAGCAAGGGCAGCAAGAAGAATCAGAACAGCAAGAGCGACAACATCAAGAAGAACAAAGGCAGGAGCAGTCTGCCCAGCAAAAGGAAACAGTGGAGACTCCTCAGACCACTGAAAGAACGGTGCCTACAAGACAAGACACTACCTTTGATGCCTCGGTCCTCCAAACCCCTCAAAAGGAGGATACATTTGTCTTTAGAAAAAGGGACAGAGAAACTCCCCTAACATCTTCTATAAACCAGGGAGAGAAAAGGCAGAGACTAAATGATTTTCCAGAGGAGGATATAGCAATAAGAGAGGCATTGGGCATGGGCCCACCCAGCAGAGAAGTTTCAGCAAGTTCCTTCCAGCAGGAACAGGACAGGACCATGGGAGGGGAGGTCAGCTCCTCCAGCCAGCAAAAAGAAGGACAAGTAAGCATCAAGCAGCAATTTATAGACATCAAGAGGAGGAGTGATCCTATCAAAGTACAACTGTACAATCACCTGCTAAACATGGCTCCTTCCAATCAGCAGAGACTTATGTCTGCTTTTGATGTAGGTGAAGCCAAAATGATAATGAGCCATTTCATGCCTACTGCATTGCAACCCCAATCTACCTCGGATTACCTCAGGACTAACCTGGAGGTCATGGCCAAAGACATACACCCAATGGATAAAATTGAGCTGCATAAACAAACTGGCGAAATGGTGTATGCCTCATTAGCAGATGAGACATTGGAAAATTATAAGCTAAAAAGCAGTCTCAACGCCACAGCCTCTCAACTAGAACTGGAGAAGGCATCATCCCAGGCAAAGGACAACAGAATAAGATCCCTGGAAGACATAATCATTGAAATTGGGCATGATCCCAAAGATCTGTCAGGGGTACAGGAACTCTTGAAGTTGAGGGATGCTGACTTGGCCGCCATGAGGAAGAAAATGAAACTACCAGCCACCATGCACCCTTAGACAGATGAGGTAGCCAAACAAAGACAGGAGAAGGACACCACAGATTTATTAATTTCTATTTATAAACAACTCCTGCAGACACAAGAGAAATTAGGAGAGTCTGAGGCTACTCAAGCGGCCTTACAAGCAGCACTAAAGCAAAGACAAGAGGGTCAGACTTCTCAGCCTCCTCCTCAAGTTATCAATCTTGAGGATGCTGCTCCTTCCACTGTGCCTCCACCTCAACAAACTGAACAAACAGCTACATCCACTTCAGCAGCACCTACAAGTACAGAACAGGCACATAGCCTAGACATGCAGAAGTTAAAGAATGAAATACAAATCTTGGAAGCTCAGATGACGGAGCTACATGAAACCAGAGATAAGCTGGCCAAGGTCAATGAAAGGCATGATAAGACAAAAAGAGAGGTGGGAGAAAAGGCCAGGGAAATCAAAGCCCTTAAAGATAGGATCAAGGAGCTTGAGAATGAGCTCAAGCTAGATAAAATCATATCTGAGGTCAGAGCAATGATATGGTCCAATATTGGCCAATCCATCAACAACCAATGGCCATATATTGAGACAATCCATGAGCAACTAGAGCTCATCCCAAAGGCACAGAAGGAAATCCGAACATCAAGGGCCTTATTAGGAAATATGCCTGAAGTTGCTACAAGAATGATCAATGTGCTTAACCACAAAACAAGTTCTCAGTTAGCCACCATTGGAATCACAAATAGAACTGAGACTATTCAAATGATCAAGAGGGTTCTTACTCTTAGAAATCTGGTGCAGACATTGGACAGAAGAACCCAGGATATGCAAACAGAGGCAAATAGGTTCATGGAGAAATTTCAGGTATTGCAGAGTAGAGGACTCCCTAGCTTACTGAACAGCGGAGGGAAATTATTCACCCATGAACAGTTTGCTAAAAGAGTAAATGTTTTTGCCTCAGCACAGATCAATGAGAAGGCCAGCACTTCAGAAGACACAGGGCCTATTACAGGACAGGTTTTCTATAGTAAAATAGAAAATCTATTTTTCATAATGAATGAAATTAATCACTTGTTTGATGTGGCCCCAAATTTTTTCAAATATATAGAAGCTGAAGAGACAATGGAAGCCATCCTCAGGCATCAGCTCCCTACACAGGAATGGTGGACAGATGCAATACAGAGAATTTTGTAATCACTAAGGTATTCACCAAATTTCTGTTTTATTACAAATTTTTTATAAAAAGCACAGTTCAGCAAAGTCAGCATGCAGCATAAATCAAAGCTGAGCCAACTCAGCGGATGTAGCGGCCAACAAAGCAGAAAAAGAAAACCACAGCTGGCAAACCCGAGAATGCACTGCGCAGCCAAAAGTAAATGCGTATTTCCAGAATTAAAACAGAGTAATGCAACCGACTCAGTGACTCTCAAAAGTCAAAACAATCCTCTGACAGACATAAAGGGCATTTACGCTGCATTTAAAATTGTAATAACTCCTTGCCTACTTTCTGAACGTAATAATGAAGATATTTTCTCTCTCAGATGACTCAATGCCTGAGATATTTTGTATACGCATTTCTATAAAGTCCCCTTCGCATATGATTGCAAGGGTTGTTGTTGATTTCTCCTGAAGAATTTCTTATGCTGTAATCCTTTTCAGAAGTTAATAGAGCAAAGCAATGGAATTTCTCGGATTTCTGAGGTGTTGGATGCGTCCTGGTGTCTGTTGATAACTGCTGGATCCCTGTGTATTTCATCATACAATAAGTCTCTGTATCTCTCTCTGTTAATTAGTTGTTTTGTTAAAATCCATATATGTTATCTGTTTTCAATACTAAGCAACAAGGAAAAAGAATAGCTTTCAGGATTTATTCATTGAGTAACCTGAGTTCAATCTGCGTTGTTTATCAATATTTTCTTCAGCTGTAATCTAGTTAAGTGTAATTCTTAAATGCTGCACTTTCAGAATACATCTATCACAGTGACCTTTGTCACAGGAATTCAAGTTTTGCTCCTGTGCAGTTCACCTTCACCCACCACCTCAATAGAAAATTCTTAATTGCTTTCTGTTGATCGACATACATCACCATTTGATCTAGTTTGTCTGTTTAGAATACACAATAGGCCCTGCAGTTTGAGCACCACCAAACCAGCGTATCAGATCACTTCACAACTTCAGACTCCATTGCCCAATGGTATTATACTGTCTAAACACTGCATCATAAGACCTGAAAGAAATCCTTCAACCAAAACATAAACCAAAACCTGAGCATAATAGCTAGCCTAAAACACCATCATAACAAGAGACAAATCATAAAGAGAGAGCCCTCTCTGGTTGCAGTTAGGCTAGGAACTGTAACCCAAAGATTGGTTAGTGGTTACCCCGGCCGTATTCCCTTGGGAGTCATAGGGAACAACCTGGGTGTTAACAAAAACCACCTGCTGCAAGTCATCTCAATATTCTTCTTAATAAGAAAATCCTTTTACAATATTTCTGTACTGGTGTAGTCTTATACCAGTACGCAGGCTTCTACCTGCAGAGAGCTACAACCCTCTCTCGTTCTCTAGTCTTTCTTGGAAGGGAGCTACAACCCCCATAGTTCTTGTACTAGCTGATCCATTTACTAGTACGCAAGCTGCTACCTGCTACAATGCTCCAAAGTTTTCAACTGCTACTGGAAGGGAGCTGCCACCCCCTTAGCTCTCGTACTAGCTAAGATACTAGTATGTAGTCGCCGGCCTACAATCTTCTCTCCTCCAGGTACCACGATTCATAAATTTTCAGACTGGATCCATGAACATCAATCAATCGTCAAGTATATCTGCATCAAACAATCTCCTTTTCCCAATTAGCACTAAATCAAGTAAACACTTCTCTGACAGCTGTACCTAGAACACAGTAACAGTAACCACACACCAAATTCTGAACCCAGAATACTGAAGCAATAGACAGAAGAAACTAGATCATAATTTAAAGATATACGCTACTTCAACAACCTAAAACCTGCGTGCAGATCTATAAAGAATAATTCGTTCTTTCAAATATTCAGACACTAATTAACCGAGATTGTCATATTTATAGATCAAGCATGCGCTTCATATAACAGATCAAAATCATACAAAGATACTATTATTCAATCATAAATATTATGACCCATCAATAGAACTTCTTTATGCGCCAAGGTTCCTCCTTCATTCAGATCCAGATCTGCACCATAACCCAATCACAAAATATTTCAGATCTAGCACTTATTAGATATTCAATTCATTTGATGATACTTTGCCAAATGATCTCCTTCCTCTTTTATAGTCTTAGGCCTTTCACAATACCACGGTCCAAAACCATAATAACACAATACCACGGATCCAATACTTGGGATCAACACTTTTGGATGCAATACCACGGGCCAAAACCATAGGATCAAAAACTGTCAGACTAATAACATGAACCAACCATGAAAGTGCATGAGATCAACACTTTTGGATGCAATACCACGGACCAAAACCATAGCATCAAAAACTGTCAGACTAATACCATGAGCCAACCATGAAAGTGCGTGAACTTTTCTCTTCATGAAAGGAACTTTTCTCTGCATAAAAGTGCGTGAACTTTTCTCTAAACTTTTCTCTGCATAAAAGTGCGTGAACTTTTCTCTACATGAAATAAACTTTTCTCTGCATAAAAGTGCGTGAACTTTTCTCTAAACTTTTCTCTGCATAAAAGTGCGTGAACTTTTCTCTACATGAAATAAACTTTTCTCTGCATAAAAGTGCGTGAACTTTTCTCTAAACTTTTCTCTGCATAAAAGTGCGTGAACTTTTCTCTACATGAAATAAACTTTTCTCTGCATAAAAGTGCGTGAACTTTTCTCTAAACTTTTCTCTGCATAAAAGTGCGTGAACTTTTCTCTACATGAAATAAACTTTTATTTTCATGAAAGAAACTTTTATCTTCATGAAAGTGCGTGAACTTTGCTGCACTATAATTTATCATTTGAGATGAGTGGGTTGCCATCAAGTACAACATATGTATCATAATGCCAACAATCTCCCCCTTTGGACTTGACGGCAACAATACCAAATCACTCTCCCCCTTTGAAATCAAGGGCAAAGGGCGAAACAAGATATTCTCTTTCCTAGAAAGGCATTCCGCTGTTCATACTCCCCCTGAGTACCTGTTGAAATCTCTGAATGAGCTCCCCCTTTGTATATGCCAAGGTGTACCAATCTATTCATGCCACATGCTGAAAGTTCTGCTCTTTCTGAATTGTGTTGTTCATGCTCCCCCTAACTGTAGGAAAGATCTGCAAAAGATGTTCTCCAAGAACATGACTCTATACATCATACGTGACCTTCCTAGCACCAAATACTCATACATACATCCATCTCCCAACCAAGTGGGGATATACCAGAAAATGACAACCAAGTACACTACATCATTCATCCCAGGCATAGTGGGGAAACCAACATAGGCCGTTACATGACCTTGATATGACTGAAATATTTCATCAAATGACTACAATAGATAGAGACACACTATTACATCATGAGTCTTGATATGACCTTTACATCGAATGATATACATGGCATTTATAACAGAGACCAAACACCTAAATAAGATCATGATAAACATCAACAATGACACTGTATGATCTACTCCATAGCATATGTCAACAACAACTAGACCAGCAACTTGTATTAGTGCATGAATCATCAAGGTATGTCTGTATCAACTCATCCTTTTGAACAGAATTCTGTATATACAGAATCATTCACATTCTATCATATGTGAGAAACACCATAGCCATCCAGATCTGCATGAACCAAGTATCATCAATTGGGAATATCTGCATTAATCAACATATGTACGAAAAAACCTATCATATAGGTAAGAACTCATCATCATCATGTCTCCAACAATGCAACTTTGAATAATCATCCATGTATCCAGCCAACAATCCTCATCCATATATGTGCCAAGAACAATCATAATATATGATCTTTATGCATATGACGACAACATCATATGAGTGACTCATCATCAAGTAAAGAAGATGTGAAATCAAGCTATGTACTTCTCCTTATCCTTATGAAGATCACCATGTAAGCACCATTAGAGAATCAACCACAAATCTGATCTAAATATCAACTATGTAACCCCAAGAATCATCTGAACAACTCATAATCATAGCAAAATGAATCATTTATCCATATACGCATCATCACCAAGGACTATTAACCATAATGCCAACAATTCATTAAAAGCATATTCTCCCCCTAAACCTGTGCCATCTTGGTTATTGTCAGATCTGATCATGCATATCAGCAAGAAGTATCAAGACATCATCATTATCAAGTTAGAAACAAAACACTTCTAACCATCAAGTCATTTCCACACATCATCAGCAATTGTAACCATTATCAAACATCGCAAATAATAAACCGAATCATAACTGATCCTTTTCCTGAACCTATCCCTTCTGCCTTTCCTCAAACAATCATATACGCGACTATGCCATAACCAACCCACGTATATACGTGACTTCTCTTTAAGAAACTTGCATATGAGATTTAGGACACTGAAGTTTTACACTTCCAGCTCCCTCCGATTTTGTTATGTCTATATGTTGTGCTATGCCGCCTCTTTCTGGCTGTACTTCTTTCTTCTTCCACATCTTCAGGTGTGATGATGATGTTTTCTCCTTTTGGTATGGTGCCCATACTTTGTTCCTACATTCCTTAGCTATATGTCCAAGCTTGTTACATGTGTAACATCTTACATGTCTCATATTTCTTCTATAGCAATCAACAGCTCTGTGACCAAACATATTGCAAGCAAAGCAATATCCATTAAAGTACCCTGAATGTGATGATATTTCTGCATGATGGTCTTGAAACCTTCTTCTTCTACATCTGGCTACAACATGTCCAAGATTATGACATACATAACATTCAACATTATTCATAGGAGGAGTAAAAGATTTTCTTTGAAGAATTTCTTTCCTTGGTTGATGATGAGATTGACCTTTCATCTCCTTATTGAGCATTTCAGATTTTGCAGTCGAGTCCCTTGTCTTACTTTGTGAACTAGATTCACCTTCAATAGATTCATGAAAACCAAGACCAGTTTTGATAGCAGGAGACCTTTGACTATTAAGAATATCATCCAAGACTTTAGTACTATCTTGAAATCACAACAGTTTATCCTTTTCTTCTAATTTACCTTTCAAGATATTTACCTCAACTTGAAGTTGTTCTTCCTTTTCAAGATATTGCTTCTTCATGTCTTCTTCAGCTTTCCTTCCTTCTTCCAACTGATGCCTTAGTTTGAGAATCTCCTTTTCTTGTTCTTCATTCAGATCCTGCTGCATTTGACGAATTCTGAAGGCACATTCTAGCTGAGATTTTAAGCTGATAACTTCGTTTACCTGTTTTTCATTAGCTTGGAGTAGATCTTTATTCTGCTTCCTTGATTCTTCAAGATCTTCCTTTAGCGAGCGGATTGTGGCTTCAAGACTTTCATAGTAACTGGATCTATCTCTGAGTTTCTTGATGGTTGTGCTTCTTTCATTGACTTCATTTCTTAGAGATGTTACTTCATCCTGCAACTTTTGATATTTGTCCTTGAATAACTCTCGTTGAGCCTTTTGTCTAGTAACAACTTCTTTGAGGGCACCACTCTTTATGTTCAGAAGTCTTTCTTGTTCACTAATTTTGTTTGTCAGCCTGTTAAATTCTGCCTCTATTTGATATCCTTCTTCCTCACCCATAAGAGCACATTCAGTTGTTTCGTTATCACTTCCATCTTTTCCAAATGGATAGATAGCTGGAACATCAGAGGATAGCAAATTCATACCTGATAGTTCATCTTTATTCTGAAATGATTCCGAATTTGAATCTGAATCTGAAGAGCTTCTTATACCTAATCCCCAATCGATTCTCCCACTGTCATAGTTCTTCTGAGATGTCTTCTTCTTCTTAGGTGCTTTCTTCTTAAGCTTCTTTCCCATAGTTCCACGGATCTCCTTCAAGCGATCAAGCTTCTACCAAAGGACCTGCTCTGATACCAATTGTTGGAAATAATACTGAGAGGGGGGGGGTGAATCAGTATTATCACATCAATAAAACTTTTTCATTTCCATATTCAGATTCATATATGCTACTTCCACAACTTCTTATGATTCAGTTAGTTGATCCTTAATGAGTGCATTAGAACATTATCAACCATATTAACAGTAAACAGGTGCAGTAAAATAGAACAGATCATCACACATAAGCCACACACATGAACACCATGATATAAGGTGGAAACCCAATGTGGGAGAAAACCACCTGCTACAAGTCATCTCAATCTTCTTCTTAATAAGAAAATCCTTTTACAATATTTCTGTACTAGTGTAGTCTTATACCAGTACACAGGCTTCTACCTGCAGAGAGCTACAACCCTCTCTCGTTCTCCAGTCTTTCCTGGAAGGGAGCTACAACCCCCATAGTTCTTGTACTAGCCGATCCATTTACTAGTACGCAGGCTGCTACCTGCTACAATGCTCCAAAGTTTTCAACTACTACTGGAAGGGAGCTGCCACCCCCTTAGCTCTTGTACTAGCTAAGATAATAGTACGTAGGCGCCGGCCTACAATCTTCTCTCCTCCAGGTACCACGATTCATAAATTTTCAGACTGGATCCATGAACATCAATCAATCATCAAGTATATCTGCATCAAACAATCTCCTTTTCCCAATTATCACTGAATAAAGTAAACACTTCTCTGACAGTTGTACCCAGAACATAATAACAGTAACCACACACCAAATTCTGAACCCAAAATACTGCAGCAATAGACAGAGGCAGCTAGATCATAATTTAAAGATATACGCTACTTCAACAACCTGAAACCTGCGTGCAGATCTATAAAGAATAATTCCTTCTTTCAAATATTCAGACACTAATTAACCCAGATTGTCAGATTTATAGATCAAGCATGCGCTTCATATAACAGATCAAAATCATACAAAGATACTATTATTCAAGCATAAATATTATGACCCATCAATAGAACTTATCCTTCTTTATGCACCAAGGTTCCTCCTTCATTCAGATCCAAATCTGCACCATAACCCAATCACAAAATATTTCAGATCTAGCACTTATTAGATATTCAATTCATTTGATGATACTTTGCCAAATGATCTCCTTCCTCTTTTATAGTCTTAGGCCTTTCACAATACCACGGTCCAAAACCATAATAACACAATACCACAGACCCAATACTTGGGATCAACACTTTTGGATGCAATACCATGGGCCAAAACCATAGGATCAAAAACTGTCGGACTAATACCATGAACCAACCATGAAAGTGCGTGAGATCAACACTTTTGGATGCAATACCACGGACCAAAACCATAGCATCAAAAACTGTCGGACTAATACCATGAGCCAACCATGAAAGTGCGTGAACTTTTCTCTTCATGAAAGGAACTTTTCTCTGCATAAAAGTGCGTGAACTTTTCTCTGCATAAAAGTGCGTGAACTTTTCTCTAAACTTTTCTCTGCATAAAAGTGCGTGAACTTTTCTCTAAACTTTTCTCTGCATAAAAGTGCGTGAACTTTTCTCTACATGAAATAGACTTTTTCTCTGCATAAAAGTGCGTGAACTTTTCTCTACATGAAATAAACTTTTATCTTCATGAAAGAAACTTTTATCTTCATGAAAGTGCGTGAACTTTTATCTGCACTATAATTTATCATCTGAGATGAGTGGGTTGCCATCAAGTACAACATATGTATCATAATGCCAACAAGAGATTTCTTGGAGCACTCTTGGAGGATTGTGGCATACTTGGAGTTTTGGAGCAAGAAGGCAAAGGAAGAGCAAGAAATCACAAGAGAACATCGGTATCAGCAACTACAATGGGTTTTTCTTGCAAGTATCAAGTTGCATGTATGTTTTCCTCACTAGTTTTGGCATGCATGGCATATGCATGTGGTTTATTGGTCAAATCTGTCATTGGCATGGAGAATTTCCTGGATTGATAGTGGATTTTCCTAGACTTCCCATTTCCTGGATAGACATGGTGTTGTGGGTTGATTTATTGGTTTTTCTGGTTGGTTATCATGTTTCATTTAGCTTGGGTTGAGTTACTAGTTCCTGGAATCTTGGGTTGGACAAATGCTCTGGAAGCCCTGTAACAGCCTTGGTTGGAAAAATGCTCAAGAAGCCCTTGGTGGGTTGAGTTACTAGTACCTGGTTCGAAAAACACTTTAGAATCCCAATGACAGTTTTGGGTTGATTTACTAGTCTTGGAAGCCTTAGTTGGAACAAACGCTCTAGAGCCTTGGAAGGCTTGGGTAGAGAACAATCTAGTGATGGTTGTGATGTTCGACCGTGAGGTGGAATCACTGTTTGATGGGTTGAGGTGGTTTTTCCTCTGGAATCCCTAGATGGTTTTGATTGATGTGTTTTATGAGATCCCACATTCATGCTTGGAATATGGCACAGGGATGACTAGCTGATGGGAGATTTGACTCAACCATGTCTATGGTCAGGTGGTTTGTGGAAGTTCCTAACCTGGTTTTCCTCTACATTATTAATATGAGGTTATTTCTCCTTATTAATTCATGAGTATTATATTGGTTTATATGTGGATGATATGGTTGTTCTTTCCTTGGTATTTCTGTTGCTATTATGTTAGTTATGAGCATGTATTATGACAGTGACTATGTATGGCTCTCATCGTGTTTTTACTTGTAAATGAATGAACAATGTATCTATGGCCTAATGGATGAAAATACAGCTAATGTGTTGAGGCATCAATTCTTTTTAGTGATTCTCAGATGAGTATGAGACCCCTATGCTTATATCTATTGTCTAAACTTGTAGATTACATAATTAGGACATGTTTGACGAAATTCTTGTCATGGCTAGTAGGGGTCCAGTCAAGTCCTTGTTCAAGTACTTGCATTTGTATCATCATTTTGTTGTTATATTTAATTTATTCAAGTGTCATTCAGTTATGTGGTAGTGGCATGGGCTCTGGGACTGAAAAATTGGCACAAATCCTGGAGTCGCAGGCATAGTTCTAAGGAGAAAAGTATACAGATGCATGCATACCCATGTTGTGGGAGCATTTGGAGCCTCCTAGATGCATGGTTGTCCATATCAAGGGAGAATTCGGGAATTTAATGGTATAAATTCTCAGTGGGACCTAGGGGTTGGTTATCTAAGTGGTTGGGATGGCTCCTGGGGGTTCTGTTGCTGATGTGGAAAGTCTGTTTGATGTGTTCTATCAATTCCACTTCCTTAACTGACACATAGGGAGTTGAATCATATCATAGTAACTGCTTGTAACATGTTTACCTTGGTTGGTTGGTTGCTTGGGTATATGTGGGAGGATAGGGGGTTACAGATTGGTATTAGAGCATGGTTCACCCCTCGGATTGGATGGGTTGTGTATTGGTCATGCATTCATGTCGGGTGCATATGTGTTTCGCATGTTGTAAGACCATGTGTTTGTTGCATTTGTATGGTATGGTTTATGGTTGCAGTGAGGTCGCCATGGGAAGTTGATGGTGTTGTTGTGGAGTGTGTTGTCTTGAGTGTATCATTGAATATGCATTATTTATGCACATTAGTATTCAATGTGGTCAAGTGTACAGTGATGTGGTGGTTGTTGTCATGCATGAGGTCATGGTATGTGTAGTTGATCTAGTCATGCATTGATGACTGGACTCTAGTTAGAATGATGGTTATATTCTTATATGCTTATGTGTTATATTTCTATATGTTTTCATGATTATGTTATACATGTATTATGTTGATTTTTTGATCCTGCAAACGAGGTATCCTCCCAAATTATGCTAAGGTGGACTGGTTTATTGTAATTTGGTTTAGCTGACATGATATACCTTGCAGGAAGAATATCAAAGATTACTAGCAAGATGGTAGAATACAATTCCCAAGAATCTCCCTATGGATCATAAGAGCAGCATGGTGTTGGGCACTCTTCTGATTTGGAAGACACGCTGAGAAGCTTAAAGGTATAAATAAGGAGTTGTAAGGCAGACAATGGTGTAATCATATGGGCACAAGAGAAACAAGCAGAGGTAAATGTAGTTATACTTCAGATTTTGTGAGAATTGCAATGACAAGGACCCCTTCAGATCAGCCATGAGCAAGAATACAAAACTAATGGGGCATATGGAAATAGGTCTCCTAGTGGGTATAGTTCATGTAGAGATGTTACAATCAGATACGGCATGTCCTTGGATACTCTGAATAGGAGAGGTGATAGATGCAGGTACTATTCTAGTTCTGGTTCTGACAGGCATTATGATCATCATTGTTATCATCCTTACAGGAGGAGTGACAGTAGATATTTGTTGGACAAGTTTAAGAAAGAAAAACCACCTACATTTGATGGAGAGATGAATAAATCACATGTTGTCAAGGCGTGGTTTCTTGGTATGAGGAAGTTCTTTAGGTTGCATGATTACTTAGAGAACATGAAAGCCAAATAGCAACATTCAGTCTCAAAGGTAAAACATATATTTGGTGGGAAGATGTGAAGAATGTTAGAATTATTCATGAGGAGGACTTGACTTGGAATGAGTTCAAGAGATTATTCAAGAAGAATTACCTATCAGAGAGATACTTTGATGATAGGATAAAATAATTCTATGAGCTAAAGATGGTATCGATGACAGATGAGGAGTACACTAGTAGGTTCTTGGAGACACTGAGGTGTGTGCCTTACCTAAAAAAGGAGAAAGAAAATATTCATAGATTATTAGGGGATTACCAATTGCATTCAAAGACAGGATTGAGTTCAATGAACCTAGATCATTGGAGGAGGCCATCTGAAAGCTAAAGCATTGATATGATCAATCGATGCATAGATCTAAGACTAAGACGGACTAGAAAGGTAATGCAAAGAACAAAGGAAAATGGGACAAGAAGCGAGCAGGACCTCAAGGTATAGGAAATAAAGAGAATGCAACGCCATCTGATAAGTTCAATTCATTTGACAAAGGATAGAGACTTTGATCTAAGGAGAAAAACAAGGATGCAGTTGGACTTGTGGAAAGAACACCACATGAGAGATTTTCCATAGCATTAAGGTGGTAGAGCGTAGATCTAAATTGATCAAGAGGCACAGACACTGGGAGATGTTGGGCAAAGTATTCCTAGGATCTATGCAGCACTGGATAATAAACAGGAAAACCATTAGGAATCTGTCATTGAGATGGACGATAATCTTTGTGATCAAGTTGTTTCTATTTTGATTGACCCTAGATCTAATTATAGAAATGTTAATCCTGACCTAGTGGATAATTGTGGTTTGAGTAAAGAAGTGCATGTTAAGTCTTGGTTACTGCAGTTGGCTACAGGTACAAAGAAGCGAGTTCATCATTCGATAAGAGCTTGCGCATTTGATTTGAATGGTATTCCTACCTTAGTGCATTTGAATGTATTACTGTTGGGGTCATATAATATGTTGTTGGGTATGGATTGGTTTTACATTCATAGAACCAAGGTGGATTGTTATGACAAATCCATTGAGTGCTTGGATGACAATGGGGAACAAAGAATCTTAAAGGGTAAGAAGAAAGCAACATCAGCTAGAATGGTGATAGCTATGCAGGATAAGCATAGTCGTAGGAAAGGGTGTGTGTTATTTGAAATTCACATTTATAGTGACAAAGGTAAGGAAGTTGAGGATGTAGATGTTTTGAGTAGGTACCCAGTTATACAACAGTTTCAGGATGTATTTCCTGCAGATATTTTAGAGTTATCACCTCATAGGGAAGTAGAATTTTCTATTGAGTTGGTGAGGGATAGGTCCAGCATCAAAGGCACCCTACAAGCTGAGCACTCTAGAGTTGGTAGAGTTGAAGCTCCGGTTGAACGAAATGTTGGACAAGTGATACATTAGGCCAAGTGTATCACCATGGGGCGCACCAGTATTGTTTGTGAAGAAGAAGGATGGTGTGCATTGATTACATGCAGTTGAACAAAGTGACCATCAAGAACAGATATCCATTTCCAAGGATTGACAACTTGCTTGATCAACTAAAAGGAGCAGCAGTGTTCTCGAAGATTGATCTGAGATCCAGATATCATCAAGTACACATTAAAGAAGAGGACATCTACAAGAAAGATTTCCAAACCAAGTATGGGAATTATGAGTTTGTTGTAGTTACATTTGGTTTAACTAGTGCTCCATCTACCTTTATGTTTTTGATGAATAGTGTGTTGCGTCTTTATTTAGACAAGTTTGTTATTTTGTTCATTGACGATATATTGGTATATTCTAAAAATCAAGAAAAACATGTTGAGCATTTAGCAGCAATGTTGAGATTTTTGAGAGAGCATCAGTTGTATGCTAAGCTCAACAAGTGTAGTTTCTTTCAGACTGAGGTACACTACTTGGGGCATGTGGTTTCCAAGCATGGCTTAGCAGTGGACCCATAAAAGGTAAGAGTTATCTTGGAGTGGGAAGTTCCCAAGAATGTGGATGAGGTGAGATATTTCATGGGGTTAGCAGGGTATTATAGGAGGTTCATCAGGAACTTCTTACAAATTTCTTATCCTATCACATCATTGTAGAGGAAAGGTAATAAGTTTGAAGGGACAGAGGAAAGTGCGGCCAATTTTGAGCAGCTCAAGCAGTTGTTGACACATGCATCAATGTTAAAGATTGCAGATTTGGACAAAGAGTTTGTAGTATTTTCCGATGCTTGCAAGAGAGGACTTAGTGGACTCCTTATGTAGGATGGACAGGTGATATGGTATAAGTCACAAAAATTGAATGAGCATGAGCAGAACTATCCGACACGTGATCTGGAGTTGGCAGCGACCATACATGCATTGAAGATTTGGCAGCATTATCTTCTTAGTAGGATGTTTTTATTGATGAGTGATCACATTGGTTTTGGGTATCTATTTGATAAACTGAATCTGAATGGCAGCCAGGCTCGGTGGTTGGCCACGATCAGTGAGTATTTTCAGATCAGGTATATCAAAGGTAAAGAGAACAGGGTGGCAGATGCTCTTAGCAAGCAGATATAGGTAAATCACATAGAATCTATGAGCTCCTATGGGACATATTTATAGGATATGATCTTGTAGATAGGTTAGCAAGATGATAGGTATATGGAGATTGTGCACAGGATGCAACAGAGTACAGGTGGTGGTATAGGTACATGTACAGGTACAGGTACAAATGCAGGTGCACAAGATGTAACTATTGTCTCATTACAGATGGATTGGTCAGGTTTGGAGACAGGATATATGTGTCAAATAGCAGTGATCTAAAGAAGGTGATCTTGAGGGAGTTTCATGTGAAACCATATTCACATCATCCAAGATATTAGAAGACATTAATAGTAGTGAATAAATTCTATTATTGGAAGAATTTGAAGAGAAACGTAGCAGAGTTTGTGGTTAGGTGCTTGGATTTTGATTAGGTGACAGTAGAGTGTAAGTATCCAGGTGGACTACTACAACTGATTTTGATTCCATATTGGAAATGGGAGGTCATTTCCATGGAATTTATCATAGGTTTTCCGAGGAGAGTGAGACAGCGTGATTCCATCATGGTAGTGGTGGAAAGGTTGAAAAAGGTGGCCCACTTCATTCCAATGAAGTCCACATTCTCAGCGAGTGATGTAGCACAAGTCTTCATCAGGGACGTGGTCAGATTTCATGGAGTTCCGAAGAATATTGTATCAGATAGGGATGTGAAGGTCACTTCCAAGTTTTGGAAGGAGTTGTTTATGAGTTTGGGCACAGAGTTAGCTTTCAGTACAACTTATCATCTGCAGACATATGGACAGATAGAGAGGGTCAATAGGATATTGGAGGACATGTTGAGGATGTATGTGATGCATCAACAGAGGAAGTGGGAAGAGTACCTTCCACTGGTATATTTATCTTATAACAATGTCAGGAATCCTTGGGGATGAGTCTGTTTGAGGTATTGTATGGGCGAGGTTGCAATACTCCCATCAGTTGGATCGATACAATGAACAGTTTGGTTATTGGACCAAACATGTTGGCAGACATGGAGTGGGAAATGCAGGTAATTAAGAAGAACTTGAAATCAACACAGGATAGGCAAAAGATCTATGTAGATCAGAATAGGTTGTTCAAGGAGTTCTAGGTTGGGGAACAAGTGTACTTGTGGTTCAAACTGAAGAAGAACTCCTTGCAAATTGGATCATGTGCTAAGCTGGCACCCCAGTTTTGTGGACCTTTCAAGATTATTGAGAGGATTGGCCTAGTAGCCTATCGACTTGCACTGCCTCCAACAGTGAAATTCCATGATGTTTTCCATGTGCCATTGCTTAAGAAGTATGTTAAATAAGTTGATCATGTGATTGATTAATCTGTATTGTAGGTGGAGCTAGAAGGAGAATTCCAGCCAAAACCGTAGTGTATTTTATAGAGAAAGAAGTTCATGCTCCGGAACCCAAGCAATCAAACAGGTTAAAGTGTAATGGAAGCACTTTTGGCCCGATGAAGCTACATGGGAGATGGTGGATCATATGTGGTCTATGTATCATTCCTTATTTGCTGGTTGAGTGGATGTTTTGGTATATGTCTTTGGTATATTTTTTGGTGATGTTTGGTACATTTACATATTTATATGGATGTAAATATTTCCATGAGCTATGTTATAAATCTCTAGTAAGAAATATGGGTGTTGTTTGTCAAATTAATTGTCTTAAATTGTTATATAAATTATCGACTGGAGTTGGTAAACTTGTGAAGCCATAAATTATCGACTAGAGTTGGTAAACTTGTGAAGTGCAAGTGCATTATATATGCTAGAAGCCTTCAAATTATTAATGTGTATGATTAAGTTATTGAAAAATATTTCTAAGGATGTTTTATGTTCCTATTTTACTCTTTAAAGGAAATGAAATTAATAAATTCAATCTCAATTACATTCCTTCTCACTCCTTTCTAATGAAATAAAAAATTCTCTTTAAACTTGTAAAATGAAACTAAAGAAAATTTACATTGTCTTATTGAATTAACAAAAACTTAACTAATCTATTGCAACACAAATTTAATTTCTAAAAGCAAAAGTATTCATCTAATGTTCTAACAATCCTTTGCATAAAAACTAAAATAAAAACCATACATCTTCTCATTATCGATCACTCATGCTTTGAAATAAAATTATTTTGAAATGAAATGCTCTAAACAAAACTACAAAGGAATCACTCATGTTTTAAAATGAAATACTTTGAAACAAAACTGTATGGAAATCACTCATGTCCTGAGATGAAACACTCTGAAATGAAATTGTAAGGAAATCACTCATGTTTCTAAAATGAAACACTCTGAAATGAAATTGTAAGGAAATCACTCATGTTCTAAATGAAACACTTTGAAATGAAATTGTAAAGAAATCTATGAAATGCTTTTGAAATGAAAGTTGTAAATAAATCTATGAAAGGTGTTTATGCTAAAATTATCATCATTACTGTAATCTTGCTATTTCAGGAAAAATGGTATGGCCATTAGATTTTGACTATTTTTTAATATGGTTGTTTTGCTAGCATGGAGGTAAGTAATTTATTTAACTGTTTGGTTGATTAGATTCTTCAGAACCACAATTCAAAATTACAACTAATAAAATATGTTAATTTGCCATTCAGTAAAACTTAAATTGATTAAATTAACACAAATTTGAATTCAACATTTTTACTTTAATTTAGCTATATTTAAACTAAATGAAAATTACTAACTACTATGTAATAATTGTTTGTATTTTCATCATATATAGTAATACATGTTTGTCTATACATCACAATTTTCTACTCTTTATACTTTTTTCTGTTAACAAAAGTTCCTCTCTTTAAAAGATTTCAAGACCCTTACCAAAATAAGATAAGTACAATGATGCTCTTGCATCAACATTAAACTACTATTTTAACGATAACATTAAACTAAACTGATAATTTGATCGTTTAGTAAAACAAATCAATAATTTAGGAAACAACCTTATATTACTAATATATTTATGAACATTGAATTCATATTTTGGTCTTTAAGCTTTGAAACAACCATACCCTATCAGCATGGTCTATCAGTCTTGCAAGTTAAGAGGAAAATGCACATCTCAAGAATTCGAATAGTTTTCATTCTCTTCAAACTTCTTCCACATTTTCATTTTAGATCTGTACATTTAACTGGTACACCTCCTTGTCAGCTCTTCTAAAATCTTCAACCTTTTTCCTCTCGCCCTAATAATCACTCTCCATATGTTTGCTGCTATTTTCATTACTTTCTATTTCTATCATTGTTACTTCTAAAACTAACTAGACAAAAGATTAGAATGCATTGTGTGCAAACATGGTATTTGCACACAATGGATTCTAATCCCATAACATTACTCCCAACCAAAAGCAGTAGTGATTGAAAGAGAATATGATGAAAATAACGAGAGCATACGGAGAGTGCTTATTGCAGCGACAAAGAAAAATGAGTGATGATTTTCAAAGAGTTCAGAAGGAGGTGGACCAGTTAAACTGTAATTTAATAATTTGCTGCCATGTTGCTCGTCCAATACAATGATTTGAACAGTAGGTGAGTACAAATCGTAAATAGCTCTAATTCAGTCGACGCCCTTAATACGGCAGCATTAGTTCGCCTGCGATTTTAGCGTTGCCCTAGCTGAGGAGAATTAAAATGTAGGTTTAGACAAACCTGTTTTTTATTATTATCTAGGGTAATAACCATGTATAATTATCTATCTTATGATTTTGACATTAAAAGAAACAAATTAATGAAATATATCAATTAAATATTAAAAAGATATGAAGGGAAGAAAATTAAATAATATAATTTGTTATTCAATGTTAGTCTAAATTTAAAAAAACTTATATTATAAAAACACTATTTAAAATATCAAAAATATGATTTCACCTATTATGATATTAACTTGCCTATTACCCGAAAGAAATGATAATCTTTATACACCAAAATATATCAAAGAATATAACTTCTATGTAGTTAAACTTTTATGATAATTTTTGGCTTCTTTTATTTTTCTTCTGTAAATTGTAAAATGCGAGAGAATCTTTTCCAAGTCTTTTTAAGAGAAACATTCTTCCTTTAAACCAATATAGATACATCTTAAATCGGAATGCACCAAAAACGAATGTATGGAGTTAAGATTAAGATGGATCTAACCTTGTACTCTTGTTTTCCATATTGGGTTTCCTCAAGCTTTTTTATAAGATTCATCATTAAAAAATACCATGGACAAGTACTACAAACTGTGAAATACTATGAGCTTGTAAACCACGATAATTTTACAATCTAATATAACTTCATAGTTTTAAAGTTAAAATTATAAATAGTCTAGACTCATAACTCTAGATCTACTAGCCTAAATCCATATTAATTCCATATCTACCAAGAATCTAGAGGGATCAAAACTCTTTTTCACTCTAAAAAAATATTTGCATATCAAGAGATTTGATCCCTCTCAAAGCTTGGTAGATCTGAAGTTAAGATGGATCTAGGTTGGTTTTATTTTCCTTTTAAATAGGCCATATTCCATATGCATACCATAAGTCAATACCATGGG
Source organism: Pinus tabuliformis (assembly GCA_031772625.1). NCBI lineage: Eukaryota > Viridiplantae > Streptophyta > Pinopsida > Pinales > Pinaceae > Pinus > Pinus tabuliformis. Next base: position 1,671,354,112 of record CM062817.1, on the reverse strand, counting down.
TTTTCAGTACCATGCGCATTTTTTTATAATTATGTTTTATTTTGTAATTTATATTTACTTTTTCGTATTTATAAAAATATATTATGAATATATTTCTATTATATGTAAAATAATTTATTTATAGATAATGTTACCCAAACACTATCTTTTAAGTAGTATAGTATTTATAACAATTATTCTCCAAAACTAGATGCCAAAATAAATCTCTTATCAACATATGTGAACATGATCTTGCACATCTTATGTTTTACTAGATCTATTGTGTAGGTCAAATCAATACATTATTTTGTTGTTATTGTTAATATTTTTTAAGAAAAAAGGTGACTCCTGTATTTACAATGTCAAATGATTGAAGGTAATCTAATAATAAGGATTTCTATCTGAATAATAGATTTAGTCAAATTTCATTAATCCATGTAGTGAAATTATGTTATAAATTTTACACAACACTTTCATTATAACTCTCTCTGTCTCTCTCTCAAACACACACACATAGGTATATAGCAATGCAAATAATGCACACACATAGATGTGTTTGTGGGGGTAGCAGGCAATACAAGTGGTGGGGTAGAGAAAAATCCATGATGTGTACTCTGGTTGGTTTGTTTGGGGTTTAGTCACAATCATGTTAGTGGTTCAAATATCATGGGGAGGGGCTAAGTGGTGGCCTGGGTGCAGGCGATATTGACAAACGCTCTAATCCTGATACAATTTCCTCTAATTTTGGTTGAATCCCTTCATCTTCCTCAACTAGATTATCAGCCATCTATTTCTAGACTGACTGTTTTATAAATTTTCCTTTTTTAGCTACTATCACTAATCCTTTTCCATTAATTGGCTCAACCCATGTTATCGGGAACAATTTCATAATAGAAGCCCTTTTTAGCACTATCGGCATTGTAATTCCATAGGAATTACAATATACACTATCAGTGCTGGTGAAAATAGCAATAATGCAATTATACATAAAATACACTATCAGCGGGTTAAAATGCCCATAATGCAATTATAGATGAAAATACACTATCGGCAGGTTATTCCATGAGAAATGGAACAACACTATTGACGCTTCGCCATTGGCCTTTCCCCGATGCAATAATATTGTAGCATTATCGGCGATCGCAATCGGCAGGTTCAACACTCCCTTTACACATAACAATGTGATGCGATAACACTTCGCGGACCCGATAGAATATAAGTCCTCCTCTATAATATTTCAGATCCAGTTGTATCGCAATATCAGATTTCGGCGGTTCAATAAGCCCGGTTCCTCTCCACTGAAGCGATGCGATGCGATAGTGCTTATGGACCCGATATGGATATAAGTCGCGCTTTATAAGATTTCAAGTCCGGATTTCAAATTCGGACTATGTTTTTCGTTGTTTCTTAGTGTAAATAGGAATTTAGCTTGCGGGACTAAAATAATGCATAAATTGGAAATAGAGCACATCGATATGAAGGAAAAACACTCAAACCAACTCTTATCAGAGTATTAACTGGAAAACCAGGCCGAACCACTGTTATAAATACTTACAAGTAAACGATGCGAGAAAACCAAAGATATGCATAAATACTAGATTTAATAGACAAATAGGTGTTCAGATGCATAGAAAGGGTTTCAGAGGTCACAATGCCTCCGAGATCGACCAATACACAAAGATATCCTCTTCTTTCCTTAAGCAATATGATATAAAACCACTCGGTCAAAATCCCTTTACAATAGCATGAAAGTTACATAAATATTGGTTCGTCTTAACAACCAGATCGTAATACAAAGGCTGAAATTTATTAATCCTATATGTTCTGCGAGGAATTCTCCTTGAGAATCTCCACTACACTAACTAATCCTATCTATTTTGTGAGGTATTCTCCTCGATAATCTACACTACAATGAACTAATTAACACTTATTACATCATGATCTAACCCCATATTCTAGCTCTATGCTTAACTAGAAAAGCATGGAAATTGATGGCTAAAGGATCCCACTCCTTTGCTTGTAGATTTTTTTGTATTTTTGGAATAAGTTTGAAGTCTTCTTCCTCCAATTCTCATGCTCCTGCATCAGACTCCTGAGGACAAAATTCTTCATGGGCTCCTGTCCATGAGCTCTTCTACAGAACTGCCCAACTTCTATAGCATGTTTTCTGTTACCCAAGTAGCTTTAGCAATTGGTTGATCCTTCCATTTGACCAAATACTGAAGGTACTTCTGTCCTCTAGTTTTCTTCAACAGTTTCTTGTCCAAAATCCTTTCTGGTTGCAATTCCTTTGCTGTGGGTAACTGCTTTACCCATTCAATTTCTTGTGTCTCTTGGTATTCTTTTGTATCTTTGGCAATTTCATCTTCATACTTGTACAGATCAGCAACATTGAAAATTGGAGATATTCCAACATCAAGGGGTAATTCAATTTCATATGCTTTTGTAGAAAATTTCCTTAATACTCTGCATGGTCCAATTTTCTTTAACTTCAAGTTGTTATACTCCCTCTTTGGAAATATTTCCTTCCTTAGGTGTGCTAAAACCAAATCTCCAACTTCAAAGTTCACCTCTCTTCTTTTCATTTCTGCTCTGGATTTGTACTTGATGTTACTATCCTATAGTTGTTGTTTCACTTGTTCATGTATTGCTTGCGTTTGTGAAGAAAAATATTCTCCCTTTGCACTTCTCATCTCATATTTTCCCAAGTTTCTTAACTCAGATACTCCTCTTGGGTGCATTCCATAAACTATATGGAATGGACTCTGCCCTGTACTCCTGTTAGGTGAGTCATTATATGCATATTCAGCCTGTGCCAATACTTGATCCCATTGCTTTGGATTTTCTGCAGTAAGACTCCTTAAAAGATTACCCAAACTCCTGTTCACAACTTCAGTCTGTCCATCAGTGTGTGGATGATAGGCAGGACTGAAACTCAGTTTAGTTCCCAACTTTTTCCATAATGTCCTCTGAAAATGTCCAACAAATTTGGAATCCCTATCTGAAACAATACTCTTAGGTAACCCGTGCAATATTACAATCTCCTTGAAAAACAAATTAGCAATGTGAGTAGCATCACTGATTTTATAACATGGAATAAAATGTGCCATTTTTTAAAATCTTTCCACTACAACAAAAATTGAATCATTTCTTGTTTGAGCCTTTGGTAAGCCCAAAACAAAATCCATATTTACCATATCCCAAGACCTATCTGGAATTGGTAATGGAACATAGAAACCTGTGTTTTGGCTTTTTCCCTTTTCATATTGACATACTTTTCAAGTTTTCACATACTTTTCCACTTTAGATCTCATTTTCGGCCAGAAATAAAATCTGTTCAACTCTTCATAAGTCTTATCTATACCAAAATGTCCTACAAGTCCACCACTATGTTTCTCTTTGACTAAGTTCTCCCTCATAGAACAATTTGGTATGCACAACTGATTTCTCTTAAACAACAATCCATATTGTAAGAAATAATCCAACCATTTATTCCGATCCACCAAAACAACATTCTTACAAGCTTCAAATGCTTCTTTGAAATATAAATCTGTCTCATACAATTCTTTAAGAAAATCAAAACCCAACACTTGAATTTGACTCTCTAGAAGTAATGTATTTCTCCTACTTAAAGCATCTGCGACTTTTTTTGATTGGCCATTTATATGCTTCAAGACAAAATGAAAGCCTTGAAGATACTCTACCCATTTGGCATGTTTCTGGTTAAGCTTTAGCTGCTGCATAATATACTGCAATGCATGGTTATCTGAATAAAGTATGAACTCTTTTGACAATAGATAATGTCTCCACTTCTTTAATGACTGCACAACTGCATAAAACTCTTTATCATAAGAAGAATACTTCTTCTTTGGATCATTCAACTTAAATAAGCTATAGGTTTGTCTTCCTAACTTAAAACACCTCAAATAGCTTCTCCACTAGCATCATATTTCACTTGAAAAGGTTTACTAAAATCAGGTAGGACCAAAATAGGTTTTTCAGTGATCTTCTTCTTCAACAGCTAAAAATTATTTTCTGCTTCAACAGGCCATCTAAATGGTTGTTTATTCTTCTTTATGGTCTCAATAATAGGAGCATTGATCTTACTAAAATTCCTTATGAATTTCCTATAAAAACTAGCAAGACCATGAAAACTTCTTACCTCAAAGACGCTTTTAGGTGAAGGCCATTCCATGATTGCCTTGATCTTCTCTAGATCCATATTCAATCCTTTAGCAGAAACAACAAAACCCAAATACACTAATTCCTCTTTCATGAATGAACATTTCTTCAAATTCAACAATAATTTCTCTTATTGTAACCTTTGTAAGACATAATTCAGATGTCTGATGTGCTCCTCCTTAGACCTACTGTAAATTAATATATCGTCTAGATATATTATTACAAATTTACCAATAAACTATTTAAGAACATCATTCATGAGTCTCATAAACATACTTAGTGCATTTGACAACCAAAAGGCACTACTCTCCACTCATACAATCCTTAATTTGTCTTAAAAGCAGTTTTCCACTCATCCCCTTCTCTTATCCTTATTTGATGATACCCACTCTTAAGATCTAGTTTTGTAAAATACTTTGCTCCACTCAAACAATCCATCAAATCTTTAATTCTAGGTAAAGGAAAGATGTACCTAATTGTGATTTTAATGATGGCTCTTGAATCAGTACACATTCTCCAGCCTCCATCTTTCTTTGGACTCAACACTGTTGGTACTGCACAAGGACTCAAACTTTCTCTGATTAGTCTTTTGTCAACCAGTTCCTGAACCTGATTTTTAACCTCTTCATTTTCTGTGGGAGTCATTTTGTAAGCTAATTTGTTTGGTAGATTTTCTATAGGAATCAAATCTATATGATGGCTAATTCTTCTAATGGGTGGTAACTCATTAGGCAAATCATCAACAACGATATCACAATAGTTGTCCAACATTTCTTGAATTTCAATGGGTAAATCAGAAACTTTAGTAGAAGTCATTATTACCTTGGGCTTGCAAATTACAACAAAATTTACCTCATTCTCTTCAATCTATTGTAAGTATTCCTTTCCTCCTAGCAATAGAGTTTTTGGATCAATCTTCTTTCCTGATGCATCCTCTTCTCCCATAAGCAGCAATGTATGATTGATACCATCCTTACCAAACTTGTAGGTGTTTCTTTTCCCATCATGCATAGCTCCTTTGTCATATTGCCAAGGTCTTCCAAGCAATATGTGACACACATCCATGGGCATCACATCACATACAATTTTATCCTTATATTTTCCCAACTGCAACTCCACTTCACACTGTTCATTCACTAACAACTGATGTCCCTTTTGTAACCATGACACCTTGTAAGGTGTTGGATGTCTCATTGTCTTCAGCTTCAATTTCTCCACCACTTATGTAGAGACAAAATTATCAGTGTTGCCACTATCAATGATCATCTGACAACATTTCCCTTGAACCTTACACTCTGTTCTTAACAAAATCTTTCTTTGTGATAGTTCAACTATCTCCTTTGTTGGCTTGAGAAAAACTTTATTTACTACCAAAGATTCTCCTCTCTCTGGTACATTTTCTTCTTCTGTTACTATTGTTGCTTCTTCCACAGCTTGAGCAAAAATTGTATTCCTTTGACTTGTTCCTGCATTCTCTGGGCATTCAAAATCTCTGTGTCCCAGTTTGTTACACCTATAACATCTTAATTCTCTTCCTCTGCCTCTGCCTCCTCCTCCTCTAGAAAAACTCCCTCTACCACTTGTATCACCTCCTGTGGGTGCATGCTATTTTGAGTTGTTGCTAGCTCCATCTTTAGGTGTTGTAGATCTTCCTCTACCACCTTAGCTTCCTTTTCCTCGGAAAGTACCTCTTCCTCTAGCAAACTACTTCCTCATGAGTTTTTCTTCAGCTTTTAGTACAATCTGATAAGCTTATTCTATTGTTTTAGGAGACAGTATGCTTATCTCGTCTTGAATGTCCATCCTAAGACCATTCACATATCTAGCCACCTTCTCATTGATATCCTGAGTTTGTCCAACTCTTATACTTACCTTATAGAATTCCTCTGTATATTCCCTCACTGTCATAGACCTCTGTCTAAGATTCTGCATCTGTCTGAACAAGGTTTGTTGATAATTACTTGGTATAAACTTACCTCTTAGCTTTGCTACCATCCTATTCCAATTTCTGATTGGTTTCTTGTTAAGACTATTTCTTTCTACCTGCACTCCATCCCACCAAAGTGATGCATGCCCTTTTAGCTTCGTGATAGCAAACTTTACTTTCTTCTCATCATCTGTTTCTTCATAATTAAAGAATTTCTCCATGCCATTAATCCAGTCTATCAATTTGTCTGGATTCAATCCTTCTTCATATATTGAAACCCTAGTCTTTGGCCTAGCTGTGGATCTCAACTTTGATTGGAAGAACCTCATCTCAGGAGTAACTGCTATAGTTTCCTCCTCTCCTTCAGTTTCAACCTCAGGCTCACTAACATCTCCATCATCTATATTTCTCCCTGTTGCTAATTCTTCTAATCTAGCCTACATCTGTTGCATAGCTTCCATCACCTCAGCATTTGCAACTGGTCGACCTCTTCCACCACGTCCTTGTCCTCTTCTAACTTTGAAAGCCATATTAGGTTTCCTTCTCTTGCTTCTAAGATTCAATTCATTGTCAACAGGTTGCTCTGATACTACTAATGGTGGCTTGGGTGTAGGCTATATTGAAAAATGCTCTAATCTTGATACAATTTCCTTTAATTCTGGCCTAATCCCTTCATCTTCCTCAACTGGAGTATCAGCCATCTATTTCTAGACTGACTGTTTTATAAATTTTTCTTTTTTGGCCACTATCACTAATCCTTTTCCATTAATGAGCTCAACCCTTGTTATTGGGAACAATTTCATAACAGAGGCCCTTTTTAGCACTATCAGCGTTGTAATTCCATAGGAATTATGATATACACTATCGGCATTGTTGAAAATAGCAATAATGCAATTATACATAAAATACACTATTGGTGGGTTAAAATGCCCATAATGCAATTATACATGAAAATACACTATTGGCACTTCGCCATCAGCCTTTCCACGATGCCATAATACTATAGCATTATTGGCGATCGCAATCGACAGGTTCAACGCTCCCTTTACACATAACAATCCGATGCGATAACGCTTCGCAGACCCGATAGAATATAAGTTCTCCACTATAATATTTCGAATCTGGTTGTATCGCAATATCAGATTTCAGCGATTCAATAAGCTCGGTTCCTCTCCACTGAAGCGATGTGATGCAATAGTGCTTACGGACCCGATATGGATATAATCCGCGCTTTATAAGATTTCAAGTTCGGATTTCAAATTCGGACTATGTTTTTCGTTGTTTCTTAGTGTAAACAGGAATTTAGCTTGCGGGACTAAAACGATGCATAAATTGGAAACAAAGCACGCCAATATGAAGGAAAAACACTCAAACCGACTCTTATCAAAGTATTAACTGGAAAACTAGGCCGAATCACTGTTATAAAGACTTACAAGTAAGTGATGCGAAAAAACCAATGATATGCATAAATACCATATTTAATAGACAAACAAGTGTTCAGATGCATAGAAAGGGTTTCGGAGGTCACAATGCCTCTGGGACTAACCAATACACAGAGATATCCTCTTCTTCCTTAAGAAATATGAGATAAAACCACTCGGTCAAAATCCCTTTACAATAGCGTGAAAGTTACATAAATACTGGTTCGTCTTAACAACCAAATCCTAATACAGAGACTGAAATTTATTAATCCTAACTACGCTAACTAATCCTATTTGTTATGCGAGGTATTCTCCTTGATAATCTCCACTATGCTAACTAATCCTATCTTTTTTGCGAGGTATTCTCCTCAAGAATCTCCACTACAGTGAACTAATTAACACTTATTACATCATGATCTAACCCTATATTCTAGCTCTATGCTTAACTAGAAAAACGTGGAAATTGATGGCTAAAGAATCCCATTCCTTTGCTTGTAGATTTTTTGTATTTTTGGAATAAGTTTGAAGTCTTTTTCCTCCAACTCTCATGCTCCTGCATCACTAAGAGTGGAAACTACTTGTGGGGGACAAAAATTACTCTATGGGCCACCCATGCTCTATTGGCTTTTACACGATTCTTGTGACAACATGCCACCATTAGAAAGATTATTATTTCATACAAAATTCTTCTTCAACCCAACCAAGAATCATATTACTTTGAAGATACCCATACACATACACACACATTTGGAAGACATATGGTGCATGTGTGTGCGTGCATGCACACACACACACATATGGGAAAAGGAAAACCAAAAAGAGTTTGACAATAGCTTTACATATAGATTGATTAAAGGATAAGGTCCAACACATATGTATACTTACCTTATACTCAATTAACCATTATGATACTAAGAGTTACCATAACTTTGTGACTTTCCTAATTGACATGAACGACATGTTATGCGTAGAATTATATGCATTGGCAAACTAGTTTACAAGAAGATATTTTATAATCATAGAATTTAATTGAAGATGCCAAATATGGCATATGTGATTGTTTTTTTTTCATAAAGTATTGCACTCAACATATGTGGGCCTAGAAAGAAAACATAATCATGTTACAACAAGTATATGACATTTTATACAAAAGTAATAAAATAAGAAATGGCACGTTTAAAAAAACCCTAGAAGGTCCCTCCTTAAGAAAAAGACCATAAAGTAAAACTACCCAAAATCATACAAAATAACATTTGAATATTACACACCATACATAAATCCCAATATTTGGAAAAAAAAACTTTTTCCTTGAGATATATTTATGCATGGGGTCCCCAGAGTCATATATTTTGACTCATGATGCCTACAAACATTCTTGTTCATGAAATACGATTAGGGGTGAAAGATTGAATGGTAGGGATGCATCCAATATTTATATTTTCTTTAATCCACCATCCAATAATTTTGTTTTTAGATGATATATTTGTAATTCGTAAATAAGAGACATCTGCATGGTTATCCATACTCGTAAGTGTTCACCCTCGGTTATGGATGTCGATATGCTAGTTAATTTTTTATCAAAGAGGCAAAATATTGTAAGTTATGCATTTCATATAATAATTTATATTTATAAAATAGAACATAATACTAGATATCCCCTTGTGGCTCATATTTCACTATGCTTACAAAGAAAGAAAATAAATGAAAACATTGTATAGTATACAAATGCACTTAATAAATTATTTGTATGATCTATCTAATAATAATTAACTAAAAAACCATCTTAATAAATCCAAATAATTCACTTAGATATTTTCTTAGCCTTTAATTATCATGAAATTTGTGTATATCACTAAACTATTTGGAAGAAAACATTTAGATGAATTATCCACAAATGGTTTGTCATGGCATTTGGTCTCAATGGTGTATTTGTGATTTTCATATGGATATAAATATATTTGCTACACCACATCTTGGTATCTTTTGCATGGTATAACTAAATGAAATTTACCTAATTTGGAATAGGAAATCACATGATGACATGAGGTATGCATTATTAGTATTATATTTGTTTTCAAGAACAAAAACTCTGAACAAAGCTAAAGATGACATTTTTCTTGGTCATGAGATACCTTGGATTCCAATTGTCTATGATTTGATATAATCCATCCTATAAATATACTCATCAATAATAATTTTCTATCTTGCTTCATATTATCACTGATCTCTAAACTTTTGGACCCAACTCAAACTTAGAGTTATGCATCACTCTCAATTGTTTGACAAAATTCCTATAATTCCTTATAGCATTCCTTCTTGTTTTGTAATGAAATAGTGTATGTAATTATATGTACTAAAGAGTTAGGTATATTCAATATTAAATGCATAACCTATAAAAATAAAATAAAATATCCATGATATAATTACACGTGGTTCTTTTATTAAATAGAAAAAACTATTTTCAAAAGAAGACCTATAGTAACATTAACAACAACAACAAAAATAATTGGTCCAAATTGGCTAACCTTCTAGTCATTGCTTTAACATGGGAATAAATTTGTACAATGCATGTGTTATAACCATAGCCTATTCCTTTCGACGTCCTTATATTTTTAGGACCATCTTGTCTTATTTAAATAGAGATTAATGATTTAATCTCCTTCCTATTTTATTTATTATTAGTATGATCAAAGTATCAACTTGGTGTTATCTTTTATATGTCAAACATATTTTCCAAAGGAAATGAATAGTATGTTGTAAGGCTTTTCAAAATTTTGAAATGAAGGGTTGCTCAAAAATAAATAGTATTTATGCGCTAGTACAATCATTCATATTAACAAACATTTATATCATATTGCACCATGCCAATGTGAAGATAGTTTCATAATGTTGCAATGACTATTTAACATGTATATTCTTCTTCACATTAAAACTACTAGTTTGATGGTAATGTTTCATGTTGAATGTTTATAGACATAAATTTTTGATTCTCTTCTTCTCTCAATTCATTTGGGTATGAAAAATATTGTGGTACTAGGTGGAGGTAATAAGTTATATCTTTTACCAATGACCGAAGAACTAGTTGTGATTGTTATAGGATTTTAATGGTGTTTATGGTTCACATGGTTCTTATCTTGGAATGTTAAAAATTAGAGGCACACAAATGGTATTTGAATTGAATTAAACACTCCTTATTTTTAAAAGTGACATGAATGGAAACGATTCCATCGATTATTCAAGCACCAGTGTGTGGTCTTATTTAGCAAACTGTGTTTTTTTTTGTTTTACAAACATAAATTTTCCACAGGGCACCATGTCATATTCAACACCGGTGCTTGTATGGATAGTAAAGCACTGGTGAATTTGTAAATCCACTAAAACATCCACCCCCCACCTCCTCTAGTGACCTCCACTACAAACAAAATTCTAACCTATTTTTATGGGGGATTCCGCAAAAACCTGCACTAGAAGGTCTTTTCTTTGTAGTGAAATGCTGCCAAATCCATATCAATATCGCCAATATGTTCAATAGAAATTCCACCCTCCATAGACATATGCTACAATATCCTTAAGCCTTGCTTCATGTTTGCCTCTCCTAAACTAGCTTTTTATCATCACATTTTTTCTCAAATCTTGATACTTGTTTCGTGTCATTGATGGGGGATACATCAAGGCCATCCTGAGGCGGGTCGGTTCCTGTCAACATCAGAACATTATTTAGTAATTTGACTTAGAAAATCCCTTTATTTCCTTGGAGCTCTCATACCTCAATGGCAAGTTTCCTCGATTTTGGCAATAGGTTCTCATCATTGACGTTATACCAGAAGATTTTGTGTGGTGTTCAACTTCAACTCATTTATTGGCACGACATATATTATACTATAGTACCTTAATAACCATTATCATTATAGGTGGTTCATCTTGCATTTGTTAATGGCTTACATCATTTTTTGGTAATCAGATAGTGTCTACCATTTTCAACTCCAACACATTTATTCACATGGTTAGACTTGTACTATCAAGTGACAAGGCAGAAGACCTTGGATCTAGTTTCATCCATCCTACCTATGATTTAAGGATTCATACAAGATTACAAAGTATGATGACTATGATCATTCAAAAAACTATCCAAGAATGGGTCCACCATATGTCATATATGGAAATAATTTTTATTAATATACATGTACATGTAATTTGGATTCTATGTTAACTATGGGTATGCCTACCTTAAGAATGATATCATTATGATAACGTATTGTAACATATGATGATCTCATTCAATTTATTCTTGATCCAGACTTGTCACAAGGTAAAGCACTTTTGTCCTCAACCACCACTTCTAACTTTGTACTTAGGGGGTAATATATTATAGGTAATTTTATCACATCGAATCAAATGGCTTTGAAAATGGATCAATCATCATCCTTTAACACTTTACTTCCATCCTCTCCAAAGCCTAGAACATCCTCTCTCCAAAAATTCCAAGAATTCTGGGTTAAACAACTCAAAACCTTAATTTTTTCAGCCCATCACACTTTCCCTTTGAGCAATAGTGCAGTTGTTGTGTGTACAACTGCATTATTGTAGGTTCTACACACAACAACTGCACTGACTGACACATGTTTCCTTTGTTGCAAGTGCGATGGCCTCTAGGATTCGGTAAAAAATAAAAATAATTTGAATCTTCTTCTTTCCATAACCTTCTTGAGTAGTTTTAACTATTTACTGTTAGATCAAGATCTCAAAATCCTATACTTGAGGTCTTATCTCTTGTCCCTAGAGATTATCCTCCCTCGTATCTAGATCTAGGTCCTAGATTGGTAAATCCCAAACCACCTCATTTACCCTATAAATTTACTACCTCCCATGAAGTTTGGGTTAGTTTTTGGAGACTCTAAGTTATGCCCTCATGCTAGTGCTTTGTGCCTAAGGATCCATTATACATCCATGCACTTGAGTTTTGATTGAAGGCTTTCTTTGTGACAAGCGTAGGAAAATATAGTTGGGAGACATCTACCAGGTCAAGATATGTAATGGGTTGTATTTTCTCCTACATTCATTAATACACAAGTGTTTTTTTCCTTATACTTATGTCTCATTTATGCATATGCATTACAATTCCTTCTTGAATAATTGTTTAGAGATGTTAGTACATGTTATTTGTATGTTGTAGTGCTCTTGCTTGTTTTAGTTGTTTTGCAGGTTCAATTTATAGCATTTAGATTTGGAGCTGAAATACACAAGCAAGGAGAAGAGGAGAACTTGCATTGGATTCTAGGTATGTCTTTCCTCCATGTTATAATTTCTCTAAGGAAAGCATAAGTTCTTTTGTCTCTGTTGTTTCTATATCAAGACACTAGATCTAGGGAGTTTTTTTTTGTCCACTAAAAGGAATTATCTGTCAAACACTGGTAAAACATTAGTTACCCCACTCTAATGGTACTCACTCAAAAGGAGACATAAAAATATTTCACTCACACTCTTAGGCATAAATAAAATATTTTGATGTGCATGTGAAATAATGTTGACCATAATAAAATATTACAATGCCTGATGTGAAGAAATAATTGAAAGTATCAAAATTCAATTATTTCCTAATAAGAGTAATCAGAGGAAGATGTATAATTCTTTCAATTCTTCATATGAAATTAATATATAGCATTTAAAAATATATTGATAATAATAAAACTTATTAATATAGACAATATAATTCATTAAAAATACATTTCAGTGTCCATGTTAAATAAAATATTTCAATGTTAACTATGTACATATTATATATGGTTTAGAAAAATTATGCATATATGTGTGTGTGTGTGTGTGTTAGGTAATGTGAATCTTGAGATGACTAGCATGCCTAACTTTTGGCTTGAGTAGTCGCAATTCGAGGGCATGTAAGCCATCAAAATCACCCCAAGATTGCTCTCAACCTAGGCCACACAAGGTATTAGCATGGCTGGATTTTTTCCCACGAAGCTTTGAACCAATGACCTTTACACTACAAAGTTCCTTAACAAAATACATTTTCACCATCTACTCTATGCCTCGTGGAAAAATTATGTATATATTATATAAATCAATTGAAATAAATAAATTATTATGATTAAAATATTTGAAATAGTCTCACTATTCTACATCTTTTCCCTTTTCCAAGTATATATTTTTTTCAATTTTATTTGAAATCAGGGGTGGAAGGAGGGGGAGTGGTCCTTTATGGAATCAAATTTTTAGAGTATTCATGGGGCTTGGTGAATATGACAAATAATCAAAAAAAGTCTTATGGTTTACTTCAAGGCATTATTCATCAAAGAAATTCAATTCTCCTCTCTCATTATGTTGGGTGACTCCCTTTTAATAACTCAATATTTGGTCAAAGGATCTTCCCCTAGAGAAAAATTTCTATATAACTTCATAAATCAGATTAAGAAGGTATCAAAAGATATCTCAAAGATGAGTTTTAAGCACATTCTAAGGGATAATAACTAGGAAGCAGATCAATGTGCCAACCAACGTGTTTAAATTTTGGAGAGTTGATGGTTAATGATCAATTTAGACCATCCTCCATACCTTAGTCGATTAAGATTTTTTTTTTTGGTAAGTTAAGTAGTATTTCCTGAAATAATAACATTACATAGTTGGTTCTTTTGAAATCCTTATATGTCCCACTCTGCCATAATGGAAACCATAAGTTGAGACCTATAGAAAATAATGTCCATGAAACTACCAAGAATAAAACTAACCTCATCTAAATAGGAAAAATAATAATCAAGACATCCTACAAAAAACCACTACATAACATCTGGTTCAAGGGTTTGAAGATTTCACTATGGCAGGGTCATCACCGTCCACACTAGTAGGCTCTTGAAGCTTGAAATCACACTAGATATGTTTTTCCATATGAGCAAGATGGGCATCCAACATGTTCAAAATATATTGTATCTTCCATTGATTCATATGAATTTCGTTCAAGAAGGAGACGGTGTAATTTCTCTTTTCATGTTTTTCTTGAAGATCATAATGCAACAATATGTTAAGCTACTAGTGAAGAGTGACTAGCTATAGATATTGGTTCCTTCATCCCATGACATGACCAGGGCTAGGAATTTAGTGGGATACCTCATCAAACATGTTAACATCAAAATTAACGATATGTTCCTTAGTGACATGGGCTTCCCACTTTTTAATACCCTTATGTGTGATAGGGGGAGGCACTACGTGGAAGACTGTAATAACTCCTTAATTTGTGCCTCTGCACATGGCTTATAGGCTCACTCAGATCCCCTTAACCTAAGGGCCCTCTAGCTCAAAGGTGGGACATGCATCCACTTGACCAGAGAAATCCACAACAAAATCAAAAGAACACACACCCATGACCCCATGGGAAGCTAATAAATAAGACCTCATCCTCCTTAATAAAAACAATTTAGACAAACATAAATATTCCAAAATCGCTTTCCCTAGTCAACACTAGCCCTATCCAACTCACCACATTATCTAACAACCAAAAATAAATCTTCCACAAGTGAATAGTCCGTCCAATAGACAAGTTAAAAACTCAGTTCCTTGCCAAGTCCAAGTCCTCAAATATGCAATGAAAACAATCCCACTAGAGAGGAAAAATTTAATAAGGCTAGAATAGAACTCAATATAGGGACATGCAACAAACAAATTCATAAAGAGGTAGTTACTCGATATATGAAAATCAGCACTATAGAAGACCACAATATCAAGACCACTTGCTTGTTCCCTCCACCACTGAGCCCTGTCGAATTCTCAGAAGACATTCAATGAAGCTCACACCAGGCTTCCAATAACCAAATTCGACAATGTCTTCGATAAGAGCCTAGACGAAACCTAATACACCTAGAGCAAAAGAAACACAAAGAATTTTCAGGGAATAAGGAGGGAAATGATTTTGACTCCTTGTTGACAGTATACCCATGCTATCCCAAACAAAATATTTCCATGCCATCCACAAGAAATAGACACAGTTGATTTGCACGATATAACCACTTTCCCTCTCATTCCTCAACTTGATAAAATATCAAAGCCTTAAATAAACTCTTGTCACCTTAAATATCTCGAGTAGGGGAGTGTTAAGACTCAAAATCGCAAGTGTGGGAGGGAGTCGGTCATGTATGCAATAGTCATAGGTAGGGCATGCCACACCAACCTCCACCATTAATACCTACATATCAAAACAAGATGGAGGACCCTAATCCCGATGCCTCATTTTGATGAATAGATCACCCTCATCGAGGACTAATGGATTAAGAATGAATCCTATTTTCAAATGTACAAATTTGGGGGGATGGGATTTGTTAGTCAACGTGGATTCAAGGAAATATATTGCAATTGGGGATTATATTTTGTAGGCTATATGTATTGCAAGTTTTATTCAATTTTAGGTTTCTATTGGAAGGTACTTATCTCCAAAGATGTATATTCTTAGTATTGGTTTTATTCCTTTTCAAAGGATAATTTTGGTTCAGGAGTTTGTAGATGATCCTGAAGGTGGGAGAAAAAAATATTGTAACTCCCGATGTACCACTGTGATATTGGCACAAATTTGAAATTAATACAAATATTCTCATTACCATTAAAAAAATATATCGAAATCTAACAATGATTTGTTGGAATTTCAAGTTTAAATTGTATAGTCTACACAATCTAGGTGGCCAAGGGAAGGTGTTGAATCCATTTATACATTCAAAAATTCTATTTATACGTTGTAATCTTAACCACGGATCTATCAAGCATCAATAAAAATCAATTCTCTCAAAGTGAAAACGATTTTTGAAGTGTTTCCCTCTAAAAAAGAGGTTTACAACTCATGAGATTTTATCCCTAAGTGGCCAAGAGGATTTTAAGGTGTTGAATCCATTCATACATTCAAAAATGAAATCTATATAATGAAAACTTGCACATGGTTTATGTATGTAACCAATATAGATCCATCTTAACAACATATCTATCAAGCATCAAGAAAAATAAATTTCTCGAAGTGAAAACAAATTTTCAAGCTTTTCCCTCTAAAAAAGAGGTTTTCACCTCATGAGATTTGATCCCTAAGTGACCAAGGGGATTTTAAGGTGTTGAATCCATTTATACATTCACAAATGAAATTTATAAAATGAAAAATTATACATGGTTTATATATGTAACCAATATATATCCATGTTAACCACCAAGCTATCAAGCATAAAGAAAAATCTAATGTCTTGAAGTGGAAACAAGTTCAATTTTTTCCCTCTAAAAAAGAGGTTTTCACCTCATAATATTTGATCCCTCTTAGCGATTGCTACATCCATAATTAAGATGGATCTATACTAGTTGTGTTGAAAGGCACATTTACAACTTGGTATGAGGGACATATGTAATTCCTTTTGTACTCAACCTCAAGTTGACACATGTCAATTTAAAATAAATATCAATTTTTCTTTAAGTAGAAAAACAATGTCAGCAATAATAAAAAAGACAAAAATGAATATGATGTTTGGTTATTTTTAATTAAAATAATTATAAAACATCAATAATCCCACTCTCATTTTACTTGCTTAGTTCATTGTTGATTATGAAGGAGATGTATCAATAATCCTACTCTCACTATACTTGCTCAATTTGTTGTTGAGCATGAAGGAGATGTAAAAATATTCACTCCCAATATCAACCATAAATAAAATATTTTGATATCCATGTGAAGTAACATAATTTTATATAAACTTTAGAGCGAGATAAGGCAATTAAAAATAAAAGAAAATGTATTTTCACTTTCGAGAATATCAAGAAGATGTATACTTCTTATAATTTTTTAAAATATTTCAATATATGACTTACATAAATTATTTGAATATCCATGTTAACTAATTTATTTCAATATCAACTAATACATATATGTATATATAGAAAGAAATCAAACATCAAAAAACACAAAAATAATGTAACCATAAGAAAATATTTCAATGCCTAATGAGAAGAAATAATTGTAAAAAAATTCAATTATTTCATAATAAGAGTAATAAGTTGATGATGAATGATTCATTCATTTCTTAATATTAAATTAATATGTAACATTTAAAAAATATTATTAATATAATAAAATTCAATGTGTCATAAATAAAATATTTCAATATGTAGAGTTAAGTGATATTGACATGTATTTAAAAATATGTTAATAATAAAATAAACATTTTAATATAGATAATGTTATTCATAAATATATTATTTCAAACTCCTTCCTCTCACGGGATGTCGACGTCCATTACCTGCGCACATCCATTGGACAACGAATCCTTAATCCTTGGAAACCCTATCATTCAATCCACTTCACTTCCATCACTTGAGTCTATTTCTTTAAAGCTCAATTATTTTGTTTCTTCCTCTCCCCCTAATAATTATAAAATTAAATATTTTAATTCCATTCCTCCTTATAATAATGTTTCTTCTAATAATTATAATGTTAGTATTTATGATTATTTAGCCCACAGGCTCAAATTAAGCAAGCTATTGACAAATGTGGAAGAACGGCTAAGAAGAGCGATGAAAAACTAGGGTTAGGGTTTGGGAATAGGCATCCCCATGCGGACCTGCTCCTGGCCAAGTGCCGGGGACCCCGTACCCACCTGCAGAACCACACAACAAAACATTGACAAATAAAATAAGGGCATAAGTCACAGAGATCAGGCCAGGCTGTGCGGAAATGACTGAAGCAAGCGGGGGGGAGTGATCCCCTCCTACAAGGAGATCACAACAGGGGAATCAAGTCAAATCGGTGCAAATGGCGGACCTGGAAATCATGGCAAGGATGCGCCGGTGATGGGAGTAGTATGGCAGGTGCAAACAGGGAACAAATGTCTACCGAGGGTAAACAGAAAACCCAGGTTCGTAATGACGAACAAGAAATTAGAAGAGTACAGAGGATATATGAAAGACCACGCACTTATCTGCAAGTTTGTAGGAACATGGCCGTCTGAGAAAGATTTGATGAAATGGATACAATAGAAGTGGAAACCCAAAGGGCATATAGATCTTAAATTAGGGGCAAAGGGTTTTTTCACAGTAATATTCACAAATTTGGAGGATAAGGAGAGGATATTTGAAGAGGGACCATATTTCTTCAACAATGCAGGACTATTCATGAGGCAATGGGAAGAGTGTTACAACCCAGAAAAAGAAAGGATGTTAGCGGCACTAGTTTGGGTTCGACTATTTGGACTCCCGATAAAGTTTTGGGACCCAGAGATTTTAGAAGGAATTGGGAACTCAATAGGGACTTTTGTGAAGGTAGCAGAAACCACCAAGAGAGGCAGATATACATCATACGCCAGGATCTGTGTCCACATGAATATCACAGAACCACTACCGAACCACATTGAAATAGAATATCACGATGAAGTCTGGCAACAGCTAGTTGATTATTAACACATCCCATTCAGGTGCAGACGGTGCCATGAGTATGGCCATTTGTTTAAACATTGTCCAATGAATGAAAGTAACACTCAAATAAATCAGGGGGATGAAAAAAGAAGTACAAATCAGGAGAGGAAGATGAACGAAGGGAACAAAAGAGGGTTTACGGAAGTACATAGAAGAAAGAGACCCCAAAAAGGAAAGACCAAACTAAACCCTTCTTACCTAGAAGGCAATCAGAAAAGCCAGAACCAGTTCGAGGTCCTACGAGATCTAGAAATGGAAGCGGAAGGAGAAGAAGAGGAAGAAGAAATAAGAGAAGTCCAGAAAGAAAACAGGAAGGAAAACAAGGAAACAAATAACATAGAACTGGAAAAAGAGGGAGAGAAGGGAGATCGGGAACAAGAACAGATTCAAATGGAAATAGATCCGCAGCAGGAACAAGAAGGAGAGGAAGAATAGATCATGAGGAAACTTCTACAGGAATGGAAGCATTTGGATGAACGGTTTATACCAGATGACCAGAAACAACTCTATAAAGACATGTTCCAAAGATACAAGGAAAAACGAGGAAGATGGACAGCAAAGCAACCAGAGCAACTTGGATCACAAGGAGATCAGAACACAGAAACAGGAACCACAGGGAAAGGTGGAAGGAAAAGAGGAAGGAGACCTATGAGTGAGACCATTCAAATGGTAGGAGATATGCTGGTGAATTCAGGGAAAGTTGTACCATTGTCGGAGGTCTTCCAACAACCCCCAAAACTATTGAAATGATTATTACAACCTGGAATATCATAGGGCTGAATAGTAAGGGAAAACAAAGATATTTGAAAGAGAGACTCAAAAGGGATAAGCCAAATATAATGTTAATCCAAGAAAAAAAATTACGGGAAAGCAAACTAAGAGAAGCGTTGAAAAATTTCAAGCCGCATTATGAGATCATTGGTCAAGATGCAACAGGTAGTGCAGGAGGAGTAGCAATCCTTTGGAACCCAGAGGTAGTCCAATTTGAAGATTGGACCAGCATACCACACATCCTCTTAGGGAGATTTAGAATTTTAGGCTCTCAAGAATGGATTCTCTTATCAAATGTATACGGGCCCCATATACAGAGTGAACATAGGGTTTTCCTTCAGAACCTGGCAGTCATGCAATCCCTTTATCCAGCTTCACCTTGGATAGTGGGAGGAGACTTCAATATGATAAAATATTTAAACGAAAAAAAGAATGGGCTCAGAAGAATAGAGATAGACACAGAAGCCTTTGGAGATTGGATAGCAACTCAAAGGCTTATAGACATACATAAAACAAACGGAATATATACATGGAATAACAGGAGGGGAGGCAGCCACCAGATTGCCTCCAGACTAGATAGATTCCTACTGTCAGAACAGATCATAAATTGGGACATTTTCATTGAAGCTCTGATTCTTCCTAGAATGGGATCGGATCATTGGCCGATTAAAGCTGAACTGGACATAAAATCCAACCCTAAGAGAAAGCCCTTCAGATTCGAAGCCTTTTGGCTCAGGGATAAAATTTTTATGAAGAAAGTAGAAGAATGGTGGAAACAAAGCAGTCAGAGAGGAAGAAACAAAATGCAAAAATTTCAGATGAAACTAAAAGAACTGAAAGGAAACATGAAGAAATGGAATAAGGAAGAATTCAGACATATACTCAAAGATCGGCAGCTACTAGAGCAGAAGATGAAGCAAATCCAACAAGAAATAATAAATACAGGTAGAAGTGATGACCTGGCTAAAGAGGAAGGGATCCTGATAGGGAAACTAGAAGAGAGGCAAAACAAGAAGAAATCTTATGGAGGCAAAAATCTAAGGTAAACTGGTTAAGAGAAGGGGAACATAATACAAAGTTCTTCCACCAAGCAATGATCCAAAGAGGGCAAAGAAATAGAATTTTCTCTATTAAAAATGAAGCAGGGACAAGAGTTACACATCATAAGGAAATAGAACAAACCTTGGTGAAGTATTTCAAGGATCTCCTCATGGAACCCAATGTCGACTGATGAGGAGCTATTGAAAGAATCTGTAATGAGATTCCGAGCAGGATCACTAGAGAACAAAACCTAGCCTTGATGAGGGCAGCCACTCTGGAAGAAGTAGAAGAGATAGTGAAAGGAATGAAAAAGAATAAAGCCCCAGGCCCCGATGGATTCACGGCGGAATTCTATCAAGCAGGATGGGACTTCTTGGGCCAAGACATACTGGACGTAGTGGAAGAATCAAGAAGGAACCAAAAGGTAAGTACAAGCCTAAACTCAACCCTCTTATCTCTAATTCCTAAAGATACTAAGTCAGAAGTCCCTCAGGGCTTTAGACCTATTGCCCTCTGTAATGTGATATATAAGATTATAGCTACCTTAATGGCTAAAAGACTCAAGCCTCTCTTATCTAGCATTATCTCCCCGGAGCAAACAGGCTTTGTTGAAGGTAGGCAAATCTTGGATGGGCTGGTGGTCTCCCAAGAAGTGGTGCACTCTCTAAAAGTTAAAAAGGAAGTAGGTATGATGATCAAACTTGACCTCTCAAAAGCTTATGACCGTTTGAATTGGAAGTACCTGAAAGAAGTTTTAAGAGCTTTTGGCTTCTGTAATAGATGGATTGAATGGATCTCAGCCATGATCTCGTCAACCAATTTCTCTATCCTGGTGAATGGAACCCCCTCCTAGCCTTTTAAAGCGTCCAGAGGTCTCCGACAGGGGGATCCTTTGTCTCCTTTCCTGTTCATCATAGTTGTAGAAGGCCTAGGAAGATACATCAAAAAATAAGTTAGAGAAAAGAATCTCAAAGGAATCCAAATTTGGGGTAATAACCTTCCTATTACCCATCAGCAATTTGTTGACGACATCATGTTGTTTTGTAATGTGTCCCTCAGAGAAGCTCATCGAATCAAAGCAATTTTAGACCTTTTTATGACAGCTTCTGGTACCCAAATTAACAATGACAAATCCTGCACGTATTTTTTCAACACTGCTGGAAATATCAGAAATTTCTTGACTAGAACTTTGGGATTCCGCTCAGGGGAACTCCCAACCAGATATCTTGGAACACCGCTAGCCCTAAACCCCTTGAGGATGTCAAACTAGCAATAAACCCTTGAGAAAATTTCTAGAAAACCAGCAAATTGGTCTTTCAGAACTGTGAATTTCACGGGTAGAGCAGTCTTAGTTAAAGCAGTACTCCAATCAATACCAATATATCAACTATCGGCAATGGTGACCCCAAAAGGAGCATGCACAAAGATGACAGAGATATTCAAAAAATTTATATGGGGAGGTAAGAAAGATCAAAGGAAATGGTCCTTGGTATCTTGGAAGGATTTAGTGAAAAGCAAGATGGAAGGAGGATTAGGCCTTAGAGATCCCTATGTTTTGAACCAGGCAATGGGTGCTAAGTTGTGGTGGCATTGGTTGAATGGAGGAAACGACCTATGGAAAAGAATATGGACAAAAAAATATAATATGCCTACAAAACCAGAGGAAATATTAAGAATAAGGGATATACCGAAAGGGTCGACAATATGGAATCTAGCCAGTCTCGATAAAGAAATGATAACTAGACATGCTTTTTAGGAAATCAGGGATGGCAGCTCAGCAAGATTTTGGGAGGAGGCCTGGAAGCAAAGAGAAAGAATGAATGGACTGCAAGCCCTAATGGACATAGGCCAAAAAGCAGCTGAGAAATGAATGAATTTAGTCAGATACTTCTGGAAGATGGAGAGCCAAGATGAAGTATGGAGAATCTGGAAGAGTCCAAAAGAATGGATGGATCAAATAGTTGGAGAGCAAAAAGAGTTATATCAAAAGGAAATGCAGACAAGGAGAATACCCATAAGATCTGGACTGGACATTCTGAGATGGGGACACACAATAAAAGGAAATTTTTCAATTAAATAAGCTTATCATATTTTAAACACCAGAGAACTAGAGGATATGACAAGTACCTGGAAACAAATATGGAATAGCAATTGGTGGCCGAAAGTGGCCCATTTCATATGGCTGGTTATTAAAGGTTGTATTCTGACCTGGGACCAACTCCAGAGGCATACATAGCCCCCCCAGATGTTCTCTCTGTAAACAAGAACAGGAAACACAAGAACACCTCCTTAACTCATGCACAGAAGCTCAGCAACAGTGGGAAGAGATTAGAAGGCTTTTCGGAAAAACACATGGAGATCAACAGAGCATTGAAAACACTATTAAAATTTTGGGAGGTGGACAATTTACGAGTCCGGTGGTGAGACGAGCTTGGAGCCTGGTGGTAGGGATGAATATGTGGATGATCTGGAAAGAAAGAAACAGAAGAATCTTCCAAAACAAAGAAATGACAAAAGACCAAATCTGGGAAAAAACCTTGAGCCATATTCGTGAAACTATACTAGCGGATACTTGGAATGGAGAAGATTGGGAAGTGACGCAGGAAGAAGAGAAGATTCTAAAGAAACTAAACATGCATCAAGGGATGGTGGCCCCTCAGTTGTGGAAAAAGACCAGGACGAGATATAACGGCACCCTGCATTTCTCCCATCCATCGGCAGGATTCATAAAGATAAACTTCGACGGAGCCTCGAAAGGAAACCTAGGCCTAGTAGGGATAGGAGGTCTATTCAGGGACAATCAAGGAAGAATGAAATGGATCTACATAGACAATGGAGGCATTATGAGTAACAATGAGGTGGAACTGATGGCAGTACGTCAAGGTTTAAAGATAGAAATCAGAAACGAATATAATAACCTGGAAGTGGAAGGTGATTCCCTAATGGTTATACAAGTACTCAAAAAACTTAACAATGGGACCTCATGGGACAAAGTTATGCAGAACTGGAGAACAGCCAACCTAATCCAAGAATTGGAAATTATTCTAAGAATATTTTAATATATGATCATCAAGCATGTTAGAAGAGAGGCTAACAGAGCAGTAAATTTCCTTGCGAACTGGGGATGCCAGGAACAAGGGAGGAAAATGGATAGTATATGGACGATGCATTCAAAAGACTTAGGATTTGAACAGCTAAGCATGATTCTCAATCAAGATAATCATGAAGACACGATTCAAAGGTAGTAGAGACAGATGGCTCCTGATCGGGATGAGGAATAAGGTAGGTGAGGGTGGCAGGAGTGATCATTATAAGGGAAGAACAACTAGACGTGACCACAGGAATGAGACCGCCCCTCCAGCCAAAACAATGAGCAATCGGCCAGCACAAGTTTCAAGAAATCGGAGTGGGGAAGGTGGAAGGCAAATGATTAGCAATAGTGGCGGTGGTAATGGCAGAACGAGAAGGGTGGTGAAGAGATAGTATATGAAGGTGGCGGAGGGTAAAGGAAAGGGTATTCCAGGCGGGACGAAGGAGGAGCTGAATGCGGCGCAGCCAGGAGGAGCCATCAGGGAGGTTTGCGTTCTCGGGTATGTGCAACTTGCAACCTCTGTTTCCTTATTATCTATCACAGTAAGTAGAATGGATATGTTCAATTAATGTGAAGTCCCTGATGAAGAAAAGGGCCTGAGTGAGCTCGGCCGCCCCTCTGCAATACATTGTGAGGGTCAACTGGGACCATCTCAGGTGGGGAATCCTGATGAAAAGGGAAATTGTAGCCGGGAGCACAGTCTGGGGAATAATTTGGAAAACCATGACAAGAATTAAATTGTAAGAGCAGAGGGGAGGTCTAATAGTGGGGACTCGAAGATTATGCCCTTAGTCCACTATCTGATCCGCATGACAGAGGGCCTTATACATCTCTTGTACCTGAAGAATGGAGATCAGTGCCAGATTCAAAAAAACGAAGGTGATTGTAGTAGAAGCAGAGGCACAACCAAAGGGAAATTGGTAAGGGAAGACGATGATAAGAAACTCAAAAAACTGACACCTGTGATTGATGAATGTCTATAGGAGAGGGTAGAAAAAAGGATGGCGCACCCAGGTCGTGGAAGAGGACGCGGAGATAGAGGCCGTCCAAGGCAAGGTAACCCGGGAGGTAGGCCAATATAAGCCTTAGGTAATCAGCGTAGAGGAATAAGGTCCACCCTGACAGCGGTTCAGGAAGTGGAAAGAGCTTACCAGGAAGGCACGGATGAGGACATCTGTCATATCATCCAAAATATGGAATCCAGTGTGTTGGAGGGACAGTCAAAATCAAAGACAAAAGAATGGGCAGAAATGGTTAGAGATCCAGGAAATACGAGGGGAAGACTGACCCTGTACAGGCAGTCTCTGCATATTTAATGGGTACTAAAACGCCTCCTGGCAAAGGCATTGGAACAAGTAGTGAAGGAAATGGCAGAAATCACCAACGGTATGCCAAATTTGCAGAAGGAAATGAAGAACTTCCAGGGCATCATGATTAGACAGGACAACAAACTAGAGGAGATGTCTCAGTTGTTGTCTCGAATGGTTACCTCTCACCCTAGCCAGGAGGAACAAATGGATATCCCCATGGATATGGACCAGAATACAGGAACCAGAAAGGAATGATTTTCTTGAGGCTCTGATGTGTTTTTTGAACTTCTCCTTTTTTACAGTTTTATGCAAATTAGTAGCTTAATAGGTAGTTTCAGTTGTATAGTGCATATAGCCAGTATGGAAAGACTTGTCAAATTTTGTTTTTGGAATGCTTATAGCAAACTAAGGTGGCCAACAAACCTGGTTTCCTTGCGGGGCAAGTTGAGGCCACCAAAACATTGTATCTGGTCTCCTTATTTATCATAAATAGAAAAGAATGGTACTACCTCCACTTACAAAAAAAAAAATGTTAGTATTTATAATACATCTAATCCATCTAATTCTTCAATATCCCCTACGCTAAATAAAGGTTTTGTTCATTTGAATATAAATAATCAAATTAATAGTGATCAAATCAATAATCCTCCCCTTAAATCCATTTGTCCATCAAATACTTTGGCTAACCCTAACACTTGTCCCAGTCCCCTGATACATTTTCCTTTCCAAACCCTCTTTTCTTGTTAATGTATCATCATATGATCATTATTTTTCTTCTCATCATCTCCTGGAGAAAGGGTTTATCGTTGTATCCTAATGCTCTACTGAATTAGTTTTCCAAAGCCTTCCCACTCATGCTGCTAAATAAATTCAGCAAGAAGTTGGCATAACTCTTCATTGTTGTAAACCGTCTAACCCTAATTTATCCATATGAAGTCCAATATGTTAAGCATATTAATAATAACCTCGACATTCTTATCCTAGAGGCCAATAAAGGAAATTCTAAAATCATTATGAACACCACCAACCATGAATCTAAATTGTTTGATCTTCTTTCTTCTTCTTCCTACAAAATCCTTCCCAAAAAACCCATTAATTCCATAACTCAATTTGTCACAAAAGTTATAAAATCCTCCTCTATAGACGATTCCATTAAAAAATGTCTTATTATACATACCCCCCAAACTCGTAAAATCTATGGACAACAAAAAATACACAATCCTGTCATCCCCCTTGGACCTATTGTTAGTACCATCAAAGCTCCTACCCATGCTCTTGGGCTATGTGTAATACCACTGGTCAAAAATCCATGTAAAAGTTAATAAAGGAAAAATAATAACCATGGTTGATGGGACACTTATTCCAAGTTGAATGTTGGGAAAAAACATAGTGATGGGGATCATTGGTGATTGATTAAGGGCTAAGGAAATTGGAAAAGGCAATGGTAAAGGATTTGGAAAGGCAAAGTGGAATTTATTGGCATTTATTTATGAAAATAATGGAGATTAGGAGAAAAGGGAAGTGAAATATCACAATTTTCATGTGAGGAGGTAAATGAAGGAAAATAATGGAAAATGAAGAAAATAGAGGCCTCATTAATAAAAAGGCTTTTGAGGATCAGTTCATAGACTTTTGTCAGTTCAGTTTTGGAGCTATGTCTCTATTCTCTCTCTCTCTCATACTCTTTGACACTTAGAGTTTTCTTGGAGCACTCTTGGAGAAGTGTGGCATACTTGGAGTTTTGAAGCAAGAAGGCAAAGGAAGAGTAGGAAAGCACAAGAGCACATCAGTATCAGCAACTACATCGGGTTTTTCTTGCAGGTACCAAGTTGCATGTATGTTTTCCTCCCTAGTTTTGGCATGCATGGCATATGCATGTGGTTTATTGGTCATGATTTGTCATCAACGTGGAGAATTTCCTGGATTGATAGCGGATTTTCCTAGCCTTTCCATTTCCTGGATAGCCATGGTGTTGTGGATTGATTTATTGGTTTTTCTAGTTGGTTCTCATGTTTCATTTAGCTTGGGTTGAGTTACTAGTTCTTGGAAGCCTAGGTTGGACAAACGCTCTAGAAACCCAGTAACAGCTTGTGTTGAGTTACTAGTCCTAGAAGCCTTGGTTGGAAAAACACTCAGGAAGCCCTTGGTGGGTTGAGTTACTAGTCCTGGAAGCCTTGGTCAGAAAAACACTCTGGAATCCCAGTGACAGTTGTGGGTTGAGTTACTAGTCTTGGAAGCCTCAATTGGAACAAACGCTCTAGATCCCTGGAAGGCTTGGGTAGAGACCAATCTAGTGATGGTTGTGATGTCCGACCGTGAGGTGGAATCACTGTTTGATGGGTTAAGGTGGTTTGGCCTCTAGAATCCTTGGATGGTTTTGATTGATTTGTTTTATGAGATCCCACATTCGTGCTTGGGATATGGCACAAGGATGACTAGTTGAAGGGAGATTTGTCTCAACCATGTCTATGGTCAGGTGGTTCGTGGTAGTCTCTAACTTGGTTTTGCTTTGCATTATTAATATGAGGTTATTTATCCTCATTGATTCATGAGTATTATATTGGTTTATATGTGGTTGATATGGTTGTTCTTTCCTTGGTATTTCTATTGCTATTATGTTGGTTATGAGCATGTATTATGGCAGTGACTATGTATGGCTCTCATCATGTTTTTACTTGTAAATGAATAAACAATGTATCTATGGCCTAATGGATGAAACTGCAGCTAATGTGTTGAGGCATCAATTCTTCTTAGTGATTCTCAGATGAGTATGAGACCCCTATGCTTATATCTATTGTTTAAACTTGTAGATTACATAATTGTGACATGTTTGACAAAATTCTTGTCATGGCTAGTAGGGGTCCAGTCAAGTCCTTGTTCAAGTACTTGCATCTGTATCATCATTTTGTTGTTATATTTAAGTTATTAAAGTGTCATTCAATTATGGGGCAGCGACTTGGGCTCTCGGCCTGAAAAAGTGGCACAAATATCGGAGTCGCGGGCACAGGTTTGAGGAGAAAAGTATCCAGATGCATGCATTCCCATGTTATGGGAGCATCTGGAGCCTCCTAAACGCATGGTTGTCCATATCAAGGGAGAGTTCAGGAATTTAATGGTATAAATTCTCAGTGTGACCCAGGGGTTGGTTACCTAAGTGGTTGGGATGGCTCCTGGGGGTTTTTTGCTGATGTGGAAAGTTTGTATGATGTGTTCTATCAGTTCCACTTCCTTAACTGACACATAGGGATTTGAATCATATCATAGTAACTTCTTATCACATGTATATCCTGGTTGGTCAGTTGCTTGGGTAGATGTGGGAGGAGGGGGTTACAGAGTGGTATCAGAGCATGGTTCACCCCTCAGACTGGATGGGTTGTGTGTTGGTCATGCATTCATGTCAGGTGCATATGTGTTTCGCTTGTTGTAAGACCATTTGTTTGTTGCATTTGTATGGTATGGGTTATGGTTGCAGTGAGGTCGCCATGGGAAGTTGATGTTGTTGTTGTGGAGTGTGTCGTCATGAGTGTATGGTTGAATATGCATTATTTATGCACATTAGTATTCAATGTGGTCAAGTGTATAGTAATGTGGTGGTTTTTGTCATGCATGAGGTCATGGTATGTGTAGTTGATCTGGTAATGCATTGATGACTAGACTCTAGCTAGAATGATGGTTATATGCTTATATGCTTATGTTTATATTTCTATATGTTTTCATGATTATGTTATACATGTATTACGTTGATTTTTGATCCTGCAAAAGAGGTATCCTCCCTGAATTATGCTAAGGTGCATTGGTTTATTGTAATTTGGTTTCGCTGACATGATATACCTTGCAGGAATAATATCAAAGATTACTAGCAAGATGGTAGAATAAAGTTCCCGAGAATCTCCCTATGGATCATAAGAGCAGTGTGGTGTTGGGCACTCTTCTGATTTGGAAGACAAGTTGAGAAGCTTAAAGGTATAAATAAGGAGTTGTAAGGTAGATAATGACATAATCATATGGGCACAAGAGAAACAAGCAGAGGTAAATGTAGTTATACTTCAGAGTTTGTCAGAATTGCAACAACAAGGACCCCTTCAGATCAGCCATGAGCAGGAATAGAAAGCTAATGGGGCATATGGAAATAGGTCTCCTAGTGGGTATAGTTCATGTAGATATGTTACAATCAGAGATGTCAGGTTCTTGGATACTCTGAACAGGAAAGGTGATGGACACAAGTACTATTCTAGTTCTGGTTCTGACAGGCATTATGATCATCATCGTTATTATCCTTACAAGAGGAGTGACAGTAGATATTTGTTGGACAAGTTTAAGAAAGGAAATCCACCTACATTTGATGGAGAGATGAATAAATCACATTATGTCGAGGCATGGTTTCTTGGTATGAGGAAGTTCTTCAGGTTGCATGATTACTCAGAGAACATGAAAGCTAGAATAGCTACATTTAGTCTCCAAGGTAAAACATATATTTGGTGGGAAGATGTGAAGAATTTTAGAATTATTCATGAGGAGGAATTGACTTGGAATGATTTCGAGAGATTATTCAAGAAGAATTACCTTTCAGAGAGATAATTTGATGATAGGGTAAAATAATTCTATGAGATAAAGATGGTATTGATGACAGATGAGGAGTACACTAGCAGGTTATTGGAGATACTGAGGTGTGTGCCTTACATAAAGGAGGAGAAAGCAAATATCCATAGATTCATTAGAGGATTACTGATTGCATTCAAAGATAGGATTGAGTTCGATGAACCTAGATCATTGGAGGAAGCCATCTGAAAGCTAAAGCATTGGTATGATCAATCGATGCATAGATCTGAGACTAAGCCAGACTAGAAAGGTAATGCAAATAACAAAGTAAAATGGGACAAGAAGCGAGCAGGACCTCAGGGTATAGGAAATAAATAGAACACAATGCCATCTAATAAGTTAAATTCATTTAACAGGGGATAGAGACTTCGATCTAAGGAGCAAAACAAGGATGCAGGCTAGAAGCCGATAGAGTGTTGGACTTGTGGAAAAGATCATCACATGAGAGATTGTCCATAACATCAAGGTGGTAGAGCACAAATCTAAAGTGCTCAGGAGGCACAGATAATGGGAGATGTTGGGCGGAGTATTCCTAGGATCTATGCAACACTAGATAATAGACAGGAAAACCATCAGGAATCTGTCATTGAGATGGACGGTAAGCTTTGTGATCAAGTTGATTCTATTTTGATTAACCTTAGATATAACTACAGATATGTTAATCCTAACCTGGTGGATAATTGTGGTTTGAATAAAGAAGTGCATGTTGAGTCTTGGTTAGTGCAGTTGGCTACAGGTACAAAGAAGCGAGTTCATCATTCAGTAAGAGCTCGTGCATTTGATTTGAATGGTATGCCTACCTTAGCACATTTGAATGTATTACCATTGGGATCATATAGTATGTTGTTTGGCATGGATTGGTTGTACATTCATAGAACCAAGGTGGATTGTTATGACAAATCCATTGAGTGCTTGGATGACAATGGGGAATAAAGAATCTTGTAGGGTAAGAAGAAAGCAACATCAACTAGAATGGTGATAGCTATGCAGGATAAGCGTAGTCATCGGAAAGGGTGTTTGTTATTTGAAATGCACATTTATAGTGACAAAGGTAAGGAAGTTGAGGATGCAGATGTTTTGAGCAGGTACCCAGTTATACAATAGTTTCAGGATGTATTTCCTATAGATATTTCAGAGTTATCACCTCACAGGGAAGTAGAATTTTAAATTGAGTTGGTGAGGGGTAGGTTGAGCATCAAAGGTACCCTATAGGATGAGCACTCTAGAGTTGGTAGAGTTGAAGCTCTAGTTGAAGGAAATGTTGGACAAGTGATACATTAGGCCAAGTGTATCACCATGGGGCGCACTAGTATTGTTTGTGAAGAAGAAGGATGGTGTACATTGATTACATGCAGTTGAACAAAGTGACCATCAAGAACAGATATCCATTTCCAAGGATTGACAACTTGTTTGATCAACTGAAGGGAGCAGCAGTGTTCTTGAAGATTGATCTAAGATCCGGATATCATCAAGTACACATTAAAGAAGAGGACATCTACAAGAAAGATTTCCAAACCAGGTATGGGAATTATGAGTTTGTTGTAGTTACATTTGGTTTAACTAATGCTCCATCTACATTTATGTTCTTCATGAATAGTGTGTTGCGTCTGTATTTAGACAAGTTTGTTATTGTGTTCATTGATTATATATTGGTATATTCTAAAAATGAAGAAGAACATGTTGAGAATTTAGTAACAGTGTTGATATTTTTGAGAGAGCATCAGTTGTATACTAAGCTCAAAAAGTGTAGTTTCTTTCATACTGAGGTACACTACTTGGGACATGTACTTTCCAAGCATGGCTTAGCAGTGGACCCAGAAAAGGTAAGATTTATAATGGAGTGGGAAGTTCCCAAGAATGTGGATGAGGTGAGATACTTCATGGGGTTGGCAGGGCATTACAGGAGGTTCATTAGGAACTTCTTACAAATTTCTTATCCTATCACATAATTGTAGAGGAAAGGTAATAATTTTGAAGGGACAAAGGAATGTGTAGCCAATTTTGAGCAGCTCAAGCAGTTGTTGACACATGCACCAATGTTGCAGATCTGGACAAAGAGTTTGTAGTATTTTCTTATGCTTGCAAGAGAGGATTAGTGGATTCCTTATGCAGGATGGATAGGTGGTATGTTATAAGTCATAGAAATTGAATGAACATGAGCAGAACTATTCAACACATGATCTGAGACCATACATGCATTGAAGATTTGAAAGCATTATCTTCTTGGCAGGAGGTTTGTGTTGATGAGTGATCACATTGGTTTTAGGTATCTATTTGACAAACCAAATCTGAATGGTAGCCAGGCTTGGTCGTTGGCCACGATTAGTGAGTATTTTGAGATCAGGTATATCAAAGGTAAAGAGAACAGGGTGACAGATGCTCTTAGCATGCAGATACAAGTAAATCACATAGAATCTATGAGCTCCTATGGGACATATTTACAGGATAAGATCTTGTAGGTAGGTCAACTAGATGATAGGTATATGGAGATTGTGCACAGGATGCAGCAGAGTACAGGCGGTATAGGTACAGGTACATGTACAAATGTCGGTGCACAGGATGTGGACTATTGTCTCATGACAAATGGATTGGTTAGGTTTGGAGACAATATATATGTGTGAAATAGCAGTGATCTCAAGAAGGTGATCTTGAGGGAGTTTCATGCAAAACCATATTCACGTCATCCAAGATATTAGAAGACATTGATAGTAGTGAAGAAATTCTATTATTGGCAGAATTTGAAGAGAGATGTAGCAGAGTTTGTGGTTAGGTGATTGGATTTTTAGCAAGTGAAGGTACAGTGTAAGCATCTAGCTAGATTGCTACAACTGATTTTGATTCCATAGTGGAAATGGGAGGTCATTTCCATGGAATTTATCATAGGTTTTCCGAGGAGAGTGGGACAGCGTGATTCCATCATGGTAGTGGTGGAAAGGTTGAAAAAGGTGGCTCACTTCATTCTAGTGAAGTCCACATTCTCGGCAAGTGATGTAGAACAAGTCTTTATCAGGGATGTGGTCAGATTGCATGGAGTTCCAAAGAATATTGTGTCAGACAGGGATGTGAAGGTCACTTCCAAGTTTTGGAAGGAGTTGTTTACGGGTTGGGGCATAGAGTTGGCCTTCAGTACAACTTATCATTTGTAAACATATGGACAGACAAAGAGGGTCAATAGGATATTGGAGGATGTGTTGAGGATGTATGCGATGCATCAACAGAGGAAGTGGGAAGAGTACCTTCCACTGGTATATTTATCTTATAATAATGATCACCAGGAATCCTTGAGCATGAGTCTGTTTGAGGTATTGTATGGGCGGAGTTGCAATACTCCCATCAGTTGGATCGATCCGATGAATAGGGTGGTTTTTGGACCAGACATGTTGGCAGACATGGAGCGGGAAATGCAGGTAATTAAGAAGAACTTGAAATCAACATAGGATAGGCAGAAGATCTATGTAGATAATAATAGGCTGGTCAAGGAGTTCCAAGTTGGGGAACAGGTGTACTTGTGGTTCAAACTGAAGAAGACCTCCTTGCAAATTAGATCATGTGCCAAGTTGACACCCCAGTTTTGCTTAAGAAGTATGTTAAATAATTTGATCATGTGATTGACTAATCTTTATTGTAGGTGGAGCTAGAAGGAGAATTCCAACCAAAACCGTAGTGTATTTTGTAGAGAAAGAAGCTCATGCTCCGGAACCGAGCAATCGAATAGGTTAAAGTGTAATGGAAGCACTTTTGACCCGATGAAGCTACATGGGAGATGGTGGATCATATGTGGTCTATGTATCCTTCCTTATTCGTTGGTTAAGTAGATGTTTTGGTCTATGTATTTGGTATATGTTTTGGTGATGTTTGGTACATTTACATATGTATATGGATTTAAATATTTCCATGAGCTATGTTATAAAACTCTAATAAGAAATATGGGTGTTGTTTGTCAAATTAACTGTCTTAAATTGTTACATAAATTATCGACTGCAGTTGGTAAACTTGTGAAGTGCAAATGCACTATATATGCTAGAAGCCTTCAAATTATTAATGTGTATGATTAAGTTATTGAAAATTATTTCTAAGGATGTTTTGTGTTCCTATTTTACTGTTTAAAGAAAATGAAATTAACATATTCAATCTCAATTACATTCGTGCTCACTTCTTTCTAATGAAATCAAAAATTCTCTTTATGCTTGTAAAATGAAACTAAAGAAAATGTACATTTCCTTATTGAATTAAGAAAAACTTAACTAATCTATTGCAACACAAATTTAATCTCTAAAGCAGAAGTATTCATCTAATGTTCTAACAATCCTTTACATAAAAACAAAATGAAATTGACCTCTGGTTAAAATAAAAACCATACATCTTCTCATTATCAATCATGCTTTGAAATAAAATTCTTTTGAAATGAGATGCTCTAAACAAAACTACAAAGGAATCACTCATGCTTTAAAATGAAATACTTTGAACAAAACTGTAAGGAAATCACTCATGTTCTGAAACGAAACACTCTGAAATGAAATTGTAAGGCAATCACTCATGTTCTGAAATGAAACACTCTGAAATGAAATTGTAAAGAAATCTATGAAAGGTGTTTATGCTAAAATTATCATCATTAGTGAAATATTTCTATTTCTATTTAATTAAAATCAATGTTGCAAAAAGATTATAGAGCATATAAATAACTGAAATAAATGATAGAAAGGAAATATAGAAAATGCAGAAACTTCATTATTTGCGGGGCCCTCCATAAACAAACGGTCATGAAACTCTAATCACACAGTCAAATATGCATTAAGCTTCATTCTTCATTAATAGGAAAATAATTTTTTAAAACATCAATGTCGCATACATCAAATTCAACCTTTGTTCATGTTTTGTTGCACAGTATTTATAAAATCCCATGTCAAATAACTGTTCGAGGCTTTTACGCATACCATTAGATAACAAAATTCTAAAATTAGCTTTTGACAGGTATCAAAATACCTTTTTCTCACAATTTTTCTATTTGGCAAAGAAAATAGTGAATCATAAGATTTTCAAACTATCGCTTGCCTGTTCAACAAGAAGTTGACTTTCACCCTTTAACCACACAATCAAACAATCATTTTATGATATGGTTCAAATGAATAGGAGGGAATCGTTGAAGGGATCAATATCCACCTATCCATATCTTTTTCTTCTTAGATGGCACCTCGGATCCTGGTAAACCTTGGAGTTGGCTACAGAAACATAGATTAGCTGTAGAATTGCATGAATTCGGTAGCTAATACAAACATTAATTCAATAATAAGGCACATTTTTAAATATGAAATATATGACAATTAAATACCTTACCATGCCAAAAATATTGTAGTTTGGTGCCTTTTGAGTTGATGATGATGGTCAAAGAGAGGAAAAATTGGTAAGGGAGAGCGTCAAAATGAAGCATTCATGAGGCTCTACATTCCCCCACATGGAGGCCATTTCATGTCCTCATGCAAAAATTTAGAATTGGACTATTTCATTTCCTTTGAGACTTGAGCTAGTACATCCAAGTTATCTTCTACACCCTCTTTTTAGCCACTGCCATTCTTGGCCTTTTCATCAAGATTTTATACTTCAGATTTATCACCTTTCCTCTAAGAACCTTATTATTTTTCTTTAACTGTTTGTTTTTATTATACCACAGGACCAAATGCAAAAGAATATTATTATTCTTAGTTCTTTGAATCTCATTCTATCTTTAAGGCCTCGTGCTCCTGCTGTATGTGTTTATTTAGCATCTCCAGCTCAAATGTTTCAAAATATTTATGACTAGAGGTTCTTGTGGGCTATTTGACTAAGTTTTTTTTTTCTTGATTTGAAAATGATGCTTTTCTTGTGGCCTTTTTCTCCTAAGATTCAATGTAATCGTATATTTCTTGTTGTGCTGGATCTATTTCTAGCGCTTTTCGGCTTGGGATATGAATAGGTGAGATGACAGTAGGTGATGGAACTTTCATCTTCTCTTCTTCCTCCAAATTAACAACATTTGTAGACTATTGAGATGGTTTTTGTTTAATCATGTCACTTCTCCTTTCATTTTATGGAAGAGGGTATTTAGTTTTAGCTCTTTTCTTCTCTGCTTTAGCTTCCTCTATTTTCTTGGATGTGATTTCTTCCTTTTTATTGGATTTCTTTCTTCTAATAGATTGCCTTTTAATTCTTCCTAAAATTTCTACAATAGGAGTCTCATCTTCTGATTTTTCTTGTAGTTTTTGTTGAGGTAAGTTTTTAACAGGATTCTCAGATATTCTCTTCCTTCCTCTTTTTTCTTTGTTGCTACTAGGTGGCTCTTGATCCTCCTCCTTAAAATGATTTCTAGCTTGGAAGTTATCCCAATTATATCTTAGGCTTTCAAGATGAAATTCAATGAGTATTTTTATAAGGTCGTGGTGATACATGGTGCTTTCTATGAATTTGATCCTTTTCTAAACATTCCTAGACATTTTCCTTAAGCTATTTAATAGAAAATAAGGAAGATTGATTTCATTCTCTTCGATAAAATGCATTATCAAATGAATGTGGTAAAATAATATACAACCAAATCTTCCTTCATAGGTGACAAATTTTTGAATTACTAGTAACAAATTTCTCCATTTACCATTAAGTGATGTACTGGGAATTCCTTTCTTAGAAATAGTGGTATCCATATCTGGGTTTTTCAAGAAACTCTTCCATTTTTCTCCTTCAATGCCCCTGTTCTTAAACCATCTCTCCTTGATTCTTGATAGTCTGGTGGCTTCATAAATAAGAGATTTTGTCACTACAAATTTGATGTCTCCAATTTCAACCTCTACGCCAACAAAAGCTCTAGAAAATGTTTTGTTACTTCCTTGTTAAAACCATAAAAAATTTCCACGAACTCTAGCCATTGTGCTTTCTGCAACATTTCTTTCACCTATGGATATCCTTCCATAAATTTTCTACCATTTGGTTCTATTCTCATTATGACGCCCATGGTTGAGGAGTTTCACCTCAGATTCGTTTCTTGACAAGGTATGAGTAAGGATTTTGGGATAATGGCTTTTGGTGAGAATATAAACAAGAGCAAGAGGAAAAATAAGTGAATTTTAGTGACCGTTAGGGTATGAATGAATATGAGTTAGGTGATCTCAACAATGAGTGCGGAATTCGAGATTGGAGTGGTTTAAAACGATGAGGGAAGAATAGCGCTTTACTGATTTTTTATTTGATATGACAAGATATTTTCATCTCACTTTCGATAACGATGGTTTTTGAACCAATGGTATATCATCCATATAATTCATATACTAATGTTTTGACCCTTTTTATTAAATTAAATATTTGCACACATTTTGAATTGATGATTCTAACATTTGATTTCTCCTTTTTGCATTGTCTTTAGGTGCTTCCAAGGGTGGATTTGATCATTTCTTCAATTGCTCCAATTAGTGGTTCCTGTCAAAGATAAGTTTCAAAATTATGTCAAAGTTGCAGAATCTCATTAATTTTGTAGCTAACTATTTTAAAAAGAAGAAGGGGGATAAAAAGAAAATAGGAATGGGAAAGAAAATTTAGGATGCCAAAATTACTTGTTTTTCACCTTGAATTTTCTGTATAAACATGCCAACAATGTTGGTTTTCATGTCTATACAAATTTTATTATACTTTTGTTTTCTTATATATATATATATATATAGATAAGAAAACAAAAGTATAATAAAATTTGTATATATATTATAAAATAACAAAGCTTGTGACTCAAGTTGGAGGATAAGGAAAATCCTTCTTAACCAACTGAAAATCAATGTTTTCTTGCATATATTTAATAAACTCTTCCTTTGTCATTGGCTTATGATAAAATTCTTAATCTATGACCATTAAAAAGGAAGTTGATTATTTCTTCATCAATAGTTCTGATCCTAACTGCACTATTATCAAAAATTGTTTCAATCTCACATGGCCCAAGCCAATGAGTTTGAAATTTCCCTTGAAAATCTTTGAATTTTGAATCAAAAAGTAATATCCAATCTCCTGGATGGAAATTTCTTTCTTTGATATATTTTTCATGTCATCTAGATCTCTATTGTTGAACTAGATTGGTTCTTTGGATTGCATCTTGTCTTATCTCATCAAGTTCATTTAGCTACTCCATTCTTTGCTTTTGTGCTTCTGAAATATCAAGACCCAATTTAACTGTTGTCCTGAAATTTTATACTTGAAACTCAATAGGAAAAAGGACTTTTTCCCATAAACAAGTTCATAGGGAGTATGCCATGTAGTGTTTCTCCATGTCGTGCGGTATGCCCATAAAGCTTCTAGAAGCTTTTCTACCCTGTCTCTTCTATGCAGATGCACAATTTTGGTGATAATTGTTTCAATTACTTTATTAGTGGACTCCAATTGTCCATTTGCTTGAGGATGATATGGAGTGGACTTCAGATGTTTGATTTTGTACTCCTCCATTATCTTTTGTACCAACTTGGATGTGAATTGAGTACCTTGATCTGTTACAATTTCCCTTGGGACACCAAAATGAGTAGAGATATCCTCGAAAAGAAATGAAACTACAACATTTTCAGTAGTAAAAGGAAGTGCTTTAGATTCTACCCATTTTGTAACATAATCAATGCAAGTAAGAATGTAACTTTTATGTCTCAATAGTGGATTGATTGGACCAACAAAATCTAGAGCCCATTCTTCAAAAGGCTCAATAAGTACCTGAGGTTGTAGAGGAATTTCATCAGAGGGAACATGTTTCCATATTCTTTGAAAACTATCACATATCTTAACATACTCCTTGGCATCCTTAAAATGGAAGGCCGATAGTATCCTAAGAGAAGGAATTTATAGGAATTTATTTTGTTAGCGAATTGTCCTCCACATGGCTCATCATGACAAGCTTTCAATATCTTTGGTACTTCATATTCTCTAACACACCTTCAAATGATCAGATCTGACCCTGTTTTATACAATTCTTCATTTATTCATGAATAAGATGCACTAATTTGAATTACCTTCCTTTTTTCTCGAGGAGATAAATATGATGGTAACTTCCTTGTAGCCAAATAATTAGAATTGTCTGAAAACCAAGGTGATTTAGTAGACACTGCAAAAAGATGTTCATCAGGGAAATTTTCTTCGATAGGTGCATCATTATTATCATTTTGAATCATAGACAAAAAGTCAACAACTGTATTTTGTTTCCTAGGTCGATCCAAAATAGTGATGTTAAAATCTTGCAACAACAACAACCATCTTGTGATTCTGCCATTACTGACATGTTTATTCATTAATTACCTAATTGCAGAATGATTTGTATGTACAAAATTTTCGTATCCAGTAATGTAATGTCTAAATTTATTGATGGCATGGACAACAGCTAAAAACTTATTTTCTGTTACAGTGTAATTTAACTCTGCAGGAGTCAAATTTTTTCTAGTGTAATAAATGGCATAAGGAGTTAAATCATTTTGTCTTAGTATAGCTCCTAAAGTTGTGTCTGAAGCATCAGTTGAAATGTGAAAAGGTAGTTTCCAGTTTGGTCCTCAAAGAATGGGTTCTTCAAATATTTTCTCCTTCAATGTTTCAAAGGCCTTTTGGCAATCAGAATTCCAATTGAATTCACAATCTTTTGTGAGTAGTTTGAAAAGTGGGGATGAAAGTTTTGTAAATTTTTCTATGAATCTTCTATAGTAACCAGTGAAACGAAGAAAACGTTTAACATCTTGTTGACAATTTGGAATTGATAATTTAGAAATAACTTCTACTTTAGATGTGTCCACTCTAATTCCATTTCCTGAAATATGGTGTCCTGAAACAATTCCCTTAGTAAACATCATAAAAAAATTCTCATGGCTTAATAAGAGATTTGCCTCTTTACATCTAATGAGAACTTTTTCCAAATTTTTAAGAGCTTCTTCAAAATAGTTTCCATAAACTATAAAATCGTCCATATATACTTACACACAATCATGAATTAGATCATAAAAATACCTAATACTGCTCTTTGGAATGTTGCAGGTGCATTGCATAATCTAAAAGGAAGTAATCGGTAAGCATAAGTTCCCCATGAGAAGTTAAAGGTAGTTTTATCTTGGTCTTTTGGGGCTACTTGGATTTGATTATACCCACTAAAACCATC
This sequence comes from Pinus tabuliformis, assembly GCA_031772625.1. NCBI lineage: Eukaryota > Viridiplantae > Streptophyta > Pinopsida > Pinales > Pinaceae > Pinus > Pinus tabuliformis. Next base: position 1,671,314,229 of record CM062817.1, on the reverse strand, counting down.
CAAGAATGAAAAATATTTCTTTCCTACCAATGTATCTAAAACTTGATCTATAAGATGAAATGGAAAAGATATTTTAAAGTGGCTTTATTCAATTCCCTTTAGTCAATGCATACTCTCCATTTTCCATTCTTCTTAGGAACAATTACTAAGGGTTAAACCCACTAATTGTTTGATATTGGATAGATGAAATTTACATTCAACAATTTTTGTAGTCCTCTTTAACAATTTCCCTTAGATTTGGATTCATTCTTCTTTGAGCTTGTCGAATTGTTTTGGCATTTTCTTCAGTGTAAATATGATGTATACAAGTACTAGGATCAATTCCCTTCATGTCAGTATATTCCCATGCATAAGCAGAGGAATTTTCGTGTAACATCTTTATTAGTTCTTTCTTTTGAAATTCTTCCAAATTATTATGGATATTCAAAGTTTTTCCTAGAAAGATCTCAATTGTGGAATTGCCAAATTTTTCTATATAATGCAAGGATAGTTGACGAGAAGATAAATATTCAATTTTGAATTTTTCTTGAAAACCATGACTAGATTCACAATATGATGAAGATTCATTATTTTCCATTAAATTTAAAATTTGATCTTCCTCATCTATTTGTGAAGTAGAAAAGATTGGTCTTATACTAATGTCATCACCTAACCATTCTTCATTTTCAACTTCTATCGTTGTTCTTGCAGGTGGATACAATGTGAATTTCTTTGTTGAATTTCCATCAGAGATAAACATGTCACCAGATCTACAACTTATGAAAGCATCAGTTGTAGCCAACCATGGTCTTCCTAAAATCAATGGATGTCCTCCTAAGTTATTCTTGGGTGTTAAAATCATGAAATCAACAAGATATTCCCAAGAATATAAGGATACATATATATATTCTAATACACCATCAGCTTTGATTATAGATTTTTCTTATAATTGTAATAATGTAGGTGTATATTTAAGATTAGGAAGTTTTAGTTGATTCATAGTTTGCTTACTCATGATTTTTATAGCTTCTCCTAGATCAATCAATGTATTTGGGATATCTACACCATTGATGTGTGTCTTCACAATGGGACTTCCTAGATCAAGATATTTTTGAATTGTTGTTTTTACCCATCATGATATCTGCAATTTTCCTAACTAGTTGTATTCTTCTGACTTCTTTTCTTTTTCTTCCTATTTTCTTTATGCTCAACTCTCTAATTATCTTTGCAAAAACTAGTATTTCCTTAATGGATTGTAGCAAAGGAATTTTTATGCAAACATTCTTTAGTTCATCTAACATATCATAATCAAGCAATTAAATCTGCTTTTCTACTCCAACGATTTTCAATCCCTCAGGAAAAAGTGGTTTTGAAACAGATACTGAAGGTTGCTCCTTAATAGGAGTTACTTTATTTGGATGTGTTGGAGTAACTTATTTTTGAGTTTCTTCTTTCCCATTAAGAGACTTCTCTTCTTCAGAGATATATTCACTTTCCTTAATAACAACTGATAGGGACTTTCTCTCCAATCCTCTACCAGATCTAAGTTCGACATTGTTTAGATCTAGTGGAGTTATTAGGTAAGTTTGGAAATTTTGTCCTTCCATATTGTAAATAGGTTGTGAGTTTTTATTATTATTTAGATTTGGAAGTGGTTGGGTAGGCAATTGGTTTGGTATTTGAGGAAATGGTAATGAAAGTTTTTGATTCAAATTATGGAGTTGAGTTTGTTGAAAAGGCTGAGGATAATATTGTGGAGGAAAAATAAGATACAATTGTTGAAATTGTGGATATTGAGGATATTGAGGGTATTTTTCCGTAAGTATTATTCCATCATTGTGACCAAGGTTATGGCCAAGATTTCCAAGGTATTGGATCATTCCAATTACTTTGAAATGGTTGTGAAAATGGTTGGTGGGTGTTAAAACCTTGAGTTTTATTTCGTTGTGAATTTTGTCATGGTCTCTTAGTAATAAAACAAAGAGGATCTACCTGATTCAGTACTACTTATTCTTGATAAACATATTTAAGACCTGGTATTGAGGGACATTCTTTTGTATCGTGATTTTTGCACTTATAACATAAGTTTCTACACTCCTTAGATCAGGAGGACATTCTCTCAAGGCATGTTTCTTTCTGCACTTAGGACAAAAAATGGATAATGTAGCATTTTCAGATTTTTTCTTGTTTTGTATTTTAAGGGTGTCAATTTTTTCACTAAGACTCCCTAAAATATATGTTTTAAAAATATCAAGAAAATTACCTAATTCCACTCTAATTATTGTCCCCACTGTGGATTTACTAGTCCTTGATACAAGAGGATCTCTTGGATTTTTCCTAGTTCTTGCTTTGCCTCTTGAAATGTGTATCCATAACTCACAAATTTCTCCAGGTGACAACTGAGAAATGTATCCCTTACCCATTTTATTTGTTAGTTTCAGTCTTTGCAGCCTTCCTCTAATGATCAAACATGCTCTTACAAAGTGATTTTAAGGTGTCAAGGTCAAATTTTGTCATTTCAGTGAGTCTTCAAGCAAAATTTGGTCACTAGGTATTAGGTCTAGGGTTTCATTAGGGTTTCATCAAAAAGGTCTCCAAAATGTCCAATAACAGTCAGCAGGCACATGAGGAGGTTCCAGTACCAATAAAGTTCATAATAAGTTTCTCAGCAATGTATTTTTCCTCAAAACTCTGTTTTGAGGAAAAACAGAGTATTCTAGGTTTTTATTGTATTAATTCATGTATTTTCAGTTCTCTTGAATGTAAATCAGCTCAGAGGAAACCCTGGTCACCTTTCCAAGCTTCAACTGCTCCATCACCTGCAAGGCAAACAAAAAATCAAAGCGTTCAGTTCATCACATGCAAAAATAAAGCAAATTGCCCAAAAACAGAGTTTGAAAAGCAAGTCAAATGCAAACATTACAAAGTGGGTTGTTGATAAGTGAAAACTTAAAATCTCTTGTATATAACTCATTGGTCATGTTCAAAGAGCTCATTTGCATTCAAAGAAGACATATTAAGCAAGAGAAGGTCGTGTTGGAGAAAGGAAGCAAGTTTGAAGAAAAACTGTGCAAATCCAATGGCGCGGCGCACACAGCCAAAGAGCCCAAAAACTGCCCAAAATCGCTCTCATCGCCCCAAATCGCATGAATTGGTCTTGATACAAGTAGGTAGAGCCTCCATCTCTGTTTTTATCCAAGTTTGGTGTATATGTCATGGTGATTGATGAATGGTGAGTATTTAAAAAATCAAACCCTACTTTTTCAACATTTTCAAAGGAGATTGCTACTAGGGTTTTGTATTTAACTGTTTTGCTACCAAGTCTATCATCCCTCCATCACTCCCTTATCCCATTTTTCCATTGATTTCATTATTCCCTAAGTTCCCCTACCCCCTAAATTCACTAATCCCCTATCCCAAGTTCCCTTTCCCAAAATCCCAAGTGTAAATTCCCAAACCCTAATGGCTGTCCCAAGAGCTTCATGTCACCATTCGGCTGAGTGTACCATCATTCAGAGGGTTGTCATCATCATGTCAGGTTCTAATGGGTCATTTTACACCTTGTTCATACTTCAGTTGTGCCTAGGTAAGGTTCATTTCCCTCTCCTAGGGTTTTGAAAGTAATTTCTCTTGGATGGTCAAATCGTCAGCAAAATTTGTATCCTGATGTTCATACACCTTCCCCTATCCTTAATGTACCTTATTAAACACTTCCCATCACTGATATCCCTCAAATTCCTCATTTTCGCACAAACCCTAGTTTCTTGCTACAACTTGACAATTTTCTGGGCTAGGCCTGTGTTTTGCCCTTTTGGACCCCCTTCCCTTAGTCAATATTTGCAATTACACTTTCCCCTGCTTACTAACATCCCTCCCTACTTCCAATAATTTTCCCAAGAATTTAGAAGCCCCTTATCCCCTTCATTTCGCTTCATTTCGACAAATCCCCTATTCCACACATTAGGATAGGTTTTACTCCAATGATGTTTCTCAGCAATAAAAGATGTATTTGGGAAAACAGAGAGAGGATTTTGTCCAAAATAATCCAAGGAATAAAAACCTCCTTCACTTTTTACACAGGTGTTATGGTTTTAGAGAAATATCAAAAAAACAACTGCCTCAGGAGAATTGATGCACCTCTGAAGTGACCTTGGGAAAATCAAGTTTTCTCCTAGCTTGGTTGGCCAAATGACTTTCTTGATGAGTCAAAGGATATGTAGACAAACATATCTTTCCAAGGAGCTATCATGAGCTCAATTTGGGGTTGAGAAAGTCCTTCAAAAGTTGACTGCAACAGCAATCTGCCTCTAGGCAGCCTCATTTTCCACATTTTGACCAGTCTTGAGAGATTTGACTTTTGACAGGGAAAATGAACTCCAAATTGAAAAATTAAAGTTGGGTTGGAAATTATACTCAATAATATTTCCAACGAGCTATTGTGCACCCAATTTGGACACCAGGAAGACCCTCAAAACTGGTCTGCAAAACGGCGCTACGCACAGAAATTTTTAACACAGGGTTTTCTGCCCTATGCGCCGCGCCACGTGGCGCTCGCTTTTGCTAGAGGGTTCCAAATCACAAAATATTTGCGTTTCTGGATTTTTCATGAAAATTGATGCTTTCCCACTTAAGTCCAAGAAGTTTTTGCAGGTTTTGAGCCCTCAAAAGGTCAAAAAGCACTCAAAAAATGACCTCACTGGCCCTATTTTGACACACAGGAAGCAGTGTTGGGAGAATGGACTTTTGGAGGGGAAAATGGAGGTCAAATTTAAAAATTCCACTTGGGTTGGAAATTATACAGGCATACCTTTCCAGCAATCACATGTGGAGCTCATTTCGACATCGGGAAGGCCTCCAAAAGTGGGTCAAAACAGGTGCTACGCATAGAGAATCAGGCGCGGCACATAGAGGAAAAATTGTCAGTTTGACCAAGTTTTGCTCTGTTTTTCGCCCAGCTTTGCCTAGTTTGACTTTTTCACCTTCTTAATGTCAATTTTGTGATGTAATTTAATGTACATTGATGGATCATGATGTAAATATGTCAAATTTTCACTTATGGAGGTAGATTCATCCATGAAAAGGTAGTTTGCAACTGAATGAATCAGTTCCCTAGTTTATAGAGGCAAGTTGTTCCACTACCTAATTTGTAGTTCTCAGTTTAGAATCAATTGGATCAGCTCCTAAACTCATGAGCTTGACCCCTATAGGCTAGGATGAGTTGTTGTTTGCCTATATCTTATGTTTTTTCAGTCATTAGCATGGTTGGACTCTTGAGAAAGCCTTGAGCTTCATTGTATACTGATATTTTCATTTTGGCTAAGGAATTGAGACCAGGATTTGCAACACTCTTTGGAATTCATGTGGAAATTTTTATTGGTACAATGCTTCTCTTTGTAATTGTGAATTTTTTTATGTATGCCATCATCTATCTTATTTCTTCTGAACTAAACAAACAAGAGTGTAAGTAGAATTCATTGAAATTGCAATGCTCTGCTTCAAGTTTGCTTTAGTTGTTTGATGTTTTCAGCTGTTTTGGGAGGATTCATGATTGCCCTTGCCCTTTTCAACACCTTACCTGTATTTTCCCTCCATCTCATTAAAATTTAAGTGCCAAAATGATCGACTACCTTGCCCCATCGAGATCTCTACAGAACTGAGCCTCAATCCCTGCACCCCAAAATTTGCTTTCCCCTTGATTCCAACAAAAACCCCAAAAAATCAAATCAAAGTCTTGTACTTCATACCTAGCCTAAAATCAATTTTTATTTCTGTCATCTCAAGCCCCATAAATTATCTTTCGCTGAGATTGACCCGGAGAGAGCCCTCTCCTGTCCTCGTAGGGCTAGCTACGAGGCTGAGCGTGGTTTGATGTTGGCCCTAGATCCTACCTTTTCAGCCTGAGGTAAATCTAGGCTCTAACAATATTGAGAATATCAATCCACTAATATTTAATGGATTTTAATAAGAGAGCTTTCAAAATTTCCTCATGTAGATTATTCATTTTTCCCCTTTTAACATTATAAGCAAATCTTTCAATGAAGTCTTCAAGATTTTCATTTTCTCTCTGTACCATTTTAAAGAATTCATCCTTAATATTATGGGGCATATAGTAGTCCTTATATTTCTTTAAGAATGTAGTTTTCAATTGTTCTCGTGTCCTTATGGAATTTATTCCTAAACCCATAAACCATTTTAATGCTACAACTTTAAGGGTTGTAGGGAATAATTTCAACTTTTGAGCATCATGCAAATAATCATATGATCTACAAAAGACTTCAAATTAAAATAGAAATGTTTCAGGATCTTCACTCCTTATTCCATGAGAGTTTGGAAGGATAGAGCGTGAGATATTTTTCATTGTCACAGTCGTATCTTCATCGAGGATAGGAAATCCAAAGGTCTAGATTTACATCTTCTCCTCCCCCTCTCCCTCTCCCTCTTCCTCTTCCTCCACCTCTTCCACCTCCTCTATCTCCTCCTCTTCCTCCTCCAATCCTAGGTTTTTCACCATTCACATTATGTACCTCTCCTTCTCCTTCTCCATCCATTGTATATTCTTCAGAACTAATATAGGGTTCTTGTTCCAAAATTGGGTTTTTCTGCTTCCTCTAGTTCCTATGGTTCTTCTATCAATGATTTGTTAGAATAGGTTTCTTGTTCCTCTTCTTCAGTCGGAACTTCCATCTCTTGAGCTAGAAGTTGTTCTCTTATTGAAGATAGGAAAATTACTCATGTTGTTGGAGATATGGGATCTTCTTCTTCTATTATGGCTTCTATTGATGAAGTTGGTGAATCTCTAGGTGGAATTTTGGATCTTAATACCTCAAGGAGTTTGCGTTTTCCTACTATGGATGGAATTCGAGTTTGTGTGGGTGATGTGGCACTACGAGGTCGTGGTGGGGTGAGTGATGTTGTTGGAATTAAACTCTTAACTCTACCTACAAATATTCCTCTAGAATCTCTTTCCTATGCATATCATGTTTTTGTTTTTAATTATGAAAAGATAAAGACTTCCATTTACACTTCCCTGGAAACAACACTAAAATGTTTTTCAATTTAATTGTCTTAAATTGTTACATAAATTATTGACCGGAGTTGGTAAAATTGTGAAGTGCAAGTGCACTATATATGCTAGAAGCCTTCAAATTATTAATGTGTATGATTGACTTATTGAAATTTATTTCTAAGGATGTTTTTTGTTCCTATTTTACTCTTTAAACAAAATTAAATTAACATATTCAATCGCAATTACATTATTGCTCACTCCTTTCTAATGAAATCAAAAAATGCTCTTTACACTTGTAAAATGAAACTAAAGCGAATTTACGCTGTCTTATTGAATTAAGAAAAACTTAACTAATCTATTGCAACACAAATTTAATCTCTAAAAGTAGAAGTATTCATCTAATGTTCTAACAATCCTTTGCAGAAAAACTAAATTGAAATTGACCTCTAGTTTAAATGAAAACCATACATCTTCTCATTATCAGTCACTTGTGCTTTGAAATAAAATGCTTTTGAAATGAAACTCTATAAACAAAACTACAAAGGAATCACTCATGCTTTAAAATGAAACACTTTGAAACAAAATTGTAAAGAAATCATTCATGTTCTGAAATGAAATTGTAAGGAAATCACTCATGTTCTAAAATGAAACACTCTGAAATGAAATTGTAAATAAATCTATGAAATGATTTTGAAATGAAAGTTGTAAATAAATCTATGAAAGGTGTTTATGATAAAATTATCATCATTAGTGAAATCTTGCTATTTCTATTTAATTAAAATCAATACTACAAAATGATTATAGAGCATGTAAATAATTGAAATAAATGATAAAAAGGAAATATAGAAATGCAGAACCTTCACTGTTTGTAGGGGCCCTCCACAAACAGACAGTCACGAAAATCTAATCACACAGTCAACTATGCATCAAGTTTCATTCTTCATTAATAGGAAAATAGACTTTTTAAAATATCACTGTCACATACATCAAATTCAACCTCTATTCATGTTTTCCTACACGTTATTTGTAAAAGCCCGTGTCAAATAATTGTTAGAGGCTTTTACGCCTACCATTAACTAAAAAACTTCTAAAATTACTTCTAACAGGTATCCAAATATTGTTTGCTCATAATTTTCTATTAGGCAAATAAAATCATGAAGCATAAAATTTTTGGACTCTCACTCGCATGTTCAGCAACACGTTGACTTTCACCCTTTGACCACGCAATCGAACAATCCTTTGATGATCTGGTTCGGATGGATAGGAGGGAATTGTTGAAGGGATCAATCTCCACATTTCCATATCTTTTTCTTCTTAGTTGGCACCTTGGATCCTGGTAAATCTTGGAGTTGGCTACAGAAACATAGATTAGTTGCAAAATTGCATGAATTCGGTAGCTAATACAAACATTAATTCAATAATAAGGAACATTATTAAATATGAAAGATAAGACAATTAAATACCTTACCATGCCAAAAACCTTGTAGTTTGATGCCTTTTGAGTTGATGATGATGGTCAAAGAGAGGAGAAATTTGTAAGAGATAGTGTCAAAATGAAGCATTCATGAGGATCTACAGGTTTCATGTCATTATGATGCTATACTTGTTATGTTGTCATGTTGGTTTGCTTCTTAGCAAGATGATGATTGTAAACACCACAACGAGCTAAGTTATAAAGCTCCATGGGTAGTATGTTTTTCTTACATCAATATTGTTGGTTGTAGGTGTTGTTTAACATCGAGGATGGTGTTACCCCAAGGGGGGGTTTTTGTAAAAGCCCTAGTAAAAAATCCATGTAAAACTTAATAAAGGAAAAATAGTAACCACAGTTGATGGGACACTTATTCCAAGCTGAATGTTGGGCAAAAATATAGTGATGGGGATCACTGGTGATTGATTAATGGCTAAGGAAATTGGAAGAGGCAATGGAAAAGGCTTTGGAAAGGCAATGTGGCATTTATTTATGAAAATAATGGAAATTAGGAGAAAAGAGAGGTGAAAGGTCACAGGTTGCATGTGAAGAGGAAAATGAAGAAAATAGAGGCGTTATTACTAAAAATGATTATGAGGATTAGTTCACAAACTTTTTTCAGTTCAGTTTTGGAGCTCTCTCTCTCTCTCTCTCTCTCTCTCTCTCACGCATACTCTTGGACACAGAGTTTTCTTGGAGCGCTCTTGGAGGAGTGTGGAATACTTGGAGTTTTGTAGCAAGAAGTAAAAGTAAGAGCAGGAAAGTGTGACAGGACATTGGGATCAGCAGCTACAGGGGGTTTTTCTTGTAGGTACCAAGTTGCAATTATGTTTTTCTCACTATTCTTGGCATGCATGGCATATACATGTGGTTTATTGGTCATGATTTATCATTAGCATGGAGGAATTGCTTGGACTGATTGTGGATTTTCCTAGCCTTGCCATTTCCTAGATAGCCATGGTGTTGTGGGTTCATTTCTTTGTTTTTCTGGTTGGTTCTCATGTTTCCTTTAGCTTGGGTTGAGCTACTAGTTCTTGGAAGCCTAGGTTGGACAAACCCTTTGGAAGCCCTATAACAACTTGGGTTGAGTTACTAGCCCAGGAATCCTTTGTTGGAAAAACTCTCTCGAAGCCCTTTGTGGGTTGAGTTACTAGTTCTGGAAGCCCTGGTTGGACAAATTCTTTGGAAGCCCGGCCACAAAAATGGGTTGAGTTGCTAGTCCTGGAAGCCTTGGTTGGAACAAATGCTCTGGAGCCCTAGAAGGCTTTGATAGAGACCAATTTGGTGATGGTTGTGATGTTTGACTATGAGGTGGAATCATTGTTTGATGGGTTGAGGTGGTTTGGCCTCTGGAAGCCTTGCATTTTTTTGATTGATATGTTTTATGAGATCCCACATTCATTCTTGGAATATGACATGGGGGTGACTGGCTAAAGGGAGATTTGGCTCAGCCATCTCTATGGTCAGGTGGTTCGTGGAAGTCCTGAACCTAGTTAGCCTTTGCATTATTAATATCAGTTGATGATATGGTTGTTGTTTCCTTGGTATTTATGTTGCTATTATGGTTGTTATGAACATGTATGATGGCAGTGGCTATGTATGGCTCTCATCATGTTTCTAATTGTAAATGAATGAAAAATGTATCTATGGTCTGATTATGTTGAGGCATCAATGTTACTTAGTGATTCTCAGATAAGTATGACCCCCCTATGCTCAGATATTTTGTTTGAACTTATAGATTACATAATTGTGACATGTTTGGCGAAATTCCTGTCATGGGTAGTAGTGGTCAATTAAAGTCCTTTTTCAAGTAATTGCATTTGTATCATTATTTTATTTTATCTTTCAGTTCTAAAAGTTTCATTGAGTTCTTGGCAATGAACTAGGCTCTGGGCCTAAAAAAGTGGCACAAATCTCAGAGTCATGGGAACAGGTATGAGGATAAAATTCCCTGGACTCATGCATACCCATGTTGTGGGAGCGTCTAGAGCCTCCTGGAAACATGATTATCCATATCAAGGGAGTGTACAGGGGTTTAATTGTCTAAAAACTCAGTGGGACCTAGGGGTTGGTTACCTGAGTGGTTGGGATGGTTCCTTGGGGTTATGTTGTTGATGTGGAAAGTTTGTGTGATGTGTTATGTCGGTTCCACTTCCTCAACTGACACATAGTGAGTCGAATCATATCATAGTAACTTTTCCTCACATGTTTACCCCAGTTGGATGGTCACTTGGGTAGATGTTGGAGGAGGCGGTTACACTACTTTTATGAAAACACCTTTAAAATTTTGTGGGATTTTCCTCCTCTTACATTAAAGATTTTGTTGATTTCATTCTCAAAACAAAATACATCCATGTTGATGAACAAAAAAATTATTTATCTTTGACATAATGTCTTTGTTCACAAAAATATTGATTCCTGAAGCTATAAATCTAATCCCACAGCTTGCTGATGTTGAAACTCTTAACCTTTTTCAAATCCACCTCTCATTGATCTAGGAGGATCTTGTCAGATGAGTTGCACAGGTTCAGTTTCATCACCAGCATTCAGTGTCCAGTGTCTTCAGCTTTGAGAGTGATTTTTATGGTTCAGGTTGTCCAATAATGTAGATGGTTTTCATGGTGTGTAGCGAATATGGTTTGGTACCTGGTTGTCGACATGTGGTTGTCATCAGTTCTGCCAGGATATGGTTGTTGATGTGGGTTGGTCATCCGCCTTGCAAAGTTTGTTCGTCGACATGGGTTTCTCATCCATCTTGCAGGATTTGGTTTTCGACATGGGTTTCTCGTCAATTCCACCAGGATTGATCGTCGACATGTGGTTGTCATCAGTTCCACCAGGATTTGGTTGTCGACATGCCTTCAATGTCAGTTTTGCTAGGGTTTGGGTTTCCAAAAATGATCCATGGTTTTCATCATATGGGTTTAATGTCACATTGTGACAAATGATTGTAAAAAGAGTTGTTTTATGAACAAAGTGATGTAAAGTCCTAATGACTAAAACTAAGCCCTAAAAACCTATGGTAAAAAAACATGTGATTCAAGACTTAACACCTAAAACCCTAAACTAAAAAGCCATGTATTAAAAATGAATTAAAAGCCATAACCCTAAGTCCTACACCTCTCGAGCCGATTACAAAACCACAAAACATTACAAATTATAATAAAACAATCATAAACTGTGGGCCTAACCACACGGCGAATTAACCACAGCGGGGCCATGTGAGAAGTTTTGGTGCAGTTAACTCACAATCGGGGGTTTAGACTGCGTCGGAACCGCGGGTGTGTGAACAAAAGGTGCAGACTGCGTAGTCAAAAGGTGGTCTCCATCATTAGGGTTAACTGTTGTCGGAACCGCCACAATCGGGTCACATGGTCACACTGTAAGCCAAGACCACCGGGATGATGACTACGGAGGTTGCAGCCTGTGGTTAGACCACGGCAATCTCATGCTGGTTGTCTCCCCTTCGCCTGGTTAGCAAATTGTTGACAGTTTGCGCCTATCCTAAAGTTCTAAAGTGGGTTTTATTGTTCAGTTTTTGGTTAAACTAATTAAATCAAGTGGTGAATGTCACTATATGACATTAAAGCTTAACCAAAACCCCAATTTAACCCCAAAAGTAAGCTTATTCATGCATTAACTTATCCTGAGAGATTTCAAATGCAGATAGGAGGTTATAAAGGTAGTTTTTCTCATTGAAGAGAAGGAGAGTGGTTTTTGAGTTTTGTATGCAGATTCTGGAGGATATATGTGGTTTTGTTTTCAGTGTAACAGGAGCATCAGGAGTCAGAATTGGAAACCGAGACAGGTGTTGGAAATATAATTCAGAGTGATTTCTTGTGACAGTGACTAGAAGTGCCTACATGCATGATTAGTCTAGTAAATTTTCTTTGTAATCAACCTCCTCGAATTCAATCCTAATAAAGCGGACCCAGAAATGTAGTCCATCAGGGACGAACTCCATAATCAATCTTGTTGTGTGGTATCACTCTGCTTTTTTTATTTTTTCACTTCTGTTTGCATCTTTCTTATGTTTCAATTATGTCGTAAAGTCTTTCTTCTCAAGCAGTTCTCGTGATAAAAGTACATTCAGTTAACATTCAATTCAATAATGGCATAATTAATTCTCCTTTAGTTAAACATATGATCATTTCATATCATATAATTTGGTATCAGAGTAGGTTTCGTTTGTATAATTTTTCCATTGAATGTTAACCAGGTCAAAGTCACAATGTGGAGAAGGAATCCTCGAGGAGATTGATCTAGAGATTGGAAAGTGAATAGTCATTCATAAGTCGACCATGATAGGATCTGATGCAGGTGGAACGCCAAAAACTAAGATGAGTAATGAACATTTTCAGTAAGCATTTTTTAGTATCTAGCAGAGGTTGGGAGAAATTTATGAAGATAAGAAGGCGAGAGATGCAGCTTCTTCTTCAAAGACATCAAAGAAGGACAAAGGTAAAGGCAAGGCTGATAAACCTCATTCACCTCCATCACCTCCATCATCATCTTCTTCTTCTTCTTCTTCTTCTTCTAGTTCAGAATATGAAACAAAAAAGAATCCTAAGAAAACATCTCTTTTAAAACTTGATGTAAATTTTGAGTTACCTATTTATGATGGTGAAATGAATCCTGAAAAGCTAGATAACTGGATTAAACAGTTAGAAGTGTATTACCGTATTCAGAACATTTTTGGTGATAAAACGAAAATTTAGTTAGTTACACTTAGAATGGGGGGAAAAACTTTACTCTGGTGGGAAAGTAAAACTCAAATAGATGTAAAGCAGAAAGGAAAAGTCATCTCTTCATGGTCTATGTTTTTAAAATCTCTTAGGAAACAATTCTATCCTTTAGGATACATGCAGCAAGTTGTTATTGGTTGGCAACACTTAAGGCAAGGTAAAGGGCAGAGTGTTCTGGAGTTCAGAAAGAAAGCATTGGTGCTTGGTATTTCATTGGATACATGTGAAACTTTATTAAAATACATCGACAGTTTACATTCATATTTACAGCATACATTATTGATGTTTAATCCTGATGATTTTGATGAAGTGTGTGTTCAAGCCATACATATTGAATCAGGTGGAATACCATTCAAGTTTTCACCGCAATCATCCAAAGAGTTGGAAATCAAGGATTCCAATTACAGTAAAGGGAAGAACAATTCGAAGAGAAAGAAATCAGTGATAGCTCAAAAGGAAAGACCTACTTGTTCTCTGTTAGGACCCTATACTACTAGTGTAACCCCTTATTGTTATTAGTATAACCCAGTTATTATATTGATGTACCCATGTAGTGCCCATATTGTTACAATTGTGCCCCATAGAAGCCCACTATTGTTATTATTGTGCCCTTACATTATTATTGTTATGTCAGCTCTGACTACGTTATACCCCCTTAGACTCCTATATATAGAAAGGAGGTCTTTTCATTTGTATCATCCAATAATTGTTCATTTATGTAATGTAAAGGAGGTTGCCCCCTCGAAGAGGCTGAATTTTAAGACGTTGATCTATCTTTTCTATCTTTTCTTGAGCTGGTTTCATAACATTTGGTATCAGAGCTTTGGATTCTAGGGTTTCGCTGCTCCAAACAGGTCATTGTGGCATTTTCGCTATAACTTTTTTATGTGACGTTTCAGAAGTCGCAAAAAAAAACCCATTTGAGAAGAAATCACGCTGAACCTTGGGTCCAAATTTCAGAGCTTTTCGAGCAATATTTTCGGAGATATGATCTGAGGAAGTTGGTCTTTTTGTAGACTCCTGAATTACATTCCAAACAAGTGACCTGGGGAAAATAGTCATAACTTTCTCTCTGAGCATCAGATTGAAATTTTGTAAGAAGTTATAGAAAGAGGATGGACTGTAGTTTCTTGTATGCATTTTTCAGATCCAAAGGTTGAAACAGTGACTCGTGGCACGTCGTACAAGTTCGCTCTACTGAACTAGTCTATAATCAGGTCATATTGGGAGATTGTGCATAATCCTTCTTGGAGAATCCAATTTGGATCAGACTGGTGGCATTGGAAAGAGGACACAGAGGGCTACTACAGGTCACAATTTCAGAACTTAAAGATCCGAAAGTACAGAGTTACAGTCGTTTCAAGGTCGAGCTCCTAAAATCAAGAAAAAGCAAGATGAGGAAGTTTGATGGCAAGGATTCGGTAAATTGGATACGTCAGATGGAGCAATATTTTGATATACATGGTGTACAACTGTTACAAAAGGTATGTATTGCATCTTCATATTTAGAACCAGATCAATTTTTATGGTACAAAGGGCTTTGTTCACGTAAACAACTTGTTACGTGGTCAATTTTCACGGAGGAAATAATAGCACATTATGAGGATACAAAGAGCAACACCTTCTTTAAAGCAACACCACAACAATTGGAAAGAGTAAAAGGGCTTTGTGACATAGTGGAAAGCAAAATTATGGAAACCAGGAAGCATACCCCTAACAACTATAAAGATGGAAGTGTTGTTTCTCCTAGCCTTCCACAACCTACAAGGGTTACACCACAACAATTGGAAGAAAAAAGAGAAAAAGGGCTTTGTTACAATTGTGATAGCAAATGCACTAAAGGTCATAAATGTGCTGAGAAGAAATTGTTTTACATTGAATATGAAGAGGAGGAAGAAAAGGATCAAGAAACAACAAAAGAAGAAGATATACGCCAGGACCCCACCGCAGAGAAAGAAGAAATGAATCAGACCATATCTTGTAAAGCATTGGCAAGAATTACCACTCCTCAAACTCTCAAGATAGGAAATATCAAGAAGAAAAAGGTGCAAGAAGTGAAAGATCACATCGAGAAAAAAAAAATGAATCCAACCATATCTTGTAATTCATTGTTCGAAAGTACCACTCCTCAAACTATCAAGATAGAAGGACAAATAAAGAAGAAAAATGTTCAAGAAGTGAAAGATCACATCGAGCATCAAGAAATGAATCCGACCATATCTTGTAAAGGATTGGAAGAAATTACCACTCCTCAAGCTCTAGAGATAGAAGGACATATCAAGAAGAAAAAGTTTCAAGCAGTGAAAGATCACATCGAGCATCAACAACAAGTTCTCCAACTTTTAAAGGATAACGCCACTTCAGTGCAAAATCAAACGAAACAAAAGGTAGATCAACATCGTAGTGAAAAATGTTTTGATGTAGGTGATTGGGTATTTTTACTGCTACATCTCAAGCAAGCTATTTATGGGAAGGAAATGTTGGCAATACTACATGCACTTAAAAAATGGCGACCTTACCAAATGGGAAGACTCTTCAAGGATGAGGATGTGGAAGCATTGTTTTGTGCTATTTATATTATCCAACCAGATTGGATAAACAAAGCAAGAGATGAATGGAAGAAGGATGAAGAAGTATGGCCAATTATTCAAAAGTTGCAAAAGATCCCAATTCAAACAATATTTCCAGAAATTAAAGAGGAAGGAAAAATCATATTGGCACCTGGAGCAGTCACAGAACAAGAACCTGACAGCTATGAAATCGATCAATTTCAGAGTATCTCATCAAGTGGAAGAACTTACCCATTGAATATTGCACATGGGAGGACAAAAATTTTATACAGAAGCATCAAGAACTACTCAAGCGTTGAGGACAATGCTTTTTCAAGGAGAGGGGCATGTTAGGCCCCTATACTACTAGTGTAACCCCTTATTGTTATTAGTATAACCCAGTTATTATATTGATGTACCCATGTAGTGCCCATATTGTTACTATTGTGCCCCATAGAAGCCCACTATTGTTATTATTGTGCCCTTACATTATTATTATTATGTCAGCTCTGATTATGTTATGACCCCTTAGACTCCTATATATAGAAAGGAGGTCTTTTCATTTGTATCATCCAAGAATTGTTCATTTATGTAATGTAAAGGAGGTTGCCCCCTCGAAGAGGCTGAATTCTAAGACGTTGATCTATCTTTTCTATCTTTTCTTGAGCTGGTTTCATAACATTCTCATTGCTAGAGAATTAGTCATGATGAATCTAAGTGTTGGAAACTTCATCCAGAAATTAAGCCCAAAAAGTTCCTTAAAGAGAAGGATGAAAAGAAAGCAATTGCAGTAGTCTAGCAAGATCTAGGTTCTGATTCAGGTGATGAAAGGAGGATAACTTCCATAGTTTCGACAGGTAAACCTCTAACACTGGTTCAAGTTCGAATACTATTTCATCTTCATCAAACATAAATCCTTCAAATGAGGATAAATGAGTTGAATTATTTAACAAAAGGAAAACTTCTAAGCACACAAAGATATATACAATGTTTGACAGTGGATCATAAGCCAATTTAATATTTGAATATTTAGTAAAGAATTTGGTTTTAAAGACACGGAATCATCCAAGACCTTACCCATTAGGATGGATAAATAAATCAACTCTGAAAAAAGTCACAAAGCAATGTTGATTAAGATTTTCCATTACAACTAATTACATTGATGAAGTGGAATTAGATGTGGTTCCATTAGACATATGTGGAGTTGTCTTAGGAAGTCCTTATCTTTATGATCGTGATGCAGTATTTTATAGAAGAGAGAATAAATATCACCTTAAGAAATATGGGGTTTAATTTATTGTCAGGGCACCTCAAAGTAAAAATCACTTGAATTTAGTTGTTGCTAATCAGATGAAGTGATTAATAAGTTCAAATAAGAGATTTGTAATCATGTGTGTAAAGGAACAACATAAGAATCAACGGGATGTTTGTTCAGGTTATGAGTCTCATCTTAAAGATAGTTTGATCAAAGAGGTAGAAACTTTTCCAATTCTATTTAAAGAAACTAAACATCTCACTCATAACCAAGGAATACAACATGAATTACAGTTGATGTCCAAATCTCCTTTTCTTAATGTCAGAATGAGTCATTTCAGTCCAAGTTTGGAAGATATCAGTTACAGGTATGCAGGTCAGTATTAGGGAAAGTCATTGTTAAATTTCTCTTGTATTGTGCCACCATTTCGTGTTTCAAACATTTTGGAAGCCTCTTTTCAAGTGGAGAGGAAGCCCTTTTGTTTTCATATCAAAGCCTTTTCTAAAGCAGTGTCAAAGTATCCAATACATCTAAGGGAAACTTATGCATCAGGGAAAAGTGCTAACCAATGGAAACATCATTTAATGAATAAGGAAACAATGATTCAAACAAATCAATAGCCATTTCAATACTTTCAAAAACAAACTAAGTTGCAGCAGTTTTCACATTACAGTTTGAAGGGTTTATTGCAACAAGTTCACTTAGTAATCAGGAATCAGGAAAGTATATCAAGTTGAATAGTTGATATTATGTCAAGAATATATTTGATTGTCTCTGTCATTCCACAATACGGATTGTTAATACATGTCAATAGTATTGAACGATATCCTATAGACACTATTCTCAAAGATGCGTATGAATCACTAATTCATGGTACTTCGTGGAAAGAAGACAATTACCATGTTCATAACAGGTTGTTTGACCATCTTCGCAAGTTGTACATACTACAAATGGATGGAATAGGTCACCGATTCAAAATGTGCCATGATCAGCATCATTAGGCTCATCACTTTCAGGTGATTGATAGAATGTATTGGTACATCTTTCAGACAAGGTGGAGAGTGAGGGAGCTCTACCCTCATTTGTTATTTGTCTAGTCAAACTTTTGTGGTCCAAAAGCTTTCAAGTGGAGAGGATTGATCCAAGAGGATCTTGTCAAGTCAGTTGCACAGGTTTAGTTTCGTCATCAGCATTTAGTTTCCAGTGTCTTCAGCTTCGACAGTGATGCTTATGGTTCAGGTTGTCTAGTAATGTAGATGGTTTTCATGGTGTTCGACGAATATGGTTTGGTACCTAGTTGTCAAAATGTGTTTGTCATTGGTTCCGCCAGGATATGGTTGTCGACGTGGGTTGGTCATCTGCCTTGCAGAGTTTGTTCGTCGACATGGGTTTGTTGTCTGTCTCGCAGGATCTGGTTGTTGACATATGGTTGTCGTCATTTTCGCTAGGATTGGTCGCCAACATGTGGTTTTCATCAGTTCTGCCAAGATTTGGTTGTCAACACGTCTTCAATGTCAGTTCCACCGGGGTTTGGATTTCCAAAAATGATCCATGGTTTTCGTCATATGGGTTTAATGTCACATTGTGACAAATGATTGTAAAAATGGTATTTTTAAGAACAAACTGATGTAAAGTCCTAATGTCTAAAACCTAGCCCTAAAAATCTATGGTAAAATAACATGTGATTCAAGACTTAACACCTAAAACCCTAAACTAAAAAACCATGTATTAAAAATGAATTAAAAGGCATAACCCTAAGTCCTAAACCTCTCAGGCCAATTACAAAACCACAAAACATTACAAATTATAATAAAATAGTCATAAACCGTGGGCCTACCCACATGGGGAATTGACCACAGCGGGGACATGTGAGCAGTTTTGGTGCATTTAACTCATAGTCGAGGGTTTATACCACGTCAGAACCATGGGCGTGTGAACACAAAGTGCAGACTGTGCAGTCAGAAGGTGGTCTCCACCATTATGGTTAACTATTGTCAAAATCACCACAATCAGGTCACATTGCCGCACCGTAAGTCGAGACCGCCGGGATGATGACCATGGAGGTGGCAACCTGTGGTTAGAGCGTGACAGTCACATGGTGGTTGTCTCCCCTCCACCCGGTTAGAAAACCGTTGGCAGTTTTGCGCCTATCCTAAATTTCTAAAGTGGGTTTTATTATTCAGTTTTTGGTTAAACTAATTAAATCAAGTGGTGAATGTCACTATATGATATTAAATCTTAACCACAACCCTAATTTAACCCCAAAAGTAAGCTTATTCATGCCTAAACGTATCCTGAGAGAGTTCAAATGCATCTAGGAGGTTATAAAGGTATTTTTTCTCATTGAAGAGAAGGAGAGTGGTTTTTGAGTTTTATATGCAGATTCTGGAGGATATAGGCGGTTTTGTTTTCAGTGTAACAGGAGCATCAAGAGTCATAATTGGAAACTGAGACAAGTGTTGGAAAGATAATTTAGAGAGCTTTCTTGTGAAGGTGATCAGAAGTGCCTGCATGCATGATTAGTTTGGTAAATTTTCTATGTAATCGACCTCCTCAGATTCAATCCTAATAAAGTGGTCGTCCATCTTGAAAGCGAACCCGGAGACGTATTCCATCAAGGACGAACTCCGTAATCGACCTTGTTGTCTGGTATCACTGTGTTTTTGCTATTTTTTCACTTCTATTTGCATCTTTCTTATGTTTCAATTCTATCGTAAAGTCTTCCTTCTCAAGCGGTTCTCACTATAAAAGCACTTTTAGTTAACATTCAGTTCAATAATGGCATAATCAATTCTACTTCAGTTAAACATATGATCATTTCATATCACTCATCCACCTTGTTTTATTTCAAAGGTACCATCTATGAGCAAACCAAAGGTACTGCAATGAGTTCGATCATATCTACTATAGTGGTTAGCATCTTCATGGAATATTTTGAAACCAGAGCCTTCAACTTTTGCCATCAAAATCCTAAGTGTTGGTTCCAATTTGTAGATGACACTTTTTTCATCTAGAAACATGGCCTACTTGTACTTAATTTCTTTTTCTCCCATCATAATAACACTTCTCATCACATTCAATTCACCATGAAAATTGAATCTATCGAATCCATTCCTTTATTGGATGTCCTTATTTCCCACCTTCTTGATGGCTCTCTAACCCATCAAGTTTATAGAAGGAAGACCCATATTGGTCATTCACTTCACTCTCATTCCCACCATCACCCATCCCAAAATTCAGTTGTTCTAAAAATCTTATCTCGTAAGCCCTTAAAATTATTTCTCCCCAGTTCCTTTACTCAAAGAAATCCCACCTAATCCAAGCTTTTAGGGCCAATTTCTACACCTCCTCTCAGATCAATAGTGTTTAATACCTCCTCTAACCCTAATTGTCACCACTCTAATTCTTTTCCTCCCATTGGATAGGCCTCTTTATCTCTTACATAAAAGGAACCACTGATCTCATGGCTAAGATCTTGTAAAAAAGGATCATTGAAACCATATTTGAATCTCATAAAACTATGAAGTAGATGTTCCAGTCAGTCAAAGATAAAATAGACCCCATGCTAGGTTCAAGAATTTACCAAATTCCTTGTTCTTATGGGAAGTAGTATATTGTCTAAGAAGAATGTCCCTTCAAAACCCGCCTCAGATAACATGTAGCTAATACCAGCCATCGTTGACTATCAAATTTTTCCATTGTTGAATACTCTTTTAATTCCAAACACCTTATTTTCTTTTATCAATCTAAAATCCTTGTTTCTATCCCTTTTTAATAGCTCTTGAATCATTCATGAAGCTTTGGAGATCGAGAAACATCCAACAAATATAATAGGCAAGATGATTGTAAGCTAAGCCAACCTTAGAATTTTGTCATCCATCATCTCGATCATTTATTTTTTTCCTCCCCTCTTCCCCCCTTCTTTCAATCTTCTTATTCCTTGTCTTTTTTGGCCTCTTTCTCTTTCTTTTCACATTCTTTCCTTATCTCTTCCTTTAAACCCACCCCCCTTCCTTATTTCAGTTGTCCCTCCCAAATATTTAATATTTAACAATCTAGTTCTCTTATTTAACCCCCTCCTCCCTCGCCCCATTTTTATATACAATAATCAAAGCTCCTTACAGCTTCATTTCAAACTAGATTCCCTTTCCTTCTCTCACAACTTTTATTCATTCGACACCCCCCCCCCCCCCCCTTCCACTCTTATATCCAATATAATTTCTTCTATGGTTTATTACTTATATAATATAAGTTATGGTTTCTCTCCCTTTTGTTAATATTCTTGAGCCTTTTTCTCATTTAATATTAAACCTTACCACCCTTTTTGTCCCTTATATTTTATTGATTATATATCTCCTTTTTTTTTTCAAATATCTTACTTGGTCCCTTAACCCAATTAATTTATTTTCTTTAGTGATTACCTTGATTAATTTACTATTGCCTCCTCAACAACTATTTTTTTTCCTTCCCTATTTAATGACCCCTCAACACTCTTTTGATATCATTATGCTTTCTGGTCCTTGATGATGGGTGGAGTGTCCACACAAAACATTAAACAGATTAAAATTCCTATACACAGTTTTCTTCCGAGAAATTTCTCTACAAAATATTTGAATGTCAACCATGTATATATTATATATGTGTAGTCTAACTTATAGATGAAATGGCCTTTCTCACAACATTTTTTTTGGTTAATTTTAATCAAAATTTGACGAAGATTTTTAAAAACTTGAGTGTAAGTTGTTTAAGCTATAGAATTTGAGTACCATGGGGGTTTTTCATGGTGCTAAATCCATTTATGCATTCAAAAATATTTTAAACAACAAAAAATCACATTATTGCTTGAAATTGTATCATTAGATTCGAATGAAAAAGTTATTTCGTCTATAAATTAGACTACGCCTATTATATATGGTTAAAAAAATGTATATATTATATAAAGTAATTAAAAAAAAATCTTTATACAATTAAAAAATTTCAAGTAGTCTCACTATTCTATATCTTGGCCTGTTTTCAAGTATATTTTTTTGGTCCATTTTGTCTGAAATCCAAAATATATTTGTTGGAACTACAATTTTAAGTTGTGTATTCTACAAAATCTAAGTGACCAAGGGGATTCTAAGATGTTGAATGCATTTATACATTCAAAAATACAATTTAAAAAATGAAAACTTACACACACGCGCATAGTATAAATTCATTTTAATCACGAACCTTGCAAGTGTTGAGAGGGATCAAATCTCTCGAGGTGTAAATTTATCGAGGTTTAATTTTTTTTGTCACAATATCAATCTTCCCAACCTTCTAAGTTGTTTAAACTATGGTGATCTTGTAATTCTTCTCCCAATTCCTTTTGAGGATATGAATACAATTTTAAAGAAATCCAAGTAATCTCTTACATTTCTTAACGTCTAATATACTAATTCTGGTATTAATTGATGTTAATCATCATCGTCATCATCAACAACATCAATATCAATAGAGATTTTATGCTCGAATATATAACCTAGAAATATAGTTATTTTCTGAACCATCCTCTAGACTACCTATTTATGGATTGGCTAAACTACTCTTCTAGATATAGATTGGCTAACCTACTCCTCTAGACTACCATCCTTTTTCTTCCTAACCAATATAACTTTTAATATCCCTTGTTGATTTTTGACTTAATTCCTTGCTTGGCATAACCATTGTAATATTTTACAAAGCATTTCTTTCTCGAGTTGTGTGCAATAATGATGAAGATGGTCTCCATATCCTTTGTTATACTATGTATTACACTAAGAGGAGCAAGGGCTGGGGGTAAATTAGTGCAATGGCCAATTTTCGTCATTTTAAAGTTTAAATCAAAACTGCAAACATAATCATGAATCATTAAAGAACATCATGACATCATCATAAGAGAACACTAGATGTAACTGGAAACCCTTGCGGGTAAAACCACAAAATATTTTTATCTTGTTCATTTTTTATGACATAGATTTTCAACCACCGAACCCAAAAAATAAATTTGTATGCACCAACCACCAAAATGTGCAGGCACCGACTTGAGTGGTCACCAGCTTGATTGAGGCACCAAGCTCTATGATATGAAAGAATCAACTTGAAATAGGCTTCAACATGATTTAGGTACCAACCTCAATGGAGGCACCCACCTCCTTATTCAAATTTTTGTGGACCACATTTCACAATATTTCAGATTGGAGCCACAAGTTCAAATCATAACCATATCAACCTATTTGTTAATCATCAATCTTTTACAACTTTTCCATCTCACAAACATGTTCATAAGTTCATATTGATAATAACCATGGCCCATGTTCTTAGAAACCATTTTTATATCCCCTCCTTCAAATTAGAAAATCATTCCAAACATAACCCATTTCTCAAAAGTCAATTTTCCTTCAAATTAACCCACAAAAATGATGAAGAATAATTGTTCTACAAATTTCACCTTTTTGGTGTGTTGCCTACAAATTGCACTTTTCTAGCAACTGTTATACAAAATGCACACCTCCACTCTACTTAATTGTTCGAAAAAATTACACTTTTTGGGAAAAAAATAAAAAAAAAAATGTTCCTACCTCAATGAGCTCAAACCCATGACCTCCCGAGTTGCCTGAAAACAATTCACTGATTAGATATTATAAAACTCATTTTTTAACTTTGTAGAACATATTTATTTCATTGTTTCTAATCATACCAAGTCATGCCAATCAAGTTTCCCGAACGAGGATATACATTACGCCACAAAGCCAATCAGATATGGATACAAAAAGACATGTCATGCACCAGTTTTATTCATATGTGAGACCCACATCAAATTTCCATGGTGTCTAAACTAGACTTGTAGTGACAATCATAGTTATCTAACTCAAACTGCCATGAATCAATCAAAGAGAGCAATTCAAACTTCCACGAACCAATCACAGAGAGCCAACTCAAATTTCCATGATCCAATCACATATATCCAATTCAAACCACCATGAACTAACTCAAACTGTCATGAATTAATCATAGAGATCCAATTTAAATTGCCATGGACCAAACATGGAGAGACAATTCAAAATACCATGAACAAATCACAAAGAGCCACAAATTAATCTCAAAGAGCCATGAATCAATCACATAGAGCCAATTCAAAATGTTACAAACCAATCATAGAGAGCCAATTCAAACTACCACGAAACAATCATAGAGAGTCAATTCAAACCACCATGAAGCACTCATAGAGAGCCAATTAAAACTGCCACAAACCAATTCAAACTACCACTAACCAATCACAGAGAGCTAATTCAAACTGCCACAAACCAATCATGGAGAGCTAATTCAAACCACCATGAACCAATCACAGAGAGCCAATTTAAACTGTTGTGAGTCAAACACATAGAGCTAACTCAAAATGTGACGTAAGCCAAACTAAAAATTGTGTTCCAATAAAAAAGAGCCAGTTCAAAATGCCACAAACCAATCACATTGCAATGAGACCCAAACCACAAGGACTATCTCATACCCTTTACCTATAGGATAGTATTCCTTATTCAAACAATGAAGGAAAAACCTTCACATGTTGTTCCATTCTCATCTAAAATCCATCTAACCTCAAGCCATATGACCTTCATTTATATATAAGCAGGGGTCTAATTTGGCATGGGGGGCGATGTTCGAGAAAATTCATGGGACCATGCCATATGACCTAGACCTAGGGTTCAATGGTCACCCTCATGTTGACATCATCATGATGTCATGTGGCACTCCCTGAGTAGTGCCACGTGTCACAAAAATATATCCCTATTGGTAACATAAAATTGTCATTTTAGCATGCCACATGGAATCATGATGTGATGCCACATCATCATTTCTTACCATGTCATCATTCCTACATCATCATCCTTTAACCACTCATAAGTTGCCCCATTTCACTTGTCCAATGATCTACCACCTCAGCGTCCATGTTAGGGGTGCCGCATCACTATCACCTATGCTAGGGGGTCCATGTGGCATCCAAACACATGGTTAGAGTGACACTTTCCATGTGTCACTGCTTCATTGGATGAAGTGCAGGGCACATCCTTCATTAAACTCCACACAACTTAAAGCTTCATCCATCGTTCATGTGATTATCAATAGCCAAATATGCCTAGAGTTTCTCAAACATTGTCTGGGTTAAATAATGTACAAGTTCACGTGCCATTAGCCATCGATTGTCCCTTAAATGATGGATCCAATCCAAATATGCACATTGTTTAACAATTTTGTGCTTTTCATTACAGATTGACGTTTTTGACCCTTTTTCTATTGCCAACTTCAAAATATTGTATCTTCTTATTTAGGAAGATTTTGACCAAGTATGATATATTGTTAGAAATATCTTGGAGAGGACTATCTAACCATTCCATCCATAGACTTATTTGAGCATCATAACTTCAACAAAAAATTGATAAACTTCGAGCCACTTTGACATCATTTTATGTGAGCTTGTCAAGACATCAAACTATCATATTGCTTCATTTGACTTATCTTTTGACATCAATGATACTACTGCTTCCTTTGATTTACCATTTGACATCAATGACACTAGTTATTGTCAATGACAATGCTATGTCCAATATCCTTGTGCTTGACATTTCACCGTCCATGCACATCATATCAACTTTTGTAATGCAACACTCTTCATGCAAGTTTTTTGCATTTTTATGCCACTTTTGTATTGCATGTGATCCCCTTCTAGGTGCCTATATTGTACACGCCTAATCTCCTGTGAATTCAATCTCTATACATATAAAATGCCATCTGAATTCCCTTTCAACTCTTACTCGACCATGTGCACTATTCCTTCCTTATATGCTTTCGCATCAACTAATGTCTATCATTAGAAATTTTAACCTTACAATATTATATTCCACATATGGATATGATTAAAAGGTACCTACTATATCAACTAGAACATGGAGATTGCTATATAATGGTCTTAATGAATGATGATGGGGGAAGTTTGTCTAACTTTAGGAGTATTCCTATGAAGGGTAGACATGAAACCATTATTTATATTTCTATGTCTGTGTGCATTTTGAACCTAGATTTTGGACTATGTTGTTTTCCCCTTATATATAGTAGATATTTGGCATACAAAACCTAAATTTGGGATGTAAGGAACATATATGTGCGAATTATTTTTCATATAAAATTATTAAATTAAAATCATGATGAAAAACATGTGTATAATCATGTGTAGGCACATGAAATTTTGAATCATCATTAGTTATGATCACTAGAGATTTAGAATTACCCTAGGAATTATCTTTAGGACTTATCATTGGGGATTTATAATTTCCTTGGAATTTTCATTAGGAATTATCATTGGAGGATTTTACTTATCCTTAGAAAATAAGAGAGCCAATAAACGCAAGGGTTATGAGATCCTTTAAATACATAAGTAGAGATAGATAAATGTATTTTAGAATGAGCATATAATTGATTGGGTGATTGAGATAGTATAACTTTAATAGCTTTGCTATGAGAGTGAGTCTCACCATTTTGAGTATTTTGGATTGAGATCCCATACCACATAGAGTTGATTGGGAGAACCATAAGAGAGGCAGGTGTGGCTACTTTTGTAGAACACTCATCGACTTTAAGTGTCATACAAAGGACATAAATCCAAGCAATTGTTGACAGAATTTATTGACTTCTTTAAATAACTCAATTGTAACACATGAAGCAGTTTAAAATATGCAATAGGTCAATGAGAGATTTTGGCTTCTCTTTTATTTTTATTTTTTTAACTATAACGGATATGGATTTTTATTAAATCTGGTGGAAAAGGAGAGGGGCTTTGCCAAAGCAGCCCTGTTTACATTCTGCTTGCACTTCTAAAACAGTTGCTAAATCTAAACCATTATGGAGGAGTTTCTACAAATCTGTCATCATTGATGTACAGCCACCCTCTGTCCAGAGCGCTCCCTTTGTTTGCCAACAAGTCCGCTTCGCTATTTGAAGTTCTGAGAATATGGTAGAATTTGTAAGATGCAAAGAATGAGAGGACTCTTTTCAGTCTTTCAAGAGTTCTGTTGAGACCTGCATTTCTGAATAGCTTTCCAGCGGTCAGTTTCTTTATGAGGATCTCCGAGTCTCCGAAAATCTGGATATCCTTGATACCTTTTTCTCTAGCAATTTGACAAGCTTTAAGGAGGCTGAGCAGTTCTGCTTGATTGTTGGTCTTCACGCCGAGACCCCAGTAGAAAGAATCCCTGGAACGCCCTTCAGGAGAGAAAATGATCCCGCCGGCACCCGAGGGACCGGGGTTTCCTTTAGAAGCCCCGTCAAAGAAGATTGTATGCAAGTTTTGAGCTCTCCACCAAATCTGAAATGTTTCGTCTGCGTCTCTCTTCTTCCAGGTTGGGAGTTCTAGTTTAGGGGAAAGGAGGATTTTCCTATTTTGCAGTTCAAGCTTTCCAATCCATCGCTTCTCTATCTGCTGGAGAGATGCATCCTCTTTAAAATACTGTTGCTGCACCGATTCTAGAAGAAGGGATCTAGCCTTAGCTGCAACTTGCAAAGGAGTTAGATGGTATTCCTTGAAGACCTTCTGATTGCGGGCCAACCAGATCTTCCAACAGACATACTTGGGCAAAGCATTCCAGATTTTATACCAAATCGTTTTTTGAGGGATATGTCGAGAGTACCGATGGTTCCAGTCAGCGAAGAGGTCTGGAACTGATATCTGGGCAGGGGAGCTTATGTGAAGATCTTGAAGCGTAAAATCCCATACTTCCTTTGCGAACTGGCAGTCGATGAAGAGGTGTTGAGCTGTCTCGGCATTGCTCCTGCAGAGGGCGCACCAGTGAGGACCAGCGAAGCTTCTTTTTACTAGATTGTCACCTGTTAGTATTTTATTGTGAATCAATGTCCAGGCAAAGAAGTTAACTTTCGGTAGAGCTGCGGGATCCCAAATGCTTTTCCAAAACGCCGGACTGTGATTGTTATTTCCGGGTGTCTGGCTCGCTTTATAACCTTCCGCTGCTGTGTAATCGCCAGAAAGGCCCCAGCCCCAACGATCTTGTATCGATTTATGAATCGGGGCGGCCTCTTCGATCAGGTCCATAAAGATATTCAGTTGCTGTTGAAAATGGGCTGGAGGTGCAGGGATTGCCCAACCTGCCCAGTCGCCTCTCTGATCCCAAGCGGCTATGTCGAATAATCTTGTCTTCCCAGCTGTGATTAACCAGTCCCTTAACCCTGCGATTTCTTCATTTTCGATTAGTGGATTTCGCCCCATTATCCTGTCCTGCCAAAGATTAATTCTCTTGCCATTCCCTGGGATTCTATAGATATTTCTTTTGAAGGTTTTGCTGCTTCTATAGCAGAGCTTCCACAACAACGTGCTGTTAGCTGTGTAGTCCAGGTGAAGGTTTCTCAAATCAATTCTGTTTGTGTATTTTGAGCGCAGGATGATACTTACAGGATGACTTGGCTCTTTAAACATTTTCCACAGGATCTTGCTTCCTAAGGCAAGATTGACCAGAGATGGATCTCGGATTTGCAATCCTCCTTCATCGATGGGTTTCTTGACTGTTTCCCAATTTACAAGGTGGAGTTTCTTATCGTTGCCCCTGCCTCCTTGCCAGAGGAAGTTTCTAAGAAGAGAGGAGATTTGTTCCATGATATTTCTGGGAGCAAGCAGAAAGGCTGCTTGATAAATTATTAATGAAGAGAGCTGTGATTTGATTAAGATGACCTTACCTCCTTTTGTCAACCAGTGTCCTCCCCATTTCGAGATCTTGGATTTGAATTTGCAGATTATGTCAGTCCAGAGCGATCTCTTATTTATTCCTGAGATTATGGGTAGGCCGAGATATCTGATTCTTTCCCATTGTGAGTGCCCTTTGAATCCAAGAGTGTTGGCTATATTGTTGAGCTCCTGTTGATCTATATTCCAGCTGTATACTTCGCTTTTGCTTTCGTTTACCAGTGCTCCTGAGACTTTGCAGTAGTTCCTTATGACCGTGCCGAAGGCTTTTGCAATTCTGATTGAGGCGCCCCCCAGAAGGATCGAGTCATCTGCAAATAGTGCATGGTTCAGGGGCCTTGTGCTGTTGGAGGTTTTGAGGCCCGGAATGGATCCTGACAGTCTTTCAGCTTCAAGTTTTCGAGTTAAAGCTTCAGCCAAAATGATGTAAAGGTAGGGAGAGAGCGGGCATCCTTGCCTGATGCCTCTCTTGGCTTTAAAGAAGTTTGTCGGTCTGCCGTTTATGAGAGGAGCTATCCAAGGATTGTTCATGCAGGCTTTTAGAAGGTTGACAAACTGAATGGAGAAGCCAAAGGAAAGCAAGACTTTACTGAGAAATGCTCTATTGACTCTGTCGAACGCATTCGCCATATCTAACTTTATTAGCATGCCTTTCTCTTTTCTCAGCTTGCTTGAGTGAATGGTCTCCTGGACTTGAATGACGTTGTCCAGGATGTGTCTACCTTTCACAAAGCCTCCTTGGGAAATAGAGATGATTCTAGGGAGCAAGGGCTTCATTCTGTTGGCCAACAGCTTTGCCAAGATCTTATAGGAAGCATTACATAATGAAATTGGCCTGAATCTGGCAAAAGTTTCCGGATTAGAGTCTTTGGGAATCAGGGCTAAGTAGGTTGAGTTTGTGCTGCCGCCTACTTTAGCTTTAGACATGAAACCCCTTACCATCTTTTGAAGATCATTTTTTATGATGTCCCAGCAAACTTTGTAGAAATGAATGGTGAATCCGTCCGGCCCGGGGGCCTTGTCGGAGTCCATGGACCAGATAGTTTTGATTATTTCTTCCTCTGTAACAGGTTTGCATAAATCTGCGTTGTCCTCTTGAGAGATTAAGGAGGGGATGTGATTAAGAAATTCTGCTTCCTCCGTTTCTTCTCCTTGATCATCCGGGCTGTAGAGGTTCTGAAAGTGTTGATCTGCAGCTTCTTTGACTTGCTGATTGCCCTTGCAGATTTGGCCCGTCATAGTCTTTATTTCTGCTATATGATTCCTTGACAATCTAGCCCTGAACTGCCGATGGAAGAAAGAGGTATTGCGGTCCCCTCCTTTTAGCCACAGGCTCCTAGACTTTAATCTCCAGTATTCTTCCTCGTTTCTAAAAGACTGGTAGGCTGCTCTCTGTGCTTTGATTTCCTTGTCCAATAGGTTTTCATTAATGCTTTCACGCTCCATGTCATTTTGAAGGGAATGCAAAGCCTGGACTGCTGCAACTCTAAGAGAGGAGGGGTTGAGCGTTGGTTTCTTGATCCATTCTTTCAAAGCTTTTTTGGTGAGCTTCAGTTTTTGCTCCCAGACAAAGCTTGGGGAACCTGAAATAGGGGTGTTCCAGGATGCTTTCACCGTATCCATAAAGCCTTCTCTTTCAATCCATTGAGGAGAGAAACGGAATGGGATGGGACCCAAGTCCTCTTCGTCTTCTAAACAGAGCTGAATTGGCTTGTGGTCCGAGGACAATTTGGGCAGAATTCTTGTTGTTATGATTTTCTTGTCCATGAGGAGGGATTGTACTAAAAAACGGTCAAGCCGAGCAGAGATATGATCTATTCCAGTTCTGTTATTTGACCAGGTGAATAGACCTTGGATTGGATTGAAGTCTTGAAGGTCCCAGAGCTGAGCAAGCTCCTCCACAACGCCTACCATGGGGTCT
Organism: Pinus tabuliformis; assembly: GCA_031772625.1. Classification (NCBI taxonomy): domain Eukaryota; kingdom Viridiplantae; phylum Streptophyta; class Pinopsida; order Pinales; family Pinaceae; genus Pinus; species Pinus tabuliformis. The sequence goes on along the minus strand of CM062817.1, from coordinate 1,671,283,554 downwards.
TTGGAGTCAGAACCTCCTCTTTTTTCTTTGGCTTTCAAAACAATGTTGAGATCTCCAGCGAGAATGATATTATTGGGAGTTTCCTGATCAAGGAATTCTGCCAAGGATTTCCAGCAGTCTCTTTTTTCTGTATAGTTTACAGGTACATATAGATTAACTAGAGAGATAGATAACTTACTTGGAATGTGGGTAATTTCTGTATATATCCAATGCAAGGTCTGATAAGTGCTGATCAGTTGGAATTGTTCTTCGTTCCAGAGCGTTGCCAGACCTCCCGAGGATCCCCGGGCGTTGACAGCTATGCCTGAGTTTTTCTTCCATTTTGTTTTACTGGTTTCTAGCAGGGCTTGTCCTGTTATCTTAGTCTCTTGGAGCATGAGGACATCAGTAGGTTCCGATTTTAAAAGGTCCTGAACTGCTTCTATTTTTGCGGGGCTCCCCAGTCCTCTGCAATTCCAAGAGACTAACTTCATTATTTACCTATGCTTGGGGTGGAGCCGCCCTTGGAAGACCTGGGCCTATTACTTCTCCCGATTGTCATTTCTATCGTGGATTGGCTCCCTTGAGTTTTGAGCCTTTCTGCTTCTTCTTCTCTTTTTTCCTTACGGGATCTCCTTCCGGGTCTTTTTGATGGCCTCTCAAAGAGTTCTTCCTCTGAGGACTCAGAGCTTTCAGCTGGCTTTTTCTTCGCAATTTCGGCATACGTGGGGCTTGAGGGGCTGCCTTGGGTGACTTCGATGTGAATGTCTCCCCTTCCCTCTTTTTCCGGAGGGGTTTCCTCAAGGTTCTCTTTTGCCTGGTCTTTGATCGGTGGATCTGGATGTGCCTCCTCGGCTCCTTTTGCGTTTTCTCCTGTTTCCTGAGTTAGGGTGACGTTGTTCCTGTCTCTTGTTGCTGCGCTTTTTCCTGTGTCTTTCTTTGCATGGGCTGTTCTCTGGACTAGGGTCCATTGCTCTCCATTCTGTTTTTCAGCCTGCTCCTCTGCTTTCTTCTTACAATTCTTGGCGAAGTGTCCGTAGCCGTGACAGTGTCTGCATTTAAAAGGAAGCTGTTCGTAATCAAGCTCTTGGATGTGCGTCCATCCTGCCACCGTGAGCTTGATCGCTTCAGGCAATCCTTCTTCAAGGTCCACTTCGACGCAGATGCGCGCGCAAGAGTATTGATCTCTTCTTACTGCCTGATCTATATACTTGCCTAATGCATTACCAAAAACGAAATACCCTTTGCCCACGAAGTAACTCTTCACTCCGTTTTTTATCAGAGGTTGCCAATTTCTTTGGGTCCAATCCTCCACGGATTTGGGAGAGGGCCATAGGCCTGTAAACTGGCCTATGAGGCCCTTTTCTGCCAAGTTCAGAGCAGCTTTGCAGGTGTCCTCCTCTGGCAGGGCAACAGAGGGAATCGAGTCCATTCTTTTGATGAATTTTTGCTGGGTCGCTGAAGGAGTCCGATTTGATCCATTCGTTATCAAATTTCTGAACGCAGTGACTTCGGGGGGCGGATCCCCAGGGGGGGCAGAACTCTCAGGGGCCTCCATCTGGCTGCAGAGGGAGGGGCGAGGCTGTGCGCAGAGGCGCTACAGCCTTAACGACGCCGCAGACACTCAGGATCCTGGATGCAGAGGGATGGGCCGCACGCAGCAGATGGCAGACGAAGGATAGAAGCAGAGGGGGGGCGAGGCTGTGCGCAGAGGCGCAGTAGCCTGGGCAATGCCGCAGTCACTCAGAACCCTAGATGCAGGGTCGGGCCGCGCGCTGCAGGTAGCTGATCTATCCCTAACTATTTCCATGGCTTCTCTTTTATTTTTAACAGTAATGTTCACAAGTAAATAAAATGCCTCTATATAATAATATGCACATTGAATATATGAAAGATTTACTTTTAAGAAATTGTAAACTTCATAGAGGAAAATGAAAGTGAAAATAATAATAATATCTTATATAGATAATCAAGAGGGGGATTATTCTCAAAAAGAGAGTTATACCATTATGAAATGTATTGAGAGTACATAATTTTTTCAACTTGTCCAATATAAGAACACTCTTATTCTAAATGTTAGCCATGAGTAAATTTCAATGTATTTTGTTATCACCCCAATGGGAGCAAATATTGTGTCAAATGTATACGGTATGACCCCAAGGGGGCATATTGGGTTAAATGTATATGGTTTGATGCCAAGGGGGGCAATATATGGGGTAAAATTTACATTTAATTTATAAATGTATATGTTATAGGGTTAGCCTAATGATGAATGGTAGATGAACGTTGAGTTCAAAGGGCCATGCACAAGTCCATTGTGATGTGATTCTCTAACCACTTTCAAGATATTATCTTTTAGCAAATCATAATAATGTGCACATTGAATATATGAAAGATTTACTTTTAAGAAATTGTAAAATTCATAGAGGAAAATGAAAGTGAAAAAATAATAATATCTTATATAGATAATCAAGAGGGGGATTATTCCCAAAAAGAGAGTTATACCATTATGAAATGTATTGAGAGTACATAATTTTTTCAATTTGTCCAATATAAGAACACTCTTATTCTAAATGTTAGCCATGAGTAAATTTCAATGTATTTTGTTATCACCCCAACTGGAGCAAATATTGTGTCAAATGTATACGGTATGACCCCAAGGGGGCATATTGGGTTAAATATATATGGTTTGATGCCAAGGGGGCAATATATGGGGTAAAATTTACATTTAATCTATAAATGTATATGTTATAGGGTTAGCCTAATGATGAAGGGTAGATGAACGTTGAGTTCAAAGAGCCATGCACAAGTCCATTGTGATGTGATTCTCTAACCACTTTCAAGATATTATCTTTTAGCAAATCATAAAAAGCCAAATAAAATTCAACAATGAATCTTTCTAGGCCAGGACTCATCCCCTTCTACATAGAAGATAAAGCACTTAGCAATTCAAATTCTTAGACTTTTGCCTCCAAAACTTTGTTCATATCTTGTGAAAACAATTGTGGGAATATGTATAGATCTTCCAATCTTTTGACGATTGGACATCCTTGAGGAGTAGTGAAAACCTCCTAAAGTGGTTTTCTCCAGCTTCTTCTTTTTCCTTGAAAATGTAAATCATATTCCCATCCTGATTTTAAATTTCCTAAATCAAATTCATATGTTTCTGAAAGTTAGCATAATGGTGAAAAAATCAATGTTATTGACACTCTCAGTGATCCATACAACTCTACTTTTTTGTCACCAAAATAATTCTCCCCCCTGCAGATGGTCCCTCTTGCAAGCTTCCAGGGACCTAATGGAATCTAAATACTCCATTGAAAATACTCCCTAAACATTTGAGAGAAAATTGCCAACAATTTTTGTCTCAATATCTTTTAGTGCCACTTCTTGTTTTTGCTTATTTGATTTGTTCCATAACTTGATTTTTTATTTAAGACATTTTATATCATTAGAAAAATGTAGCATATATGGAGATTGCTTGGTGTCACTTATATGAGTACAATTTTCTTCCATGATCCTATTTAATTCATTTATTTGTAACTAGGAGTAACCAAACTTGAAAGGGGCCAAGTGATTTTCCTCATCAACTTCCATTCTTAAAAGGACAAGGAAATGGTGTGATATTCCACTAGGAATAATCTAGGATTTAATTAGTAACTTTTGAAAAAGTTATGTAGGAGCATTAGAGCTTCGAATCCATCATTATTTTTGGGAAAAAAAACTCCAAAAGGGGTTTCAATATTGTAAAGGAATTATAATTCCTTATTTGTAAATATTCTTAGTTTCATTTAATTATTATAGAATAGTTTTAGAAAAGCTATGGATAGGAGAGATTTTACCATAAGGAAAAAGAAAAGTTGCCTTGAAAAGCATGACAGATTTATGGAATAAATCATGAGAGATTTAGTGAATAAATTATGAGAGCTTTAGGGAATAAATCAGGGAGTGATTTCAGGATTTAGAGAAGTTGATTTATGGAGTGATTTATGGGTGATTTATGGAGTGATTTTAGGATTTAGAAAATATATTTTATTTCTTAATTCTATTTATTGTAAGCCTACAGACAATGAGAAATAATGGCCAAATGAATGTATAATCAGGCCAAACATGTACATATGAATTTGGTTTCTGAATGGAAATTTTACATGCTTATGGATTGTGTAGTATCTCTTCATATATGTTAATGAATGTCTTTATATGATTGTAATATTTAAATGGTTGAGTAATCATATTTCTATAGAGGTGTTGGTATTCTTAATAATGCAGGTTCATGGAAGTGAACATAGTAGGGAAAGTCAAATTTTTTTGCATCAAGTGCTATCAGAGCCAGGTTAGCTCTTTGGAATTCAGGATTACATCCAGAAGAAGGATGACTTCCAACAAGTCATAGTTGGGTAGAATTTGTCAGAGAGCAGTTCCATAGTAAGTGTGGGTAGAATTGCCAAGAGAAGGTTCTAAGGAGAGAACTAGAGAAAATACCAAAAGGTCAAGCTAGTGAAGAAATATTGATGAGGTATTGAGTAGCAAGAAGAGGAGACTTGCTACAAAGGAGAGGCTTGGTTGCAGTTCATTGTTGATCATGGAGAAGCTCACAAATATAGAGAGAAAGATGACCACAAAGGGTCATGAAAAATTTTTAGGTGGAAGCCATAGCAGAAGGAAAGAAGATTTCAAGGCAAAAGACATCAAGAACAAAATGAGTAATGAAGAGTTTAATAGAGAAATCACTAAGATTAAATTACAGTTGGATGTACATATGGAGTTGCTACAACAAGAAGTTGAAGACTAGAAATGTATATGGATTTTTAAGATGAAATTTAAATAGAAGTTCCAAGCTCGAAATCAAAGAAGATGGATGAGGCATCTAATCAAAGACTCGTTAAGGATGCTTGGAGAAAGTGAGAAAGAGAAAGTGTACATTTGTGAACCAGATCAAGGACCATTTCTTGGTTAGAATGAAGATGAGGGGCTTTCTGCAAGTCTCATGAACTACTTGGATAGTTCATATCAACATGTGGATGTGTTGATATAGGTGATAAAAGAGACTGAAAATCCAAATATTTGTGAAACTAATAATTTGCTTATGGTTGTAGGTTATTTTGTGGATGGTGATGAACAATCACCTAGAATTGTCATGAAGGTGAAGGAAGAAAAATAAATGCCTTCTCAAGCCATAGAAGGGAGACAGAATCATAATTTCATTTTGATAGAGGATGAGGTAGCATTCTCTCATGAAGAAAACCATAAATTAATGAAAAAAGAGATTGCTTATAGACAATTAAAGAAACATGTTGTTGCAGAGGACACTAAATATTTGGCTCATGGAGATAGTCAAAGGAAGCATAAAGAGGAAGAGAAACATTCAAACTTAATTCTGACAAATTTTGAAGAAGAGCCAAGGATGTTGGAAGAATGGTTAATTAATCCAAGGATTAATGGAGAATCTTGCATGAAAGTTGTGGGCATAGAAGGAGTTCTTAAGGCACAAAATGAAGGAAAGAGTAAGAATTATGTAGATATTAAATAAGAAAACATGGAACAACAGCCACTAAGGAGAAAAAACAACAAATTTCAGAAAACAAGGAGCAACATGTAACAGCTAGGAGATCAACTAGAGATTGAAATTGACATGACAAGAATTCTGATGATGAAAGTGCATGAGAAATTGCACACTAATGTAAGAAGGGCAGACGATCATAGAAGGAAAATGAATGTACAAGAGTACATCAACAAAGACAGTTGAAAACTACAACATAAAATTTGGAAACCTGGAAGGTTGAAGAAGACTGTGACAACAACAACAGAGAAGCAACATGAAGAAGGAGGTGATCAATTATAGTACAAAGTTTGGGATCCGGGAGGATTCGGAAATTAATCACACATGACCAGGAACCCATGAATCCTTTCTACATTGGGAGTCTAACATAGAAGCATTAGAGCTTTCAATCCATCAATATTTTTGAAAAAAACTCCAAAAGCAGTTTCAATATTGTAAAGGAACTATAATTCCTTAATTATAAATATTCTTAGTTTCCTTTAATTATTATAGAATAGTTTTAGAAAAGGTATGGATAGGAGAGATTTGTCCATAAGGAAAAATCAAAATTGCCTTGAAAAGAATGATAGATTTATGGAATAAATCATGAGAGCTTTAATGAATAAATTATGAGAGATTTAGGGAATAAATCAGATATTGATTTTAGAATTTAGGAAAAGTTTATTGATGGAGCAATTTATGGGTGATTTATGGAGTGCTTTTACCATTTAGAAAATATATTGTATTTCTTAATTATATTTATTGTAAGCCTATGAATAATAAGAAATAATGGCCAAATGAATGTATAATAAGGCCAAGCATGTACATATGAATTTGGTTTCAGAATGGAATTTTTACATGCTTATGGATTATGTAATATCTCTTCATATATGTTAATGAATGTCTTTATATGTTTCTAATAGTTAAATGGATGAGTAATCATATTTTTGTAGAGTTCTTGGTATTCTTAAGATTGCAAGTTCGTGGAAGTGAACATAGCAGGAAAAGTCAATTTTTCCTGCATCATAAAGGATGGATTCTGATACGTAGAATTAATAAAACCTTTTGGATACCATATCATAGACAATCATTTTTTTCCCAAGTAGGATATATCTTATCCAGAGCCATGTTGACTTGTTAAAGGGACTTAAATAAATGGACAAAATAAGCCTCCAAGGGGTTAGCTCAAGGCATGAAACCCCAAACTCCCCTTAACGAAGTTAGATAATATAATATAAGTGTTACATAGCCACCCTGATGCAACCAAATTGTCCCAAAATAACTTGTAGTTTGAATAAGGCCTGTACACATTAATTATCTTCCACATAGACTTAAAGATCCTGAATTCCAATTTCATTGAAATATTATAGTTATGAGATGTGGATGAAATAACCCTGGGGGATGGGATCCAAGCTCTTAGAAAATCATCAAAGAGACCAATGGCATAGATGGTGCTAAAGGACCATCCCTTTAACCATGGTTCTAATACTGCGAGAACTCTCTCCCCATTGGTCATCATCTCCTGCAAAAGAATGATGCCACAATTGTATAATTGTACGTGACGTTTGAGGACCAATTTTTTACAAGAACCCATAAAAAACCTTATGTTTAAAGAGAGAACTATCATTTTGGAGACCTTTCTAGGAATTTTTTTAGCTCCAAGGGCCCTCATTATGGTAGATTGCCTTCCATGTCAAATGTTGTCTTTGGCCCTGTGCAAAGTCTCATGACTATTTTGTATTTTACACCATTTCCATCAATTTTTCCTCTTTTCATCACTGCTATCAACTCAAATAAATAGTAAAACTATATATTTTGACATGGTAAGGTACTCAGATGTCTCATTTTTCATATTTATTAATGTGCCTTATTATTAAGTTCAAGATTGTAATAGCTACAAAATTAGCATGAATCTGCAATTATTTTATGATTCCGTAGCTATCTCCATGGTTTGTCAGATTCTAGTATGCCAGCCAAGCAAAGAAGCACATGGGTAGATAGGGATTGATCTTCTCATGGATCTCCTCCTATTCGCCTGAGCCAAATCATCAAGGACATCACCCAGTGGCGTAGTCAAGGAAGCAAGTCAATGTGTGGATGAACAAAGCAGTGAGAATTCAAATCAATCATGACTCTCCGATTTTCTTTCTAAATAGAAAATCACCGAGAAGTTAAATTCTCCATTATCAAATTAGCATTTAAATTAGTATCGTTTTTAAGTTTTAATGCATGAAAGTCTCAAAACTGTTGAGCATGAATGCTATATATATATATATATATATATATATATATATATATATATATATATATATATATATATATATATATATATATAAACAAAAAATAGTACGCAGACATATATGTAATTTGTAATTGATAGTTTGAAGTTCCATGACTCTGTTCCTTTTTAATTGAAGAAGCATTCTCATGAATATCATGTGTAGTTAGCTATTAATATAAACTTATAAAACCTATTGTTTTGTGGAGGGACTTTGCAGATAGTCGAGGTTCATTTTCTTATTATTCAGTTCAGTTTAGTTCATTGTTTATTTCTAGAATTGCATTATCGTAGTTTCATTTCTTTGTAATTACTTGTTTACAGTTTTTCATTTGTTGTCTGTTAATTCCAAATAATTTGTATGCCTTCTAAAATAGGACTATGTACATAATTTCCTTCCTTTCATAAAGTAAATATGTTTGTTTATATCACATTCTTTCTTCTTTTGTTTTTCTTATTTCAAGTAGGATTTTTAATTGCAGTGCATAGATCTTAATATAGATTGCTTTATAAATTTTATCCTTGAATAGAAGTAATTCTTTTTAGAGTATAAGTAATTATATTTCTAGAAAATTAGTTTAGGTAGCTCTGCTCTTTTTCATTTTATATAGTAACTAACAATAGTCAGTTAAAGAGGATCATGATATCTTGTCTCACTTTCCTTTTCAAGAGTTGATTGTATTGTAAATATTTAGTTTTCATGAGGAACATAGGAACAAATAAAATGCTTAAACCATCCACAATCATTATCTTAATAAACTCGAAAATACTTCTAGCATATATAGTGCACTTGCACTTCACAAGTTTACCAACTCTGGATGATAATTTATGTAAGCAATTTTAGAACATTGAGTTTACTAAACATTTTGGCGCCATTACAGGGGAGGTGCAAATAGAAGTCTTGATTTCTTAAAAAAAAATGATATGCATAGGGAAAGAGACTCTAGGGGTAGATTTGTAGGTAGAGGAAAGATATTAATTCCAACAACATCACTTACTCCCCCACAACCTCGTAATGCCACACCACCCATAGAAACTCAAATTCCATCAATAGCAAACCAACATAGACTTCCTGAGGTATTGAGATCTGAAATCCAACCTAAAGATTCACCAAATTCATCAATAGAAGTAGTAATCGAAGAAGATACCATATCCCCAACAACAGGAATAATTTTCCTATCATCAACTAGAGAACAACTTCTAGCTTAAGGGTTGGAAGTTCCTACTGAAGAAGAGGAAGAAGAAATCTACTTCAAACCATTGATAGAAGAACTAGAGGAGCTAGAGGAGATTGAAAACCCAATCTTAAAACCAGAATCAGAACCCTATATTAGTTCTGAAGAATCTACAATGGCTGGAGAAGGGGAAGGAGAGGTACATAATTTGAATGGTGAACAACCTATAATTGGAGGAGGAAGAGGAGGTGGAAGAGATGGAGGAAGAGGAAGAGAAGAGAATATAAATCCAGAAACTTTTGGATTTCCAATCCTCGATGAAGATACAACTGTAACAATGAAAAATATTTCACCCCCTATCCTTCCAAACTTTCATGGATTAAGGATCGAATATCCTGAGTCATTTCTCTTTGAATTTGAAGTCTAGTGTAGATATTATGATTATCTGGATGATGCTCAAAAGTTGAAATTATTCCCTGCAACCCTTAAGGATGCAACATTAAAATGGTTTATGGGTTTAGGAATAAACTTCATAAGAACATGGGAATAAATGAAAATTTCATTCTTAGAGAATTATAAGGATTATTGTATGCCCCATAACATTAAAGATGAAGTCTTTAAAATGATACAAAAATAAGATGAAAATATTGAAGATTTCGTCAAAATATTTGCTTACAATGTAAAAACGGGAAAAAAATGAATAATCTAAATTAGGAAACTTTGAAAGCTCTCTTATTAAAATCAATTAGAGATGAATGGATTGATATTATCAATCTAATGGGTAAGGGAGACATTTATCAATTATCACTAGGATAAATTTGTGAGTTGTGCATACACATTTCAAGAGACAAAGCAAGAACCAAGAAAAATCCAAGATATCCTCTTCTATCAAGGATTAATAAATCTGCAGTTGGAACAGTAAGTAGAGAAAAATTAGGAAATTTGCTTGATAACTTTAAAACATATATTTTAGGGAGTCTTAGTGAAAAAATTGACACCCTTAAAATACAAAACAACCAAAAAGATGAAAATGTTGCATTGTCCATTTTCTGTCCTAAGTGCAAAAAGAAACATGCCTTGAGAGAATATCCTCTTGATTTTAAAAGTATAGATACTTGTGTTATTTTTGCAGAAAATCACGATACAAAATAATTTCCCTCAATACCAGGTCTTAAATTTGTTTATCAAGAAGAAGGAGTACCAAATTAGGTAGACCCTCTTTGTTTTATTGCTAAAATACCTTGGCAGAATCAACAGCCAAATACAACTCAAGGTTTTAATTCTCAACCATTTACACAATCTTCGCAAAGTAATTGGATTACCCGAATGCCTTGGAAATCTTGGCCATAACCTTGGTCACATGGATGGAAAAATACTTATGGAAAATTCCCTCAATATCCACAATTTCAAACCCGGATGCGGGTGGTATCACGTCAAATTAATGACTAGCCGCATACCAAAGGCAGCTGGCAGGGAAAACAGCAGGTGGATTGTTTGCCGAGGACGCGTAGCAGGTGGGCAACAGTGCTTAAGGGTATGTGAATTCATTGCTGGGCAGTCTCGAATGCTGGTTCTACAGGCCGGAGTTAATGCAGGCATGAGTGATCAGCAGAGAATTTGTTATAATGCCATGGATCAGTTCATCACACCTAGTTCAGTTATTGGAGCGATTCATAATGCGGCAGAGCTGTCTTAGAACCTCTGTCTAGTGTTCTGAATCTGGCTATTTGCGTGGATTGGTAAACTCCTTGAAGCTGTTTGCGTTCCTCAGGTAATTGATCTTATCTATTTCAATCTTTCTGCTAGTCAATTTGCGCTTTTGAGGATGCCTCGACGCCGCGGTGTGCCTCGCAGAGGTAGTCATACAGGTAATAGAGGCCAACCTTCTCGTCCTGCCCCTCAAAATGTCATTCCTATTGCCTCTGCGTCTCCTTCTTCTCCGCCTCCAGAACAAGCCAGGCCCATTCCAAACAGTTCATTCCAGACCGCCAGATTCACTTTCCAAAGCCGGCTTAATAGACCCATTTTGACTGCAAGCCTCACTATCATTCTCGTGGAAGAAGATAGTAATCAGGTTAGCTTGGCTAACACGACCCCCTCTCAGTCTCAGGGAGACAGAGTGCTTCTCGGGGACCTGACAGGGATGGTGTTCCAGGCAGATAACCAGCAAGAAGGTGGCCATGTCTCAGAGGTGCCACAACATCCCGTGGATCTGGCTCAAAGTGATATTGTGCCTTGCGGCCCAACTTAGTGGGCAGGTGGTGTTTTAAATTTGGTGACCACTCCTGATGGTGGCGAACCTGTTTTTGATGACAGTGGGTTTGTGACCTGGGTTTCTTCTACCAGTCATGCAGAAGCGAAAATGCCAGACTCATCAAAGCATGCAAATTAGAAGTGTTTCCTCTCTGCCGGGTGGTCTAAGTAATTTTGGGTATGTGTCGTTAATTCTGAGGATAGATGTCTCTGTCTGGTCCATACTCTGGCTACAGAGAGGGGCCAATGTCATTCCAGTCTTTGTTTTCTGTTATGAATATGGTTATGTCAGTTGCTTCGCAATTTTTGTGGTCAATATAGGGCATGATGAACTCAGTCTGGGAAATCTTTTTAAGTATGTCAATGCCCGAACCAAAAATTTTGTAATATGTTTTGAGAATTCGGCATCAAGCCTGAACTGTAAGGTCTATGAGTTTTTGGTAGAGGAATGGCCGCGGCCTCCTCAGAGGTTCTAACCTCTTTGTATATATTTTTATTTTTCTTTAATAGAATTAGCATTTACGGAGAAAAAAAAAATATCCACAATTTCAACAAACATATCCTACTTTTCCTCCATAATATTATCCTCAGCTTGTTCAACAAACTCAAACTAACAATTTGAATCCACAACTTTCATTACCATTTCCTCAAAGACCAAATCAATTGCCTACCCAACCACTTCCAAATCCAAATAATAATAAAAATTCACAACCTGTTGACAATATGTAAGGACAAAATTTTCAAACCTACATGATAACTCCACTAGATTTAAATAATGTTCAACTTAGATCTGGTAGAATATTAGAAAAGGATTCCCCCTTAGTTGCTATTCAGGAAAGTGAAAAAGAAAAGATCCTTGAAGAAGAAAAGTTTCTTAATAATAAAAAAGAAGAAACTCAAAAACAAGTTACTCCAACACATCCAAATAACTCAACTCCTATTATGGAACAACCTTCAGTATCTATTTCAAAACCACCGTTCCTTGAAAGATTGAAATTGATGGAGTAGAGAAACAAATTTTATTGCCTGATTATGACATGTTGGATGAACTGAAGAATGTTTGCATAAAGTTTCCTTTGCTTCAAGCCATTAAGGAACTACCATTTTTTGCAAAAAAAAATTAGGGACTTGAGCATAAAAAAACTTGGAAGAAAGAGAGAAGAAATCAAAAGAATCTTACTCATTGGAAAATTTTGCAGATATCATGATGGGTAAAACAACAATTCAAAAATATCTTGATCCAAGAAGTCCCATTGTGAAAACACACATCAATGATATAGAGATCCCAAAAACATTAATTGATCTAGGAGTAGCCATAAATATCATGAGCAAACAAACTATGAATCAATTAAAACTTTCCAATCTTCAATATACACCTACACCATTACAATTGGCAGATAGATCTATAATCAAACATGATGGTGCATTAGAAGACATATATATATCCTTCCATTCATGGGAATGCCCTATTGATTTTATGACTTTAACACCCAAAAATAACTTAGGAGGGCATCCATTGATTGTAAGAAGACCATGGCTAGCTACAGTTGATGCTTTCATAAGTTGTAGATCTGGTGATATGCTCATTTCTAATGGTAGTACAACAAAGAAATTCACATTATATCCACCAGCAAAAATAACAGTAGAGGTTGAATATGAAGAATGGATAGATGATGACTTCAATATAAGACCAATCTTTGCTACTTCACAATTAGATGAAAAAGATCAAATTTTAAATTTAATAGAAAATAATGAATCTTCATTATATTGTGAATCTAGTCAGAGTTTTCAATAACAATACAATATTAAATATTTATCATCTCTTCAACTATCTGTGCACTCTATGGAAAAATTTGGCAATTCTACAGTTGAAATATTTCCAGGAAAAGCTTTGAATATCAATAATAATTTGGAATAATTTCAAAAGAAAGAATTAATCAAGATGTTTCAAGAACATTCATCTTCTTATGCATGGGAATATACTGACATGAAAGGAATTGATCCTAATTCTTGTAAACATCATATCTACATTGAAGCAAATGTCAAACCAGTTCGACAACCTCAAAGAAGAATGAATCCAAATTTAAGGGAGATTGTTAAGGAAGAACTACAAAAACTATTGAATGTCAATTTCATCTAGCCAATATCAGACAATCAGTGGGTTTCACCCTTAGTAATTGTCCCTAAAAAGAATGGAAAATGGAGAATGTGTATTGACTATATGGAATTGAATAAATCCACTTTAAAATATAAATTTCCACTTTCTTTCATAGATCAAGTTTTAGATACATTAGCGGGAAAGAAATATTTTTCATTTTAAGTTGGTTTTTGTTATAGATCTAACCTAAATATATGATAATAGAAATAAACCCAAGAAATGACAAGATCTGAATATAGATAAATGCTTCTCTTTATTTATCAAACCCTTAAGGTAGGGCAACACCATACATTCACTCCTTAAGGAAGGAGAACACTCCACAAGCCATATGCTTGTTCATACAATATTCCTTTCCATCTCTCAATGGGGAGTCTCTAGCCTCTATATAGGCCTCATACATACAATACCATGGGTCATTACCATGGTTCCCTCATTACCATCTATCTAATACCATGGGCTTATTACATTATTGCTAACTATTTGTGGTCCCTTACATGATACAGGTTAACCACCTTATTTATTACTATGGCCCATCCCATTATGACATTAATCCCTTGGGTACCTCCCTTTGTACCCCATATTATCCCCCCTAGGTATACTACATTCCACCCCCTTAACATGTTTCGTCCCCGAAACATGGGAAGAACACAAATAATAAGATCTACTCAAAAGAGTAGTCCACTGGTACCATGCACGTGCATCTAGCCATCCCAGAGAAAGGTGAACCCTTGATCTCATTGGTGTCTCGCTCACTTGAGATGGAAGTTGACCCTAGTAGCTCTTCTGTGTTGATGTGTAGTAGGTAGATCTTTGCTCCTCTCTATCTATCATGCAGGGGTTATTGTCCTTGTGGCTAATTCGTTTCCATCTTGTTGGTTGTTTTCTTGCGGGGTGATGTGGGTGGTTGTTGTTGGGAAAAGTATCCAATACGGAATGACCCTATCCCACTCTAAGGGTGATAGTACCTCAGCAACAACCGAATGCAAAGCTATTCAAGATTACTTCTTTATGAGATGTAAGAGAGAGGAGGAAGAGATCCACTAACCGTTATCTTCCGCTAATGATTGATCCAATCTTCCCTCTTTGCTGCTTGCTCCCAGCTCCTTGCTCTTTCACTGGCCCAACTACACAAAGATCCTGCAAAAGCACAAGAAAGGGAAACTAAAAGAAGCATACATCCATAACTGATTCAAGGATTAGAATAAATCAAATATACAAGCATCAATACACCATTAAGACACATGCATATAGAAGAACCTCAAATGCTTTATTAATGGAAGAAGTAAAGTTCTGAGAGTGTTACAACCATAAGAGGCCCAATCCAGCAACACCTCCCAGCAGAAAGAAATCTCCTCTTCACCTCCTTCAAAGCAATCACCCAATAGTTCTATGCACAAACCAACAGCACTTCCTTACATTCACAAAATTCCAGCCTCCTTAGACCTCATGAGAGAGCTCTATATATAGGAGTTTTGGAGAAAGGATGAGTCAGCTTGAGGTTGGCATGAAGCTGACTAGTGTCCTCTCCCACTTCAGTTATACTTCAGTTCTTGAGTCCACTTGGAGTTTCTTGCTTCCACTTGGAGATCTAGATCCTCTTACTCATCACAAGGCGAATTCCCTGATCCAAGTGTCATTTTGGAAGCTTCCTGGGCATTTGACACCTTGCAGAATGACTGTGCCACTTGGCCAATCTCGCCCAGCGCAGGTAGCCTTCATTGCTTTTGACATTCAGCGCAGGTACAGAGTGGAGCAGTTGACATTCAGCGCAGATGCTCAGTGGAGCAGCTGACATGATCCAGAAATAGCTTGTTTTTGAGTGTTTTCAGGTGGAGAACTGATTTTCAGTGCTGTGGTTTGCTGACCTTGTTCCTCTAG
The DNA here is from genome assembly GCA_031772625.1 of Pinus tabuliformis. Lineage (NCBI taxonomy): Eukaryota > Viridiplantae > Streptophyta > Pinopsida > Pinales > Pinaceae > Pinus > Pinus tabuliformis. Next base: position 1,671,268,294 of record CM062817.1, on the reverse strand, counting down.
GGGTAGGAACAACATGTTTAGGGACTTTGGATCCCTTAGCTTATTGACATTTCATGCTTCATGCTGTAAGGCACAAAAATGTCTATAACAGTTGCCCCCTAAAGTATGAGGTCGTTTATCGGGTGAAATGCTTTATCAGGAGGATCCGAAGTTCATTCAATCGCTGAGAGGTGCCCTGTAATAAAATACAATACAATACATTATTTTTCATTCTGCTTTCATGATCTAGCTGAGGCGGGCATTCCCATGCTCAGCTTTATAAATTCATTTTGGTACATAGAACAGACGATCGTCTGATGGTAGACTGATAATTCTCTGCTGAAATTATCATCCTTTGAGTAGGATGATCATCTGCTGCAATGATGTACATAACAAATGTCTTTATATCCTGAATATATATATCGCAGCCCGGATGGATGAAACTAGATCCGGGGTCTTCAAACTCGTTCGATCTTCACTCTAAGTACAAGTCGATCCATGTGAGAATTGCGCTGAAGTCGAACATGGAAAGACATCGCTTGATTACCGGTCAATAATGTAAACCGTTAACAAGCGCGAGAGGAATCACCAATAATGACAATGACCCTCAAGGTACTGCAGTACAATTCACGTGGTGTGAATAAAGGACTCGGCGTCGAACACCACGCAAAATCTTCTGGTCGAAGGTCATTGATGTATACCTGTCGCCGGAAGTGAGAAACTTGCCATTGAGGCATGCAAGCTTCAAAGTACTGAGGGGGTTTGTTCCTAGATCAACTTCTTGGATAATGAGTTGAAGTCGACAAGAAGCGATCCGTCAAAGGAGGACCTTAATGAATCCCACATCAATGACACGGAACGGAGCTAATGATTTTAGTGGAGGTGAAAACAATCTGTGAGATATGATTCAGGGTGGCGATCATGGGTGGATGAAGGATAATGTATGGCAGTGGATGGGACACGGTTGACTCTTTCTGAACAACATCTCTTGAACATATAATGACACTGATGTGATGGATCGGTAGCATTACCCCGAATGTGGATGGTTTGTCGAGGACCATGGTGATGAGACCGGTGAATGAAACAACCCAACCCGATGTGATACGGAGGACAAAGTGTCATGTTCAAGAGCGACTTGCTACCATTAAAGCTTTGAGGTTCTCCCAATTTTTCCCCAGTCATTTCTGACCAGTACCTCTTTATTTTTGTCAAGCTTGAGGAGGATAACATATGCTTGTTCTATAACCTGCCCTTCGGGCAAGCCCATCGCTATGTTTTAACGAGCCTAGCGATAGGGAAACTCGTTCTCGTCTAAAGACAAGTTTGTCGCTATTTAATCATTTTAACGAGTCTAACGACAAGGAAAACTCGGTCCTTTTCAATTTTAGAGAGTCTGAAAAGGTACAGAAAGTTAACTCCAAAATTCCTTTTTCGTCATCTAATCCCTTAAGTCCGAAAAAGTATAAAACAATACAGAAGGGATGAGTTTTCGATTACTTTAACGAGCCGAATAAAACAAGCGCTCGACCTTTTTGTGCAATAATCCCTCAGGTCCAAAAAGATTAAAATCTAGAGGAGGGATAGCTCTTCCGGTCCTTTTAACGAGCTGGAAGGCCAAAACTCGGCAAACTTTTCATATTTTACGAGTCAGATGAAAAGAGCTCAAAGAAGACTCGTCTTTTGAGGAACGAGTGATAAACAGGGATAGCAGCAGATTCCAGGTACAGGTTGGAATTTTCCAATCACGGCAGTGTCACAAGGATGGCTAAGTGAAATCACTCTTCGCAGTTGTTCCTCAAAATGGGTAAACAATCATATGGAGGTGAACGATTGGCCAAATGAAATGGAGGTGGCGGGTGCAAACACGACCAAGGCTTTTTATGGCTAATAAATTTACGATCACAATGGTTATTTACCGGAATAGGTTCATTTTTTAATGAGCTTGAACTCTGGAGGAAACTCTTGCTCAAAAGCTTATGTTTATTTTTTAACGAGCATGAACTATGACGCTAAAACTGCTCGGATCTCGCTTTTCTATTTTTTAACGAGCATAAATTCCGCGGTAAAACTGCTCGATTGTATGGTCAAATTTTGATTTTTTACCATTACTAGCTTTTCTCTTTTCAAATATAGTACTGCTTTTCAATTGCTGCAACAAACTTTGTTAGAAATGAATAATATTTGCATGAAAATGAGATTATAACCCTAATATTTCACTTTAAACTGTGTAAAAAGCCATTAAAAGGTGTTTTTACCTCTCATTTACCATTTCATTTGCATTTGGTTTGTTGGAGCTCTGGAGGTGCCTCTTCCCCCTTGATTTTCACCAGCTGATTCCGGGAGATTTTGCGGACGATTTTCGGTGCCGTCTAGACCAGGTAGGAGCTAAACCCTAGCTCTTTCTTTTCATGGTTTCCTTTTCCTGTTTTTTGCCTGTTTTCCGGTCTTTCTGAGCCCCTAGGGTTTTGCCAGGGCGCCCTAGGATCAGCGCAGGTTTCCCTTTCGAAACCTGCGCTGAAGGTCAAGCTGCCTTAAGGCAGCCTGACCCTCAGCGCAAGTGGGAGACTTCCTGCCTGCGCTGGGCTCAAAAAGACTGAGTTTTAAGGTTATTTTTGATGATTTTTTCACCATTTTTTCATCAAATCAGGAATTCACTCTTTCTCTTGTTTGCTTTGCAGGGAACCTTGAACAAAATGTCCCTTACATGGCGAGAACGAGAACATGAAGAGGAGGACATGATTGCCCTCCATGACCCGGTCACGGTGAACGCGCTGCGGAACTGTGGCCTGCTGAAGTTCTTCCGTATCTCTAGCATGAGAGCACAGATTTCTTTACTGCAGTATATGCTTGATGCTTGGGATCCTGTTAACCAAGTGTTCCAGATTAGGGGGAAGACCATCCCCTTGACCATAGAGGACATGTACTTCTTGACTGGACTGTCAAGACGAGGTGCCCCCATTTCCTTATCAGGTACGGCCCGGGGGACTGATTCCACCAGAGATTATGTCCGCCAGTATTGCAGGGAAGGTTCTCAGCCGAGCAGAGACGGCAAGATTGTTATCCGTGAGATTACTGATCGGGCTCTCAGGTCCATTCTGTTCACTATTGGTAGGATGGCCGGCAGCGCAGCTCTACATGTTGCCAACAGGTCTTATATGCAGCATGCCTTGGAGTGTCTCCAACCGAAAGTATTCAACTGGTGTGATGCAGTACTTGTTCAGATGAAAAGTCAATTGACCAAGGTAAAGGACGGGAAGCTGAAGAACTTTGGATTTGGTTCTATTCTGACTGCCTTCGCCTTGGAGAAAATCCCACTGATGCAGCCTCAGTACATCATACTTGACTTGCCTTCTCCGACCGAGCCACGCATGCAGAGGTGGGTTGACCACATGTCTAGGCATGCAGGTCAACCTCAGATTACTTTTATTGAGGCCTTCTTTAGGTGGTTCGAGCGCCAGGAGATGGCGTTTTCTGAGTATCCATATGTGGGTATGGATTTCCGAGGTGATCCGGATTTGGTGTTACCGGATGGCGAGCAGTGGGGTGCTATCGGTAAACTCTTTGACCATATTACTATTTATTGTTCTTACTCATAATGTTGTTGTGCTTTATTCTATCAAGACTTTTAATTGTACTCTTGGGTGCATGCAGATATTGGTCCTGTTCGTCCAGCAGTTCGTCCGAGATCGCCAGTTGCTGCCCCGGCAGGGGAGCCTGCTAGGAGAGTTGTTATTCGCGATCTTGACGACACCGAGACCCTTACAGCTGTGCAGGAGCAGGTTGAGAGCCTTACTCGTGGCCTCCCGGATGTACAGATTGACGAGTTACCTTTACAGATGCAGCGGCATACCATTGGTGTGCCTAGACGATGGACTCGTCTCTTGCGCATGATTGCACAGGCCGTGACGTACTATCATGAGCACCACTAGGCTAGGGTGCCCCCTAGCATCTTTTTTGAGTTTTTAGGTCATATGACCAATTTTGTCTTGGTTACAGAACATTATGTATGAACTTATATAAACAGCTTATATATTTTGATTTTCGGGTTTTATTCTGTTTGAGTTATATGATCCATATGTACAATCATTAATGATGTGTCCTTTTTATAAATTTTGCAAATGTCTATCTAACACATAGTTTGCTAATGAGTCGGTTAATGTGTTTAAGTTTCTTGAAATATGTTGATATTGAATTGAATCAAATCGTCTTTCCAAGATCTTAACCCTTAGGAACATGCGATAAATAGCTGGATTGCGAACAGAATATATACCATTGAGTTGTAATATTACGAGCTGTGAGTCTAGCCTGACAATTAGTCGGCGTATGCCACGTGTGATGGCATCAGAGAGTAGTTCTATCAACGCGCTGTATTCAGCGATGTTATTCGTTGATTGCCCAATACATACACCTCTGAAACTTACTAACTCGCCGCTTGGATCAAAAATGGCCCAGGCTGCGGAGGACAGGTTCCGCGAACTACGACTCGCTCCGTCGGCATATCCAACACATGTCTCCAGAAGGTTTGACATCTGCAACGGAAAAAGGTGGATCACTCGACCAGAACAAACACTTTAGCGAAAACAAAATACAACAAAAGCATGCAGGTTACTATTTAAGCATAGTAACGCTTGAGGTACAACCCATTGCGGGGCTGCGCCAGTGGAATTCAATCGTAATCCATTAACTCGTAGGCTCCTTTTGCTAACACCCTTTTAACAATATAGGGGCCCATCCATAAGGACTTGAATTTACCTGCTCCCAATTTATCGGATTCTTGGTCATAAAGCAAGACCAAATCGCCTTCTGAGAAGACACGGGGTTTGACATTTTTGTTGAACTGAGCCTTGACTCGTTTCTTATGAGCTTCGTTAGCCAAAGCGGCATCACGACGGGTTTCATCCAATTGGATTAGTTCCAAGAAACGAGCCTCTTCTTCTGAAGTTCCGGGGAGAAGATCGATTGCGAGTTTAAGCGACAAAATTTCGCACTGGATCGGTAAGACTGCTTCCAGGCCATACACCAATTGAAAAGGTGTGAACCCGGTTGCGTTCTTTACCGACGTTCGGTAGGCCCACAAGGCTGAGTACAGGATTAGGTGCCACCTTCTTTTGTGAACCCCGATCATCCTTTGCAACATACGCTTCAGGACCTTGTTGATTGCCTCAACTTGTCCGTTGGCTTGCGGATAATATGGGGTAGAGCTGTTGTGAGATAGCCCTAGCTTGGCAGCTAATTCAACCCTCATGTGATTGCGAAAATGCGACCCATGATCTGTAACTATAGCCTGTGGTACGCCGAACCTGGCGACTACATGATTAAAAAAGAAAAGGGCAGCTGTTTCACCAGTGTTATCCAATGTAGGCATCGCCTCGGCCCATTTGGTAAAATAGTCGACAGCGACTATAATATACCCATGCACCCCGGTCGAGGTGGGGTTACATTGCATGAAATCGATGCCCCACTTGGCGAAGGGCCCAACAGCAACTATCGGCTGTAAAGGTGCGGGTGGTCGTCTGGTTTTGCTATCAAAGATTTGACAAGCATGGCAACTTCTGACTGCGGTTATGCAATCCTTGAACATGGTTGGCCAGAAGTATCCTGCTCGTAAGATTCTTTGTGCTGTTGCATATCCAGACTGATGCCCCCCACACGCGCCTGAATGACAATCATTCAGGGCTTTTTCGGCCTCCTCATGGGTAAGGCACCTCCTCAGAACTGTATCGACACCACGACGGTAAAGTGTATCACCGACGATCATGTAGCCTTTTGCTTGGTATTGTATACGTTTTTGTTCGGAGTGAGAGGTGTTAGGCCTGAACTTTTGGGTTTGGAGATAAACTATGATATCCCCATACCACTCATCGCTTACAGATATCAGAAACAAACTTTCGTCCACGATTGACTCTTCCGATGTTTCATCGTTGGACGATGATGGGAGATCGCACAATAATTCTGCGAAAACTAGGGCCTTCTTTGATTTGGATTTTACAAATTCCAGATTAAACTCTTGAAGGATCGCTATCCATTTTGAATATTTGCCCCCCAGCAACTGTCGCGACAGTATATAAGTCATGGGGTTGCAATCTGACAGGATGGTAGTTTTCCGAAAGAGGACATAATGTCGAAACCTTTGAATCGCTTGAACAGCTGCAAGCGCTAGTTTTTCAACATAAGAATATTTACTTTCTGTATCGTTTAAGTTTTTACTTAAATAATAGATAGGATGTTCTATTCCATCAACTTCTTGAACTAAAACCATCGCAATGGTCGTATCCGCTACAGCTAGATACAGGTTAAAATCTCTTTGATAGTCCGGGGCGTACATTAATGATTCTTTTACTAGACAATCTTTCAGAGCATCAAAAGAAGCTTGCGCCACCTGGTCCTAGACAAAAGGTATATCCTTTTTCAATAGACGAGTATAACCCTTAGCAAGTTCTGCGTAATTTGGAATGAACCTCCTCAGAAAGTTTGCTTTCCCTTGGAGTTTCTGAATCTGAAGCAAATTTGAAGGTGGAGGCAAATTAATGATTGCCTGAACCTTGCAGGGGTCGAGACGAATCCCATCCTTAGAGACTACAAAGCCAAGTAAACGACCAGAACCGACGCAAAACACACATTTGTGAGGATTGAGTCTTATCTTGTAGTGTCGGCAACGTAGAAATATCGCTCTTAAATGCTGCGGATGATCAGTCCGCTTTCGCGAATGAGCCGGAAGATCGTCGAGATAAGGTTGAACAATGTTCTTGATGTCATGGAAGGCATAATTCATCGCCCTCTGAAACGTCGCCCCTGCGTTCTTTAAACCAAAGGGTAATTTTCGATAAGCGAATGTGCCCCACGGACAAATAAATGCAGTCTTTGACTGGTCTTGTGGGTGGATATTTATTTGATTATACCCGGAAAATCCATCCATAAATGAAAAGATTTCACATCCAGCGCATTCATCAATTATCTGGTCGATGAAGGGTGTAGGGTAGTTGTCCTTTGGACAAGCTTGGTTTACATCCCTATAATCAACACACACTCTAATCGTCCCTTGTTTTTTCATAACAGGGACAATATTCGATACCCAATCGGTTAGAGGAACCGGGTAGATGAATCCAGCATGGAGGAGTTTTTCAACTTCTGCCTTAATGGCAGCGACTTTCTTCGGGTGCACCTGCCGAAGCCGTTGCCTTACTGGTTTGACATCAGGATACATTTTAATTTCATGTTCAACGATACTCGAGTCAATGCCTGGCATTTCATCATATGACCACGCAAAGACATCTCTAAATTCGCGAAAAAGAGCGTTATATATTTCCAGTTCTGAAGGGGAACAACCTTTGCCGACATAAATATTCTCTACAACATCTGTTTTGGTCGAGATATTTATGGCTATAGTCTCTTCAATATTGGATAGGTTTCGCTCGGAATCCACCGTATTTACAGTATTCGTTAGGAACTCAAATACTGAAGGGTGATAAAGGTCACTTTGAGTATCTTCTTCATATTCCGGAAGAAGGGAACGATGGTGGTGATCATTCCATGGTGCCCCCTCAATCATCATTGATTGTAAGACTCCTTCGTCAGTCCCATGTATTCTCGACCGAGGATCTAATGGGGTTCCATATTCTCTAGATCTATCTACCCAAACGCTTGACGAGCGTTGATTTGGGCTCGCCTCCCATGCTTGAAACATTGATTGCTACAATATTTCTAAAGGGCTTGGGGGCAAAACCATTGAATGATCCATGTTGACCTTCGTGGAAGATATCATGTTGCAGGTCGCTACAAACGGTACATTTCCTGTATAAATAGGAGGTGGTAGCGCGAAAGTCCCCATCAATGTGGGGTCTTTCAATAATCCTACTCCGATATCTTGAATTGAATGGTTGCTCTCATGGATCATGGGAATGCTTCCTGTAACTTGCGAACCATTAGGGAGGAAATTCTGTTGGTCGACGATTGTAATCCCTCCTTCAAATGGGAATGCGATCTTCCTAAAATAAGTCGACACGACAGCTGCCATGGCATAAATCCATGGTCTACCCAGTAGGATGTTATAGTCAAGATTTCCATCAATGACTTCTACATCAATTTCTACTGTCTTTCCTCCTAGTTCAACTTTCAAGTTATTAAGGATACCGTAAGGGGTATAAGTCCTTCCGTCGAAAGCTTTTAATGTCGTCGAAGATCGCGACAAGGTTGGAGATCCTAAAGTTTTCCAGCAACTCATTGACATAATACATGTCGAGGCTCCCTCATCGATTATCATTCTGTGAACAGTTTTGTTGAGTGCTTTCACTTGAATAAGGAAAGCTAGCTGAGCTGGTAACTGAGGATCATATCCCTTGTGATCAAAGGATACAAGATTGGAATCCTTAGGATCAACCCCACCAATTGCCGATAACAATGCCTGCCTTTGGGTTGGACAATTTTGTAGCACTTCAAGAGTCGACATAGCGGATGGCGATTGGGCCAAATCTTCCATTATATTATAATGTTGCGCCGCTCTGGCACGAGGATTAAATGTCGACTTGTGTACTACACCCTTCGGTGGTTTTATTGTTAATTCAGGGATGGTGGGCATTACAACTTCTGTCGAAGTTGTTGCCGAACTACTTGGTTGATCTTTACCTTTTTCGTTCGACACCTGAGGATTCCCATAATCTTTGTTCCTTGTCGAAATCAAAGCATCATTCTGCTGTTTCGAAACCGACAACATAAGGACTTGCGACGAGGAAGCATTTCCACTATCAACCAGATTTTGACCTGGGTTGGGAAACGGATCAGTTAACACAGCTGATGTTTGGGAACTTTTAAAGAACCTCTTTAACTCAGCTTTGAATGGGCAATTCTTCGTGTTATGATCCTTATCATCACATATTAGACATGGATAATTTTGTTTCCCTTTGCCAGGAGGGTTTGAAGAATTTTTTCCAGGGGATGACTCACCCTGTTTCTTCTTCTTCCCTTTGTTTTGTTTCTTCTTGCTTCCTGGTTGATTGGTTTCTTTGCCTTTATCTTCTGATACGGCATTTACTTCCGAAGCAAGAATTTCTTCTTTTTCATTTTGATCTGAATTCTTACGGGCTTTCTTTGACGAAGCCTTTATCGATTTCGCGTTTGTTGTGCCAATCACGCCATCACTGGCATGAGAGTCACTATTTGATTTAGGAGTGGGAGGAATTGAAAATTCTGGTCTAGGGGCGTCAGGTATTTTGTCATAGAGTGTGCCAGACTGAGTATAAACTAAGTCCAAATATTGTGCACGAGCAATCACTTGCTCCTCTGTTACGACTCCCCCCTTGGCCACATCTTCCGTAATAGCCGGAAGTAACGACTTTATAAACCATTCAGCTAATAGCTGATCGGGAACATATGTTTTCACCATCCTACGACGACGATGCCACTCATGTATATGATCAGATATATGGGTAGCAGTTGTCTGTTTGAAGTTGGTTAATATTTCTGTTCCCGTTTCATACCTTATCGGTAATTGAAAGTGGGTTAAGAAAGTCGTGGCTAGGGAACTAAAGTTGTCGAAAGAGGCTCTTGGCAATTCAATATACCATTTAGCCGCTGGACCTGTCAATGTCCTCTGAAAAAGGCGAAGCCTTATCGAATCGTCATTAAGGGTGTTCGACGAACACCACAGATGAAAAGTCATCACGTGATTCGACGGGTCTTCACCTGGATTTCCATTGAATTTAGGAATGTCAGATGGAAGTTTATGAGGAATCGCTGGCCACCAAGGGGCATAAGCAATCGGATCGTTGGTTAAACGGTGTAAATCGAGTAACTCTAAAGTTGCCACGAATGGTAACTGTTGATTCAGGTTAGGCGAAGCGTAACCAGGGTACGATGGAACCGCTTGAGCAGTGGGCCTTTGCATACCAGCATAATGTAATTGATGTTGGTATGACTGATATGGTTGGTAGACTTGACCACTGTAAAGTGGTTGGTTTTGACCGTTTTGGATATACGGTTGTCCACTATTCGCAAAGATCTGCTGCTCAGAACCTTGGTACACTTGCTGGAACTGCGGTTGTTGGTATTGTACAAGCCATGGTTGTGACGCCATGTTCTGTTGTGCCATGCTAACCATTGGACCAAGGTGTGGGGTAATTGTACCCGTTTGTACTTGTGTCGTCCCACCAGTTGGCGATTGTGGCTGTGACCCATGGTCAAGCGACTGTTGCATTACAACCTGAGAAATCTGAGGTTGACATGTAACAGGGATCGCTTGAACTTGCGACACGGTTACAATAGCCGGTGTGGTTGGGATGTTCGTCACAGGTACACACTGTTGCATAGAATATACAATCCTTGGTTGTTGAGGTAGCATAGGTACCCAACTACTTGACGCAATTCCAGTATAACCTGAACATTGTTGTGAACTCACGTATGGGTACCCTCCCGGAGGGGGTGATGAAAGGGCATACTGCCCCCCATACGGTATCAATCCAGAACTAAAGGGGATTGATGGTCCAGATTGACCTCCAAATGGGTCAATTTGGCGAGTTTCAACATAAGAGTTACCGGGTATTACTCCGGATGAACAAACTGGAACAGACCAAACTGTCGAAATAGTCCCTTGGTGGACTCCTTCTAGCTGTTGTGAGCTAGTTGGGATAGCTGGTATGCCGGCATACATCGTCGGAGTGACGGCAGGGACTTCTGCTGTCGCTGTGTCATTTGACACAGTCCTAGATGATGACGGTTGTTCAGACATCTTAAGTCTATCCAATAGATTGCCTAGCGATTCTACAGGGACTTCCACTTGTGGTGGATTAACTTCTGATGAAGGAAATATAGTGACCCCGACTCCAAAATGAGTTGGAGTACTTGCTTGCGGATCCTCTGCAATTTCCTCTATCGCAATCAAACCCGGTGGAAGAGGAAGACCGTCAGGTCCGTAAAATATTTCTGGTGCCGAAGAAGTGGTTGCTTCGACAGCGACAGTTGTTTGGGGAACAAAACTTTCTGGACCGGTTACAGATGGAACTGGTTCAGTTACACAAGTATTTGCCCCCAGACTAGGATCAGTGTTACTGTCCTTCTGTGGCTGTTGAACTTCTTCTATAGAGGCAGGGTTTCCAGAAATGTTAGGAGTAACCGGAACCTCAGATGCAGTCGGAACACTTGTTCTAACTTTCAAAGGAGATTTTGAACCGGTTAAACGAGTTCGCTTTGCCCGTACTGTTTTCGATTCCGGGGACAAAGACGGTTGACTCGTAAGCCTCCGCGAACGACGGGGTTTCAATTGACTTTCTTCCACGATTGCGGATTACTCGATCAACTAAAATATTAAAAGGGGAAATTTGTGTTTCCGAATTGAATGAATTTTATTAGACGCTTTTAGACACAACTTGCTTTTTCACTTTTTAAGAGTCGAGAAAAAGCTAAAGATGACTCTAGTCTCCTTCGATGTATTAACGAGCCCGAAGTGACAAATGCTCGGTTGGACTTTTTCAGTTATAGAGTTTGAAAAAGGCCAAAAGAAACTGCTTTGGAGATCTAGGCAGAGGGTGTGCCAAACCTTTCGCAAAACCACAGAATACGTTTTACAGTACGAGTGGTCGATCTTCGTGAATGCTGTGTTCACTGCATTGCGATCAGTAGGGCGGCCGACACGGTTTCCTATGGATAAAGGCTTTATTCCTATAGGGGTCTCCCAATATATACGCGACGGTACGTGGGAGCACAAGTCCGTATTAGTGCCACCGACTCTCAGGAGGAATCACCCACCTTCGTCGAGATCGACAGTCACTACGTTTAACGACGCCGGAACACGTCTCTAGATTAGACCTCTAGATGTTTGCGTTATGTTTAAAAGCGTTGTTAGGTTCATTCAATATATTTTAAGTTGATCTTTTTTAAAGTTTGACTTTCAAGGTTCACCACGAGATGTATTGATACAAATTCCTAAATGCAGTCTAAGATGAGAAGCAAGCTTTTTCAATCTTTTCGACTTATGAAAATCTTAACTACTGAGGGAAAAGAGAGACAAGATCTTTTCACACAGATCAAAGAGCACTCGCTAATGCACTTTCTCCCTAAATCAACATACAAACTTATATGCAAAATGCAAAAATGCAAGTATTTCTTTTCTCTTTCTTAATATTGGCGTAATGCAAAAAGAAAGCTGTTGTATAATTTTGAATTCAATTTCAAGTGAAAGCAAACAAGCTTGTCCAAAATCAAAAGACACCTTAAGATTTACTTGTTTCGACACTAGAAATATATAAACTCAAACCAAATGACGAAAGCAAAAACCCAATCAGCTATGAACAGCAAACAAACTAACTCTTAAGATCAAAACGACACTTTATCACAGGTCTAGATCTAAGAGGCCACAGTAAGACTAGTTCACTTTCGTTATGGGAAACTGTAGATGCACAAGAAATACACAAAGAACAAACACAGTTTCTTTATACAACCGAGGCGGAATAGTGACAAGGAAAGTTGGTTTCAGATAGGCCCACTGACTGGTAACAAACAGCAAAAAACAAGAGTGAAAACAGGGCAAGAAACAGCAGGAAACCCCAGTAGCACAAAGCAAGACTGGTCCAGCGCAGGTGGGACACTGTCTGTTTGACCTTCAGCGCAGGTAGCCCCTTCGGGAACTGCGCTGAAATGCAGACAGCCTTTGTACAGCCTGCACTGAAGAACGAAACTTTTGTTTCTCTTGGTTTCCGGGTCACAGATTGCTCAAAAATTCACAGTTTTGGCTCAAATCAGAAGCTATCAGTCAAGGACACACTAAGGGATGACAAGGAGGATGAAAAGCTATCACTAAGAGCTTATTAGAGTCCTTGTGGATCAGCTCTTCAAATCATAAACTTGCCCAGAAACTGAGCTAGAGTAGCTGCCCTCTACTTTGTATTTGAAGGATCCAAATACAGTTCGATTCGGTACTCCCTTTGTTTATGAAATGAATAGCAAAAACACAAACAACCAACAAGATACGATCCCCAGTGGAGTCACCAATTTGTTGTTGGGAAAAGTATCCAATACGGAATGACCCTATCCCACTCTAAGGGTGATAGTACCTCAGCAACAACCGAATGCAAAGCTATTCAAGATTACTTCTTTATGAGATGTAAGAGAGAGGAGGAAGAGATCCACTAACCGTTATCTTCCGCTAATGATTGATCCAATCTTCCCTCTTTGCTGCTTGCTCCCAGCTCCTTGCTCTTTCACTGGCCCAGCTACACAAAGATCCTACAAAAGCACAAGAAAGGGAAACTACAAGAAGCATACATCCATAACTGATTCAAGGATTAGAATAAATCAAATATACAAGCATCAATACACCATTAAGACACATGCATATATAAGAACCTCAAATGCTTTATTAATGGAAGAAGTAAAGTTCTGAGAGTGTTACAACCATAAGAGGCCCAATCCAGCAACACCTCCCAGCAGAAAGAAATCTCCTCTTCACCTCCTTCAAAGCAATCACCCAATAGTTCTATGCACAAACCAACAGCACTTCCTTACATTCACAAAATTCCAGCCTCCTTAGACCTCATGAGAGAGCTCTATATATAGGAGTTTTGGAGAAAGGATGAGTCAGCTTGAGGTTGGCATGAAGCTGACTAGTGTCCTCTCCCACTTCAGTTATACTTCAGTTCTTGAGTCCACTTGGAGTTTCTTGCTTCCACTTGGAGATCTAGATCCTCTTACTCATCACAAGGCGAATTCCCTGATCCAAGTGTCATTTTGGAAGCTTCCTGGGCATTTGACACCTTGCAGAATGACTGTGCCACTTGGCCAATCTCGCCCAGCGCAGGTAGCCTTCATTGCTTTTGACATTCAGCGCAGGTACAGAGTGGAGCAGTTGACATTCAGCGCAGATGCTCAGTGGAGCAGTTGACATGATCCAGAAATAGCTTGTTTTTGAGTGTTTTCAGGTGGAGAACTGATTTTCAGTGCTGTGGTTTGCTGACCTTGTTCCTCTAGGGGTAGGAACAACATGTTTAGGGACTTTGGATCCCTTAGATTATTGACATTTCATGCTTCATGCTGTAAGGCACAAAAATGTCTATAACAGTGGTGATATGCTAAAGTGTTAACCAATGATGCATTTTTATTTAATTCACCACCCAATGGAGCCTGATTGGTAGCTGGTACATGTTGTGGTGCCCGTTGTTGTTTCTTATCTTCCAATATTACTTCAACCACTGACTCCTCATCCAATGTAACATTTTCTGCTTCAGCCTCAACCTATTTTTCTGGTATCTAGTTTGATGTTTTTGTTTGGTTTTCGACCATCAATGGCTCATCATCTGATATGTCATTCCCTGGAACATCTTCTGCTTCAGCCTCTGTGGACTCTACCTACTAATTGATGGAAATATCTTGTAATGTAATTTTCTTCTTTTTATACCAGAGCTTCAGGAATTTCTTCTGCACATTAATATTGATAGTACCCACAAATTCCATCCAAGGATATCCCAAAACAACATCCTTGTTATCCACATCTAAAGTATAAAAGTAACCATGCAACACATACTTATCCATAGAAAGCTTCAAATCCTTATAAACTTGAACATCCTCATCATCAACCTGTGTGTTTTCAATGTGTTTTGCTGGAACTTGTAATTTTTTTACCAAATTGACATTTATGAGATTTTGCTTGCAACTAGGATTTATGGACACAATGATCTTCCCCTTCTGAATAGATCCATGAACCTGGAATAAGGAGATACGAGTAGAAAATAACCCCTTACTTGTCTCATTCTCTTGTTTTCTAGCATGAGACCATTTGTCTAAAAGGGCTCTTTCAAATTCTTCATCTGAAAGTTTGGACAACTGCTTGTTGGCATGTGAATACCACCATCTAGCAGCCTCATCTTGGAAACCAAGCGGTAATAAAACCTTCCAAGGTTTCCCATATGTAAACTTTCGATTCTATATGAATTCTTCAATAGTAGGGCTATCATCTTTTCCTATAAAAAACATCTTGCTAGATGGCATGAAAAACAAAACAAAAAACAAAAAAACAAAAAAAATCACTTACTTAGCGAAAATTTAAAATGGTCGCAGTTTAGTCAATATTGCTTAGAATTTTTATTATGACCTATTTTCGGAAATGTAACAACCATTCTACATTTTCCCATATGGTAGACCGATCTAGGCACTGGAATTTCTGATTCGCATTGCAACTGTCCCATCATCACAAAAAAATTCTGAAAAAAAACGTTGATTTTAAATCAGCTATATCTCCCTCATCCAGACTCTGATTCAACTGATTTTTTTTTTGAACTTGGGTATTTTTTCACAGACAATCAAGATCTCCAATTAGAATCTACATATTTTTCACCAGAACGTACAGATCTGCTCCACAAACTTGCCACCCTGAAAAATGTCTACAACCCAACTGATTTTTAAATCAGCAATATCTCCATCATCCAGACTCCGATTCGGCCAATTTTTTTTTCAAATTGGGTATTTTTTCACAAACCATCCAAATATGCAATTATATTTTGTATATTTTTCACCAAAACTTACATATTTGATCTACAAACCCGCCGCCCCGAAAAATGTCTACAACACCACTGATTTTTAGATCAGCAATATCGCCTTCATCTGAACTCCGATTCGGCCGATTTTTTTTGAAATTGGGTATTTTTTCACAAAAAATTCAGATCTACAATTAGATTCTACAGATTTTGTACCAAAACATACAGATCTGAGCTGAAAACTCGCCGACCCAAAAAATTCCTACAAAAAAATATAAAAAAATTCTCCACTTTGCCCAAGAAAGTGCTCTGGTACCACTTGTTATATATCTAACCCAAAATATATGATAATAGAAATAAACCCAAGAAATAACAAGATCTGAATATAGATAAATGTTTCTCTTTATAATTAAACCCTTAAGGTAGGGTAACACCATATATTCACTCCTTAAGGAAGGAGAACACTCCACAAGCCATATGCCTGTTCATACAATATTCCTTGACATCTCTCAATGGGGAGTCTCTAGCCTCTATATAGGCCTCATGCATACAATACCATGGGTAATTACCATGGTTCCCTCAATACATCTATCTAATACCATGGGCTTATTACATTATTGTTAACTACTTGTGGTCCCTTACATGATACGGGTTAACCACCTTATTTATTACTATGGCCCATCCCATTATTACATTAATCCCTTGGGTACCTCCCTTTGTACCCCATATTATCCCCCCTAGTGGGTATAACCAAATCCAAGTAGCCCTGGAAGACCAATATAAAACCACCTTTACCTTTCGATGGGAAACTTATGCTTACCGAGTACTTCCCTTTGGATTATGTAATGCTCCTGCAACATTCCAAAGAGAAGCATTAGGCATCTTTTATTATCTAATTCATGATTGTGTGGAAGTGTATATGGATGATTTTACAGTTTATGGAAATTCTTTTAAATAAATTCTTAGAATTTTGGAAAAAGTTCTCACTAGATGTATAGAGGAAAATCTCTCATTAAGCCATGAAAAAACTTCTATGATGTTTACTGAGGGAATTGCTCTAGGACACCATATTTTAGGAAATGGAATTAGAGTGGACACATCTAAAGTAGAAGTCATTTCTAAATTATCAATTCCAACATGTCAACGAGATGTTAGAAGTTTTCTTGGTTTCACTAGTTATTATAGAAGATTTATAGAAAACTTTACAAAAATTGCATCTCAACTTTTCAAGCTACTCACGAAAGACTGTGAATTCAATTGGAATTTTGATTGCCAAAAGGCCTTTGAGTCATTAAAAGAGAAAATCTCTGAAGCACCCATTCTCAAAGGACCAAATTGGAAATTACCTTTTCATATCTCAAATTGATGCTTTAGATACAACTTTAGGAGTTGTATTAGGACAAAAAGACTTAACTCCATATGCCATGTATTACACCAGTAAAAACTTGACTCCTGTAGAGTGAAATTATACTGTCACAGAAAAGGATTTTTTAGTTGTTGTTCATGCCATCAATAAATTCAAACATTATATTATTGGTTATGAAACTTTTTTACATACTGATCATTCTGCAATTAGATACTTAATGAACAAATCAATCACTAATGGTAGAATCACTAGATGGTTATTATTGCTACAAGAGTTTAATGTTACTATTTTGGATCGACTGGAAAACAAAATGTAGTTGATGACCTTTTATCAAGGATTTAAAATGATAACAATGATATGCATGTAGAAGATAATTTTCCTGATGGATATCATTTTGCAGTATCTACTAAATCTCCATTGTTTGCAGATATTGCTAACTATTTGGCTACATGAAAATTACCATCATACTTGTCTCCTCGAGAAAAAAAGAAGGTAATTCAAATTAATGCATCTTATTCATGGATAAACGAAGAATTGTATAAAATAGATCCATATCTGATCATTCGAAGGTCTATGAGAGAAGATGAAGTACCAAAGATATTGAAATCTTGTCATGATGAGCCATGTGGAGGACAATTCGTTGACAAAAGAACTTCTTACAAAGTCCTTCTCTTAGGATAGTATTGGCCTTCCATTTTTAAGGACTCCAGAGAGTATGCTAAGAGATGTGATAGTTGTCAAAGGATCGGGAAACATGTTCTTTCTGATGAGATGCCTCTACAAACTCAGGTACTTATTGAGCCTTTTGAAAAATGGGCTCTCGATTTTGTTGGTCCAATCAATCTACCTTCGAAACAAAAAAGGTACATTCTTGTTGCACTAATTATGTTACAAAATGGGTAGAAGCTAAAGCACTTCTTTCTGCTATTGAAAACGTTATAGTTTCATTTCTTTTTTAGGATATCTTTACTAGTTTTGGTGTTCCAAAAGAAATTGTAATAGATCAAGGTATTGAATTTACATCCAAGTTGGTATAGAAGATAATGGAGGAATACAAAATCAAACATTGAAAGTCTACTCCATATCATCCTCAAGAAAATGGATAGGTGGAGTCCACCAATAAAGTCATTGAAGCAATTCTCACCAAAACTGTGCATCTGCATAGAAGAGATTGGGCAGAAAAGCTTCCAGAAGCTTTATGGGCATATCGTACCACATGGAGAAACACTACAGGACATACTCCTTATGAGCTTGTCTATGGAAAACAAGTCATGTTTCCTATTGAGTTTCAAGTTAAAAATTTCAAGACAGTAGTCAAATTGGGCCTTGATCTTTCAGAAGCACAAAAACAAAGAATGGAGCAACTAAATGAACTTGATGAGATAAGACAAGATACAATCCAAAGAACTAATTTATTTCAACAACATTGATCCAAATGGCATGACAAATATATCAAAGAGATAAAATTCCAACTAGGAGATTGGGCATTACTGTTTGATTCAAATTTCAAATATTTCCAAGGGAAATTTCAAACTCAATGGCTAGGGCCTTATGAGATTGAAACAATCTTTGACAATGGTTCAGTAAGAATCGGAACTATTGATGAAGAAAGGATCACTTTTCTTTTGAATGGTCATCGACTGAGAATATATCATAAGCCATTGACCAAGGAAGAATTTATCAAAAAATTTCAAAATAATAATGATTTAAAGTTGGTGAAGAAGGATTTTCCTTCTTCTCCAACTTGATCTCCAAAAATCTTTTTCTTTCTAATTATTAAAAAAAAAAAAAGTATAAACTTGAAAACCAACAATGGTTGGCATGTTTATACAGAAAATCTAAGGTGAAAATCAATTCTTGGAACCTTAAATTTTCTTTACATATGTTCTAAACTCATTTTTTTATGTCCCACTCTTTTCTTTTTCAAAATAGAATAGCTACAGAATTATTGAGTTTCTGCAGCTGTGACAGATTTGTGCAGCCAGTTCAACAAAGATTTCTAATGGAATAATTGAAAAAGTGATTGACTCCCTTCAGTGCAAGGCACCAGAAGACAATACAAAGAACAACAATCAAAGGTAGAAAGCAATAATTCAAAGGTATGCAATTCTTTAATTTGATAATAGGGATCAAAACATTAATTGTATGAATTATATATACATCGTACTACCGAATTCAAAATCATCATTACTAAACATTGATAGTATCATGTCAAATCGGATCTAATCTGCCATTCATTCCTCATCATTATACCTATGCTCCAACTCACATCCTGATTTTTATTAATCCGATCACCCAAATCATGCTCATTCATTCTCTAAACGATTAGATTATATCGCACTTCTTCATATCCTTACCACTCACACTCTTATCATTCACACTATCATCATCATTACTCTAAAATCTTCATACCCTGTCAAACAAACAATATTGAGACAAAGCTTCTCAGCCATGGGAGTTATAGTCAGAACAAAACCAGCAGGAAGAAAATTTTTAGAAGGATATCTAAAGACAACGGAATTGTTGCAAAAAGCGTAGTGGCTGGAATTTGTAGAGAATTTTGATGGGTTCCATAAGGAAGTAACCAAGTCATTCACCAGAGCCTTTGATGGAGTGGAAGTCGAGATAGGGGACATAAAATTTACAGTGACAAAATCCTTTGTTGCCGAAGCTACTGGATTGCCTCAAATTGGAGAAAAATGGTTTTAAAATAGAGGTATTGAGAGAGAAGACTGGAAAGTTTTTCTGAAGAACCCTAGCATGGACACCACCATTTTCAAGAAGGGCATCCCAAGCACAGCATTAAAAAGTAAGTGGAGAAATTTGCTTCTGATAATTAAAAATTTTATTACTTGCGAAGGGAGGTTTGGATGCATGTTTTTCTATCACATCTGACTGCTGATGAATTTTATTGAAGATAGTGAAATAAATCTTCCATATTTCTTGCTTAATAGTCTAATAAAGATGTCAGGGAATATCCAAAGAAAAATTTAGTTTATAGAAAACACCATGTATCACCATGGTCTCATTAAAATCCTTGTTGAATTTCATCTTAAGAATATGGGTGATAATTGGGAAAACTTTTTAATGAGGAACATTTTTAAGGAAGATAACCAAGAACAACCAAGCAACAGCAAGGCTAAGAGATGGAGAAAAGGAAAATTTGAAGAACCAATGGGACAAGAACAACCAAGCAGCAGCAAGGCTAAGAGAGGGAGAAAAAGAAAAATTGAAGGACAAATAGAACAAGGACAACAACAGTCACAAGAGCAGTCAGAGGATGACATTCCTCTTGCAGAAATTTTAGAGAATATGAACAAGAAGGATGTTAGAAGAAAGAAAGCCAGCCAAAATATAGAGAGCGCAACCAAAACGGAGAAACCTAAGATAGAAAGAAAGAAAGAAAAAATTCAAAAGCCTCTTGCAACAAGCATAAGAAGAAGTACCAGACTCAATCCAACAACAAAAGAACGACCTACAAAAAATATGGAGCATATCGACCTAGAAGCAGAGGAAGATTCAAGAGTTTCTTCGCCAACTTTCATCACACCTCCTCAGAGTCCAGGCCAAAGAACACCTAAAATTGATCTTGTACAACAAGGAACTATGTTTATATTGAGTCTCTAAAGAAAAGAGACACGGCAAAAAAATCAGCTTCAAATCAAGAAGAAGTCTAGTTTAGTAAACCATAAGAACCTCCAGTAATAAATGTTTTAAAACAAGAAATTTTCGAGCTAGAGACACTAAACAAGTACATTCAAAAGGAGAATGAAACCCTAAAGGCGTAGAGTAAAATCCAAGTGTCTAAGAGTGACAATCTCCTTTTACACCTAAGTTTGTGGTACAAGAAGAACAAGAAGCTGAAACAGAAAAATATAGCTCTACAAAGGCAAGTCATAAACATGAAGTACAAGATTATCATGAAAAATCAAAGGATCGAAGTAGGTGGAAAGAAAGGGAAAAAGATGAAGTCAGATGTACTTGCAGAAGTTTCAAAAGAAATGCAATAATTAAACAGGAGACATCAGTTTGTGTTTTGAATGAGGACATGCAAAGACCTCAGCATGGGGGAATGTAGAGTCTCATGACTGTTTTGTTTTTGACACCATTTCCATCCATTTTTCCTCTTTTCATCACTATTATCAACTCAAATAAACAGTAAAACTATATATTTTGACATGGTAAGGTACTCAGATGTCTTATTTTTCATATTTATTAATGTTCCTTATTATTAAGTTAAAGATTGTAATAGCTACGGAATTAACATGAATCTACAATTGTTTTATGATTCTACAACTATCTCCATGGTTTGTCGGATTCCAGTACGCCATCCAGGAAAAGAAGCACATGGGCATATAGGGATTGATCTCCTCATGGATCTCCTCCTATTCTGTTATGAAACCAGCTCAAGAAAAGATAAAAAAGATAGATCAACGCCTTAGAATTTAGCCTCTTCGAGGGGAAACCTCCTTTACATTACATAAATGAACAATTCTTGGATGATTCAAATGACAAAACCTCCTTTCTGTATATAGGAGTCTAAGTAGTCACAATATAACCTAGCCGACCTAACAATAATAATATAAAGCCACAAAAATAACAATAGAGGGATTCTATGGGGCACAGTAATAACGATATGGGGATAATACGGGCACAACAATATTAATAAGGGATGCAACTACAATAGTAATGGGGTAATTACTAGTATTATAGGGACCCAACATGCCCCTCTCCTTCAAAAAAAGTGTTGTCCTCAACACTTTAGTAGTTCTGGATGCTTCTGTATAAAATTCTCATCCTCCCATGTGGAATCTTCAGCGGATAAGTTCTTCCACTTGATAAGATACTCTGAAATTGATCGATTTCATAGCTGTCGAGTTCTTGTTTCTGTCACTGCTTCCGGTTCCAATATGATTTTTCCTTCCTCGTCAAGTTCTGGCAATATTGTTTGAACTGGGAGCTTGTCGCCTATAACCTTCTTTAAACATGAAACATGGAAAACTGGGTGCAATCGAGAAGCTGCAGGAAGCTCCAATTTGTATGCCATAGTACCAATCTTTTGCAACACCTTGTATGGACCATAATACTTTGGTGATAATTTATTATCCTTCTTAGCTTGCTTGAGGGACATTTGCTTATATGGTTGTAGCTGTAGGAATACCCAATCACCTACATCAAAACTTCTTTCGTTGTGATGTTGATCTGCCTGTTGTTTCATTCTATTCTGTGCTAACACGAGGTTATCCTTTAAGAGTTGGAGGACTTGTTGTTGATGTTCGATGTGATGTTCCACTGCTTGAACCTTAGAATTTTCTCTTAAATATGATGTGATGGATGGTGGCTGATATCCATAAAGTGCCATAAATGGGGTCATTTTTGTTGTTGTATGGAAGGAAGTGTTATACCACCATTCAGCCAGAGGCAACCATTTGACCCATTGTGGCTGTTTATCAGATAAAAAGCAATGAAGATATCCTTCCAAACATTTGTTTACTATCTCAGTTTGCCCATCAGATTGAGGATGATAAGATGAGCTATGAGCTAACTGAGTACCAAGACAAGAAAATAATTATGTCCAAAAATTTCCAGTGAAAATGGGATCTCTGTTACTTACAATAATCTTTGGGTTTCCATGTAGCGTTTGAATTGTTTCCATAAATGCAGTAGAAACTGTACTACCTTTAAATGGATGTGATAATGCACAAAAGTGTGCATACTTGGTAAGTCTGTCAACTACCACCATGATGACACTCTTTCCCTTAGACTTGGGTAAACCTGTGATAAAATCCATTGAAACCTCCTCCCAATGTTGGCTTGGAATGGATAAAGGTTGTAATAGACCTGGTGTCTTAATTGTTTCAACTTTATTTTGTTGGCAAACCAAACATTCCGCCACAAATTTTTGAATATCTGATTTAAGGCCATCCCAAAAAAAATCCTTCTTAACCCTGTGGTAAGTTTTTAAAAATCCTGAGTTCCCTCCTAAGGGAAAAGTGTGCAATTCCATAAGAATATTTTGTTTTAGTTGGGAATTCTTACAGAGGTATAATCGATCTTTGTACCATAAAGAATCATTTTTCCAGCTAAATGTATCAGACGTACTAGAATCTTGTTGTAACTTTCAAATAAGTGCCCATACTTCTTCGTCATTCTTCCATTCCTCCCTTGCTTCGTTTATCCAATCTGGTTGGATAATAGAAATGGCGCACAACAATGCTTCCACATCCTCATCCTTTCTTGAGAGTGCATCTGCCACCACATTTTGCTTCCCTTTTCTGTAGATGATTTCAAAGTCATAACCCAACATCTTTGTGACCCACTTTTGTTGCTCTTCAGAGGATAATCTTTGTTCTAAAAGGTATTTAAGGCTATCATGATCCGTTTTTACCTTGAAGTGTCTTCCCATTAGGTAGGGTCGCCATTTCCTAAGTGCATGGAGTATTGCCAACATTTCCTTCTCATAAATAGCTTTGTGTAGAAACTTTCCCTTGATTGGACGACTTTCAAAAGCAATGGGTCTTTCATCTTGCATTAAAACAGCACCAATTCCATTTCCTGAAGCATCGCATTCCACAATAAAGGTTTTTGTGAAGTCCGGTGTAGCTAAGACCGATGCTTGGCGCATTGCCCCTTTAAGATGTTCAAAGGCCTTTGTTGCTTCTGGAGTCCATGAAAATGCATCTTTCTTCAATAATGTTGTTAGAGGTGTTTGGTCAATTTAGTGTGATCTAAATTGCTATTTAAAATGTCAATCCGGGGTTTGTAAATTGACGAAGTGAAGTGTACTATATGTACTAGATAACCATTTCCTTAATATTTTGTCGTTTTTGAGTTTTTTTAGTTTGTTTTTGGATTTATCTTTCCCTAATGTGTGATGGTGAAAATGAAAGTGAAGTATGGAGTATGGATGGTGATGGTGGTTTCTACAGTGATTTTCTCAAACTTGAAAGTGCTCAAGAAGAAAGCTTTAAAACAACTAAACTGAAATCAATTCTTAAGAGAAAGTAAATGCATCAAACAGTGAACTAATGACAATGGCCCAGTATCCTTGCTGCTGAATGAAAAGAAAATAAAAACTAAATTTAAAGCAACTCAAACCAAAAACAAATCAACTAATTCACACTACTTAAACTCTTCAGATCCTTTACCCTTCAGCTCAATCTACCTTCTGGGAAGTAATCATGAATAAGTCAAGCAATATGCTATCTAAATGGCAAGAAATTAAATTGCATAAAAGAAACTAGTCACACTACTTTAACTCTTCTGGTCCTTTACCCTTCAGCTCAATCTACCTTGTGGGAAGCAACCATGAATAAGTTTAAGCAATATGATAACTAAATTGCAAGAAATTAAATTGCAGAAAGGAAACTAATCACACTACTTCAACTCTTCTGATCCTTTACCCTTCAGCTCAATCTACCTTGTGGGAAGCAATCATGAATAAGTTTAGGCAATATGATAACTAAATCACACTACAGTTAGTAATATTCTGATTTCTTGCTAATAGAGTCACTCCACTATAGAAAGAAACCATAAATTGATGAGCAGTATGATATCTAAATAACAAAAAAAATAAGTAAGCAAATCACAACTTGAAAAAGACAGTGCTGAAATTAAACTTCAGAAAATGAAAGTGAGCAGGAAGGACAAGATGATCTCATATGTCAATAGTTATCAAAAAGATGAAAATTTGCCCGGGCTGCCTAAGAAAACCTGCAGAAAAGCACTGATCAGTTGACAGTTATAAGAAAACAGAGGTGAAAATATAAACAGCAGTGAGTTAAGAAACATCAAACAGTGTGTTATGTACAAGCTAATGATACAAGAACATAATAAAACCAAATGAAAACTTTACAAGGCTTCAGCGCGCAGGGGCCCTCTGCCACTTCAGCCGGTCAACAAGTAGTCACACGAATAAACTCAGAAAAGTCTTCTCATATATTAAAACAGCAACATATATAAACAGTGGGGTGATAACACAATAGTTCAGAATTTACATATCCCCAAAAAACTTCTTCACAGCGTTCATCGACGCGTTATTTATAATGACAAAATGTTGAAACTAACTAACTAACTCCTACGCTATTGACTGTGTTGCCAAAGACACGTAGATCCCTTCAGCCGAGATCTAGCGGAACTGTCATCATGTCTATTAAATCTCCGGAGTGGTAGCTGTTAGATTCAGGTTACAGAAATGATCTCCAGGTGTGTCGGTGTCTTCGTGAGTTGAGGACTGTGCCACGTAACGTTCACGTGCTCAAAACAGAGATGTGCCACCGCTGAACTCCTTAGTTGGCTTTGCCTTTGACCCTCGTTGACCGTGACCTTCTATGGATGATTTGGCTGATTTGAAGGGACACGTTCCATGTATCCGTCACCTGGAGCTTGCCCATGTGGCTCGTTTCTTCATAGGACACCTGTAGCACAGCTTTTAACAAAATAGCTGCGGAATCATGTGCTGGCTGCGGAAACCTGTGTTGGCTGCGGAAAAACTTGTCAGTTTCCGCAACTGCATGAACAAAAAAACTAAACCAAACAACAGTCATAAGCATAGTCAGAAAACCATATAAAAAGCTCGTTTTAAACTACAATGCAATGATTTAACAGCTGGGTGGATGAAATAAGTGGAAAAGGAAGGCTGAGAGGGTGTATAGGAAGGTGCAGGTTTGAGGCTCAAAATACCCCCACTGTGAAGGTGTTGCATGTCCTCATGCAACCAAAATTGAGTTATTTCCCTCTAATCCATATGTTCTGATGCTTCTGCAAGGACATCTAGCCCTCTTTTCTTCTTCCTTGATGCTAACATCATCCTTGGCTTCCTGACTAGGCATTTGAACTTGAGGTTAATCAATGCTCTGCTTAACTTTTTGCACTTCTTCTTCAGTTTTCTGTTTTTCTTTTGCCACAGTCCTAAATGGAGCATGGTATTATCATGGACAATCTTGTCTACTTTACTCTGCTCTTTGAGTGCTTCATTTTCCTGTATGATATGCCTATTTAGGACTTCTAACTCAAATATTTCCTGTTTCAAAGACTGAACTTGTGCATCAGGTGGCAGAGAGGTACTTGGTCCTGCAACTGATTGTTCTAAGGTTTCCAGGTAATTGTATGCCTCTTGCTGATTAGAATCTACCTCAGGTGTCTTTCTCGGCCTAAACTCAAAATCTGGTGGAGGAGGACTTCTCTCTCTTTCTGGCCGAAAAGGGCTTTCTTCACGTGGAGGATTTGACTCAATGCTTGGCTGAGTTGGAGATTTCTCAAGTGTCTCTTCATCTAAATCAATAAAGTGAGACTATTTTTCTTTGGTTTTATTCCCCTTCCCTTTTATCCTAGTGCTCCTTCTTAAGTATGAACTAGTACTCTTCTTTTGTGCACTCTGTTTTCCTTTTTGCTTTTTCTTGGCTATAGCAGCAGTTTGAAGATCTATTAATCTTTCTGAAAGAGGTTGATAATCCTCTTCTATGGATTGCTCAGGGGATGGATAGACTTCTTGGATGGTTCTTTTGCCTTTTTCCTTCTTCTGTTTCTTACTTCTAGCTCTATCTTCTTTTTCTTTTTGGACTGTTTCTTGAATTTCTATTGTAGGGGAGTCTTGGATTGTAATGTTCTTTTCTCTCCTCCTACTTTTCCTTGGAATCTTTGGTGGACTGCTTCCAGAGGCCTCAGACGGCTCTTGGAAGTAGTTTCTTGTCAAGAATTTCCCCCAAGTATCCTTAGTTTTCTTCAACTGATCCTCAATAAGAATTTTGATGAGCCCATGATGGTAAAGATGAGGTTCAATATTGCCTACATGTTTTTGAACTGTAAAACTCATCTTTTTCAAACTTGATAGCAAAAAATGAGGCAAATTAAGAGTGTGATCGTCTATGAAATTCATCATCAGTCTAACATGATACATATACATAGAGCCAAAACGACCTTCACACGTGATAAATTTCTGGATGACTAACAGTAGACTAGACCATTCCTCTTTTAATACATAAACAGGGATGCCTCTTGTAAATACGGTTGTATCCATACCTTGGTTTTGTAGCATGGTTCTCCATATTTCATCGTCCACACTTCTATTTTTAAACCACCTTTCACCTTCTTGAGGTAGGCCCGTGGCAGCTGCTACTGTGGCCTCGGTCACTGTGAATTTCAAGTCTCCAACCTCCACTGTTTGTCCATTAAAGGACCTTGCAAAAGCTTTGGTCACCTCCTTGTTATAGCCTTTAAACTTCTGGATAAATCGTAGCCATCTGACTTTCTTCAGCAATTCCTTAACTTGAGGATAACCCTCCAAGTATTTCGGTCCTTCCGGCTCAGCTCTCAGTAATTTTCCCATCCTCTGTTTTAAATTCCACTGAGAGTTCTTCTGTGTGTGAGGGTTAAGGGAAAAAATAGCTCTGTTACAGGGTTTAGGATAAACTGTAATGACTGTAGTCAGGGTTTAGGATGACTGTAGTGACTGCAATTGGGGTTTAGAGCAAATTGTAGTGACTGCAGTCGGAAATAGAGAATAGTGAATGGAAACATCCGAATTACGGGAGGAACGGTGGGTGAGCAGTGGTAAACGAGTTCATAAAATGAAATGTGGACGCACGCAAGGAATATGGTATAAGTAGAGTATGAGTGGAGTGATAAGCGAGTGGAGTAACGGCAGGATTCTTTCGAGTCAGATGACTGTGTATGAGATTTTACACGTCTCAATAGACGGCTGCGGAAATTACGGCTTGGGAAGAGCCGTAACACAATAGGTCACGTCTCAAGAGTACGGGTAATAACTAGAAGTGCAGTCATACTTGAGTTCAAACTCGAAGTAATCATGAGACCGTTAGGGAAATGAATGCGAGGTGTGTGGAGTGATATCGCGGAATAAGAGTGATAGTGGGCTAATATATCAAATCATTGCACATAGGAGAACCTGTTATGGTTTAATGACTATACGTAATTATGACTTGAATTGTTATTTGATAAAGATTTTTGATCATACCTTTGGAAAATTTGTCAATTCTTGCTCAAGGCTTCTAACCAGTTTCTCTTCTTTGATATCTTGGAGATGCCCCATGTCTTTAGCTCAATTACACCTACATTTCATGATTATGGCACTAACAGTTGATTGTATTTTTGAAAACAGAGTGATGTTGGCTGCGGAAATCGTTTCTGGCTGCGGAAACTGCTTCTGGCTGCGGAAACGGTTCCCAGTTGCGGAAACTGAGACAGCACCCCCTTGTCTGCAAAAAGATAGTTAGAAAAGAACTAACTGATTGAAAATAGTCCTAAAGGGGACTTTTTATTGATGGAGTGAAATGGAATGAGTGAAATGAAGTGAAAATGAAGTGGAATGAAGTGAAATGAGATGAAAATGAGATGGAGGTGAAGTGAAATGACAAGTGAGATGAAGTGAAGATGGAAAGAGAAGGAGAGGAGATTTTTTTTTTGGAAAATATAGAGTGTCAGGTGTCCCTGATTTTCACTCTATATTTTCTGCATAAGACCGCCAATCTGGGATTGGTTTTCAGGCTTATACACATTTTTTTTCTTCTTCTTGTTTTTTTTTTTTTTTTTCAAAAACTGAAAGAAACAAAGATTAGGCTGGTGGAAGAGAAGGATTCTTCTCCACCAGCCTTATTGCAGAATTCTCTTGGAACATTTTGACAAACTCCTCTTTTGAAAGTGGCTTATGATAAATTTTCAATCGGTGGCCATTCACAATAAGAGGAGTCTGAAGTTCATCAATGGTCTTGATTCTTACTGCTCCATTGTTAAAGACTTTATCAATCTCATATGGCCCAAGCCAATGAGTCTGAAACTTCCCTTTGAAGTCTTTAAACTTGGAATCAAACAGTAAAGCCCAATCTCCCTCTTGAAACTTTCTCTCTTTAATATATCTGTCATGCCACTTAGTTCTTTGATGTTGAACTAGATCAGTCCTTAAAATTGCATCTTGTCTGATCTCATCTAGCTCATTCAGCTGCTCCATTCTGTGCTTTTGGGCTTCTGATAGATTTATCCCCAACTGGAGTGCCATCTTGAAAGTCTTGACTTGAAACTCAATGGGGAGCAGGACTTCTTTCCCATAAACAAGTTCATAGGGAGAATGTCCTATTGTGTTCCTCCATGTAGTTCTGTAGGCCCATAAGGCTTCAGGAAGACTTTCTGCACAATCCCTTCTGTGGAGATGAACAATTTTGGTGATGATGCTCTCAAGAACTTTGTTTGTAGATTCCACTTGACCATTTGCTTGAGGATTGTAAGGAGTAGATTTTCTGTGCTTGATTTTGTATTCTTCCATCAGCTTCTCCATCAAGTTAGATGTGAATTGTCTTCCCTGATCTGTCACAATTTCTCTTGGGACACCAAAACGAGTAAAAATATCCTCAAAAAGAAATTGAAAAACTGAATTTTCAGTGGCAGAAGGCAATGCCTTGGCTTCTACCCATTTAGTGACATAATCAGTGCAAACCAATATATATTTCTTTTGTCTAGATGGTGGATTAATGGGTCCAATGAAATCTAAAGCCCATTTTTCAAAGGGTTCGATGAGTACCTGCGGCTGTAATGGCATTTCATTTGAAAGAGTCGGTCTCCCAACTCTCTGGCAGTTGTCACACCTTCTGACATATTGTTTTGCATCTTTGAAGAGAGAAGGCCAATAATATCCTAAAGAAAGGATTTTATAGGCCGTCCTCTTGTCAGCAAAGTGTCCACCGCATGGTTCATCATGACATGCCTTGAGGATGTCAGGCATTTCATCTTTCCGAACACATCTTCTAATCACACAATCTAGCCCTGTTTTAAACAATTCATTAGAAATCCATGAATAATTTGAGCTCTCCTGAATAATTTTCCTTTTCTCATTAGGAAATAAGTGTGGAGGTAGCTTCCCTGTAACCAAATAGTTAGCAATATCTGCATACCAAGGAGTCTTAGTAGTTACTGCAAACAAATATTCATATGGAAACTTATCCTCTACAGGAGAATCTTCGTTAGTATTTTGGATTCTAGACAAGAAATCAGCTACTGTATTTTGTTTCCCTGGTCTATCCAACACAGTAATATTGAATCCTTGTAAAAGTAAAAGCCATCTTGTAACTCTACCATTAGTAATAGGTTTGTTCATGAGATATCTAATTGCAGAATGATCAGTATGGAAAAAAGTTTCATAGCCTGTTATATAATGTCTAAACTTGTTGATTGCATGAACAACAGCTAAGAACTCTTTCTCAATCACAGTATAATTTAACTCAGTAGGAGTCAATTTTTTACTGGTGTAGTAAATGGCATAAGGAACTAAATCCTTTTGACCCAACACAGCTCCTAGAGTTGTATCTGAAGCATCTGTAGAAATATGGAAAGGAAGTTTCCAATTTGGCCCTCTCAAAATGGGTGCTTCAGATATTCTTGTTTTCAAAGTTTCAAATCCAGATTGACAATTAGGATCCCACTTGAATTCACAGTCTTTTGTAAGTAATTTGAAGAGTGGAGATGCTATTTTGGTGAAGTTTTCAATAAATCTTCTATAATATCCAGTAAATCCAAGAAAACTTCTAACATCTTTTTGACAATTTGGAATAGGTAACTTGGAGATGACTTCAACTTTTGATCTATCAACTTTAATCCCATCCCCTGAAATATGATGTCCTAAAACAATCCCTTCAGTAAACATCATAAAGAATTTCTCATGACTTAATGAAAGGTTTGTTTCTTTACATCTTATAAGGACTTTTTCCAAATTCTCTAATGCCTCTTCAAATGAATTACCATAAACTGTAAAATCATCCATATAAACCTCTACACAATCATGAATTAGATCAAAAAAGATTCCTAGTACTACCCTTTGAAATGTTGCAGGTGCATTACATAATCCAAAAGGAAGTACTCGGTAAGCAAAAGTTCCCCATGGACAAGTAAATGTGGTCTTGTCCTGATCTTCAAGTGCTACCTGAATCTGATTGTAACCACTAAAACCATCCAAAAATGAGAAATACTTTTTGCCTGCTAAAGTATCTAATACCTGATCAATAAAGGGTAAAGGAAAGTGATCCTTCAAAGATTGCTTTGTTTAATTCTCTGTAATCAATGCAAACCCTCCATTTACCATTCTTTTTAGGTACTATAACCAAAGGAGAAACCCACCAGCTATCTGAAATTGGATAAATGAAGTTTACATTAAGTAACTTTTGGAGCTCTTCTTTCACTATCTCCCTAAGGTTTGGATTCATCCTTCTTTGAGGTTGTCTAATCGGTCTACTGTTTTCCTCAATGTAGATGTGATGAATGCAAGTCTTAGGGTCAATACCTTTCATATCGGTATACTCCCATGCAAATGCAGTAGAATTTTTTTGCAAGATTTTGGTTAGCTCTTCCTATTGTGATTTTTCCAAGTTTTTGTTGATATTCAATGTTTTTCCTGGAAAAATCTCAATGGCGGAACTACCAAACTCTTCCATAGAGAAAAGAGACATTTGTCTAGATGATAGACACTCAATGTCAGAATCCAATTGAAATTGTGTGTGGTCATATTCTGAAGATGTTTCAAAGTTTTCTAACGTGTTCAGAATTTGACTATCTTCACTAATCTCAGAAATGGTAAAGACGGGTTTTATAGTATCTTCATCATCAACCCACTCATTATCTCCTATTTCTGTAATTGCTTTTGCTGGAGGATACAGATTGAACTTCTTTGTCGAATTACCATCAGAAATATACATATCCCCAGACCTACAACTGATAAAAGCATCAGTTGTGGCTAGCCAAGGTCTTCCTAAGATGAGAGGATGTCCTCCTAGATTACTCTTGGGAGTTAAAATCATGAAATCCACTGGATATTCCCAAGAGTCTAAGGAGACTGAAATGTCTTCTAATACACCATCTGGTTTAATAATTGATCGATCTGCAAGTTGCAATAAAGTAGGTGTAAAAAGAACATTAGGAAGTCTTAGCTGTTCCATAGTCTATCTACTCATGATGTTGATAGTAGCCCCTAAATCAATCAAAGTATTTGGTATTTCTACCCCATTGATATGTGTTTTGACAATTGGACTACCGGGATCTACATATTTCTACATAGTAATTTTTCCCATCATGATATCTGCAATTTTTCCTACCAGGTGGTTTCTTCTTGTATCTCTTGGTTTCCTTCCTGGTCTTTTAAGACTCAAATCCTTTATTGTTTTCGCTAGAATAGGAATCTCTTTAATGGCTTGTAACAAGGGAATCTTGATATAGACATTCTTCAATTCATCTAGAAAATCATAGTCAGGCAACAAGATTTGTTTTTCCACCCCTTTGTCAATTTGTAATCTTTCAGGAAAAGGAGGTGTGGATGAAGATGCAGGTTGCTCAACTATAGGAGTTGTGGGGGTTAACTCTTTTTCTTTTTCTTTTTGAGTGCTTGGGTTTTGAAGAGATGCTTCAGAACCCTTATTGGCTTCAAGAGAATCTTCCTCAGAAATGCTTTGCTTTTGAGCATCTATAGAAGGCTTATCTAGGACTCTACTTGATCTGAGTTGTACATCATTGAGAGGAACAATCATATAGGCAGGAAATTGTTGACCTTCCATCATGTAAGCATTTTGAGGGTTTTTGTTATTGGGGTTTAGCAATGGCTGAGAAGGAAGTTGATTTGACTTTTGTTGGAATGGAAGCAAGAGTTGAGAATTTGGATTCTATTGAGAAGGTTGTTGTTGTTGTCGAAATGGCAATGATAGTTGTGGGTTTTGATTTGGAAGTTGTGGAGCTTGTTGGTTTTGAAAAGATGGAGGATATTGATAAAATTGAGCAAATCTCCCATAAGGATTTTGCATACCTTGTACCCATGATTGAAAAGGATTTTGAGGTTGGGACCAAGGTTGTTGCCAAGGATTCCAATTTGGTGGGGGTTGAAAATTCATAGAGTTGTTAAACCCTTGATTTTGTTGCCCCTGCCAAGGTCTCCTTGCAACAAAACAGAGATACTCGATTGTATTTGGATCTTCTTGAAAGACAGCTTCGAGCCCAGGAATTGAAGGACAATCCTTGGTCTCATGATTCTCTGAACAAATTACACATGTTTCTACAACTTTTGCATCCAAGGGACATTCCCTTAGAGCATGCTTCTTTCTACACTTTGGGCAAAAGATGGCCAAAGCCTCAGCTTCTGCTTTCTGCTTATTGTGAATCTTAAGGGTGTCTAGTTGCTCACTAAGACTTCCTAAGATGTCAGTCTTGAATTCATCAAGCATGTTGCCAATCTCAGCCCTACTTACTGATCCAATTGCAGATTTGTTTGCTCTGATGAGAGAAGGATCTCTAGGCCCTTTTTGAGTTTTATATTTCCCCCTTGAGAGATGGACACATAGCTCTGCTATATCATGAAGTGGAAGTTGAGATATGTCTCCTTTTCCCATCATGTTCAAAATATCTATCCATTCATCTCTAATGGCTTTTAATAGAAGGGCTTTCAAGGTCTCCTCATCTAAGTTACTCATTTTTGCTTGCTCTTTTCAGGTTGTATTGAAATCTTTCAAGTAAATCCTCCAAGTTTTCATCTTCTCTTTGCACCATTTTGAATACCTCATCCTTGTGATTGGTGGGCATACAATAGTCCAGGTACCTATCCAAAAATGTTTGTTTCATATCATTCCAAGTCCTAATGGATTTAGTGAGTTATCCCATGAACCATTTCAAAGCTGCTCCTTTCAATGTTGAAGGAAACAATTTGAGTTTTTGAGAGTCTTCCAGATAATCATAATTTCGACACACGACCTCAAAATCAAATAGAAGTTTCAAGGTCCTCATTCCTTAACCCATGGAAGTTTGGGAGGACAAATGGTGAGATTTTTTTCATTGTGGCTCGGGAGTCCTCATCGACTATAGGAAATCCGAATGAGTTATCTCCATCCCTATTTCCCCCAATGTTACCTCTACCTCCTCCATTATTTCCTCCTCCTCCTCTACCTCTACCAAATCCAGTTGCTCCTTCCTCTATCATGGTAGTTTCCCTGGAGACTTTAGAATCTTCTGGTTCCTCTACTAAGGGTGATCGAGAAGGAATTTCTCCCTCTTCTTCTTCAGATGATTCTACTTCTTCAATTACAATTTGTCTCTCTGTAGAAGGAAGGAAAGGATCTCTTTCTAATTCAGATTTGATGGAAGGTGTGGGAGAGTCGACTACTGCCTCTTGAATTCCAGGAATCCTAGGGCTAGGAGTGTAAGTTGGAGATGATGGAGGTGTCTCTTGTCTATTCCTTGAAGTAGATGGAGTTGTAAAAATCGAACTCTTGGCTCTAGCTAAAAACCTTCCCCTAGAATCTCTTGCTCTATGCATGTCATTTTTTTTTATTTTTCTTCAAGTCGGGCTAATAATTCTCTTTCTGATCTTCCAGGTCACTCTAGGTGCAAGAAGAGAGCATACTCAAGAAACTATTAAACCAATAACTTTCTCTTTTCTGATCCTCCAGATCACACTAAGTGCAAGAGGAGAGCATACTTTGAGAGGTTATCAATTTTCCTTCCTTGAAATTTTCTTGTTTTTTTTTTTTAGAAATTGGCTACCTAATTTCACTTCCCCGGCAACGGCGCCAAAATGTTTGGTCAATTTAGTGTGATCTAAATTGCTATTTAAAATGTCAATCCGAGGTTCGTAAACTGACGAAGTGAAGTGTACTATATGTACTAGATAACCATTTCCTTAATATTTTGTCGTTTTTGAGTTTTTTTAGTTTTTTTTTGGATTTATCTTTCCCTAATGTGTGATGGTGAAAATGAAAGTGAAGTATGGAGTATGGATGGTGATGGTGGTTTCTACAGTGATTTTCTCAAACTTGAAAGTGCTCAAGAAGAAAGCTTTAAAACAACTAAACTGAAATCAATTCTTAAGAGAAAGTAAATGCATCAAACAGTGAACTAATGACAATGGCCCAGTATCCTTGCTGTTGAATGAAAAGAAAATAAAAACTGAATTTAAAGCAACTCAAACCAAAAACAAATCAACTAATTCACACTACTTAAACTCTTCAGATCCTTTACCCTTCAGCTCAATCTACCTTCTGGGAAGTAATCATGAATAAGTCAAGCAATATGCTATCTAAATGGCAAGAAATTAAATTGCATAAAAGAAACTAGTCACACTACTTTAACTCTTCTGGTCCTTTACCCTTCAGCTCAATCTACCTTGTGGGAAGCAACCATGAATAAGTTTAAGCAATATGATAACTAAATTGCAAGAAATTAAATTGCAGAAAGGAAACTAATCACACTACTTCAACTCTTTTGATCCTTTACCCTTCAGCTCAATCTACCTTGTGGGAAGCAATCATGAATAAGTTTAGGCAATATGATAACTAAATCACACTACAGTTAGTAATATTCTGATTTCTTGCTAATAGAGTCACTCCACTATAGAAAGAAACCATAAATTGATGAGCAGTATGATATCTAAATAACAAAAAAAATAAGTAAGCAAATCACAACTTGAAAAAGACAGTGCTGAAATTAAACTTCAGAAAATGAAAGTGAGCAGGAAGGACAAGATGATCTCATATGTCAATAGTTATCAAAAAGATGAAAATTTGCCCGGGCTGCCTAAGAAAACCTGCAGAAAAGCACTGATCAGTTGACAGTTATAAGAAAACAGAGGTGAAAATATAAACAGCAGTGAGTTAAGAAACATCAAACAGTGTGTTATGTACAAGCTAATAATACAAGAACATAATAAAACCAAATGAAAACTTTACAGGGCTTCAGCGCGCAGGGGCCCTCTGCCACTTCAGCCGGTCAACAAGTAGTCACACGAATAAACTCAGAAAAGTCTTCTCATATATTAAAACAGCAACATATATAAACAGTGGGGTGATAACACAATAGTTCAGAATTTACATATCCCCAAAAAACTTCTTCACAGCGTTCATCGACGCGTTATTTATAATGACAAAATGCTGAAACTAACTAGCTAACTCCTACGCTATTGACTATGTTGCCAAAGACACGTAGATCCCTTCAGCCGAGATCTAGCAGAACTGTCATCATGTCTATTAAATCTCCGGAGTGGTAGCTGTTAGATTCAGGTTACAGAAATGATCTCCAGGTGTGTCGGTGTCTTCGTGAGTTGAGGACTGTGCCACGTAACGTTCACGTGCTCAAAACAGAGATGTGCCACCGCTGAACTCCTTAGTTGGCTTTGCCTTTGACCCTCGTTGACCGTGACCTTCTATGGATGATTTGGCTGATTTGAAGGGACACGTTCCATGTATCCGTCACCTGGAGCTTGCCCATGTGGCTCGTTTCTTCATAGGACACCTGTAGCACAGCTTTTAACAAAATAGCTGCGGAAACCTGTGTTGGCTGCGGAAAAACTTGTCAGTTTCCGCAACTGCATGAACAAAAAAACTAAACCAAACAACAGTCATAAGCATAGTCAGAAAACCATATAAAAAGCTCTTTTTAAACTACAATGCAATGATTTAACAGCTGGGTGGATGAAATAAGTGGAAAAGGAAGGCTGAGAGGGTGTATAGGAAGGTGCAGGTTTGAGGCTCAACAAGAGGTGCTACTATTCTCCCATAATTCTTAACAAACTTGCGATAATACCCTGTCAACCCGAGAAATCCTCGCAGATTCTTTATGGATGTGGGGATTTTCCATTCCTTAATGGCTTTAATTTTGCTAGGGTCTACCTTAACTCCTTCACGAGATACAATATGACCCAGATATTCCACCTCTTGTACTCTAAAGAAACATTTGGATCTTTTTGCATATAATTGTTTCTCCTCCAATAGTTGTAGCACCCTGTCAACATGTTCAACATGATCCTTCCAAGACTCGTTGTATATTAGTATATCATCAAAAAATACTAACACAAATTTTCTAAGGAATGGTTTGAAAATGGAATTCATCAAACCTTGAAATGTTGAAGGTGCATCGGTAAGGCCAAAAGGCATGACCAAAAATTCATAATGAGCCTCATGAGCTCTAAATGTTGTTTTTGGAATGTCTTCAGTCTTCATTCTGATTTGATGATATCCTGAACGAAGATCCAACTTGGTGAAGTAAATTGATCCATGCAATTCATCTAGTAATTCATCAATGACGGGAATGGGAAACTTATCTTTAGTAGTGAGCTTGTTGAGCTCCCTATAATCCGGACACATGCACCATGATCCATCCTTCTTGTGCACTAATACTACTAGAGCAGAGAAAGAACTTTGACTCGGTTGAATTATACCAGCCTCTAGCATTTCTACAACCATACATTCAATTTCACTCTTTTGGGCATAGGGACATCTGTACGGCCTGATGTTTGGAGGAACACTTCCTGGAATCAAATGAATAGCATGATCATGATCAAGAATAGGTGGGAGACCTTTGGGAGTCTCAAATACCTTGGAATGATTGTCCAAGACATTTTGGAGATCTGGAGAAATAGATGATTGCAATGTGGAAACATCTAGCGAACATAATTGTGCAATTACACCCCTTTGTTCCTTTTTTAGAAGCTTTGTCATACCATTAGAGCTAATTATCTTTCCTGGTTTCCCTGCAATACCCCTTAATTCAACTTCCTTTCCTTCCACGGAAAATTTCATGAAAAGTTCTTGAAAATTGAAAGCTATTGTACCTAAGGATTGTAGCCATTGTACTCCTAGTACAACATCAGCACCTCCCATTGGAATGGAAAGCATTGGGCTAGTCAATACATATTCTCAACATCGATAGCTTGATATTATGGCACTTTCCAGAGCAATTTATTGTTCCTCCATTTGCAACCATCACTTGACACTCTGGTGCTGGGTATAAGAAGCAATTCAATTCTTTTTCTACCTTACAATGAATAAAATTGTGGGTACTTCCTAAATCAATCAACACTAGTACCTTTTTCTTCTTGATTTGTCCTTCTATCTTGATGGTTTAAGGAGTGGTAATTCCCGCCAATGCATTACAAGATATGGTCGGATTCATTTCTTCTTTATCTAGGCTTTGTTCTTGGAGTATATCCTCTTCTTTTAACCTTTCTTGCTCCTTTTCTTCTTCCTCTTCACAATCTATGTAGAATAATTTCTTCTCAGCACACTTATGACCTTTAGTGTATTTGCTATCACAACTGTAACAAAGCCCTTTTTCTCTTTTTTCTTCCAATTGTTTTGGTGTCAACCTTATAGGTTGTGGAAGACTAGGAGCAACCACACTTCCATCTTTCTAGTTATGAGTGGTATGCTTCCTGGTTTCCATAATTTTGCTTTCCATTTTTCTTGCTAACCTGAATGCCTTCTCTAATGAATCAGGTTCCCAAAGGCGAACATCATGTTGGATATTATCCTTTAAAGTCCCTATGAACACATCAATCCTATGCTCCTCTGGAATATCTTTTACCCTTATGTTCAATTTTTGGAACTCCTCAATGTGCTCCATTATTGAACCCTTTTGTTTGAGACTTATCAATTGGCTAAAAAAAGTGTTTCTTTTTGTATCCTCATAATGTGCTATCAATTCTTCCGTAAAAATTGCCCAAGTGATAATTTGTTTATGAGAGCAAAGCCATTGATACCATACAAACTGATTTGGTTCCAAATATAAAGTTGCAATACATACCTTTTGTGTGTTTTGCACATTATTGAGATCGAAAAATTGCTCCATTTGTAATATCCATGTTGCGGGATCCTTGCCATCAAACTTCCTCATATCTATTTTTGGAATATGGTGGGTTTTTGATCCCACATTAGAGTCTAAGAAATCATGATTAACATTTCTTTTGTTCGCATCATGAGTTTCCTTTACTACCTTTTCACCATTGGTAAGTATTTCTTGTAGAAAATTTGTCAAATCTGTCTTCAAATCTGCCATGCCTGTCTTCAAATTTGCGTTCAAATCTATCTTCAAGTTGTCCATCTTAGCTTCCATGCCATTCATCTTAGCTTCCACGCCATTCATCTTAGCTTCCACGCCATTCATCTTAGCTTCTGTTAGCTTTTGTGACAGTGACATTTGTTGCACTTGTTCTTGTAATTTTGATATATCATGTAGCATTTCTTCCTCTTCTTAATGAGTCATGCTAGAGCTTTCAAGTTCCTTACTAGGTTTTTGAATTTTCTTTCCTCGAGGCATCAGTTACTGATAATAATGCTCTACTATGCCCTTTGAATTCCTTCAAAATAAATTTTCAAACCAAGCTTAAGCAAAAATTTAAGAAAATCTATAAAACCTTTTTTCACTTTGTAGGAGCTCGATATTGCCTCTGATGTATCTCTGTACTTTCCAATCATCTAGTTCTGAATTTGTGACCTACAGTAGCCCTCTATGTCCTCTTTCCAATGCCACAAGTCTGACCCAAATTTAATTCTCCAAGGAAGAGTTATGCGAAATCTCCCACAGTGACTTGATTATAGACTAGTTCAGTAGAGCGAACTTGTACGACGTGCCACGAGTCACTGTTTCAACCTTTGGATCTGAAAATTTCATAAAAGAAACTAAAGTCCATCATCTTTCTACTCCTTCTTACGAAATTTCAATCCGATCTCCAGAGAGAAAGTTATGACGATTTTCCCCAGGTCACCTGTTTGGAATGTAATTCATGAGTCTGCAAAAAGACCAACTTCCTTAGATCATATCTCCACAAATATAGCACTAAAATCTCTGAAATTCAAACCCGAGATTCAGTGTGATTTCTTCTCAAATGGGTTTTTTTTGCAACTTCTAAAACATCGCAGAAAAAAATTTATAGCGAAAATTCCATTATGACCTGTTTGGAGCAGCGAAACACTAGAATCCAAAGCTCTGATACCAAATGTTATGAAACCAGCTCAAGAAAAGATAGAAAAGATAGATCAATGCCTTAGAATTTAGCCTCTTCGAGGAGGAAACCTCCTTTACATTACATAAATGAACAATTCTTGGATGATTCAAATGAAAAAACCTCCTTTCTATATACACGAGTCTAAGGAGTCACAATATAACCCAACCGACCTAACAATAATAATATAAAGCCACAAAAATAACAATAGAGGGATTCTATGGGGCATAGTAATAACAATATGGGGATAATAGGGGCACAACAATATTAATAAGGGATTCAACTACAATAGTAATGGGGTAATTACTAGTGTTATAGGGACCCAACATATTTTCCCGAGCCAAATCACCAAGTAAATCGTTGAGTGGCACAATCAAGGAAGCAGGTCAACGCGTGGATGAACATAGTAGCGAGAGTTCAAATCAATCATGACTCTCCGATTTGATTTCCCAATCGAAAGTCGCCGAGAAATGTTAAATTTTTTCATTATCGTATTAGCATTTAAATTCGGATTATTTTTAAGTTTTTAAGCCATGAAAGTCTCAAAACTATTGGGCATGAATGCTATATATATATATATATATAGAAAATAGTACGCGGACATATATGTAGTTTGTAATTGACAGTTTGAAGTTCCATGACTCTGTTCCTTTTTAATTGAAGAAGCATTCTCATGAATATCATGCACAGTTAGCTGTTGAGATAAAGTTATAAAACTTGTTGTTTTGTGGAGGGCCCCTGTAGACAGTCACGGTTCATTTGCTTAGTATTCAATTCATTTCATTTCATTTTTTATTTCCAGAATTGCATTATCGTAGTTTCATTTCTTTGTAATTACTTGTTTACAGGTTTTCATTTGTTGTCTGTCGATTCCAAATCATTTGTATGCTTTCTAAAATAAGACTATGTACATAGTATCTTTCCTTTCATAAAGTAAATATGTTTGTTTAGATCACATTCTTTCTGCTTTTTTTTATTATTTCAAGTAATATTGTTAATTGTAGTGCATATATCCTAATATAGATTGCTTTATAAATTTTATCCTTGAATAGAAGTAATTTTTTTTAGAGTAGAAGTAATTATCTTTCTAGAACATTATTTTAGATAGCTCTATTTTTTTTCATTTTATATAGTAACTAACAATATTCAGTTAAAGAGGATCATGATAGCTTGTCTTACTTTCCTTTTCAAGAGTTGATTTTATTGTAAATATTTAGTTTTCATTAGGAACATAGCAACAGATAAAATCCTTAAACTATCCACAGTCATTATCTTAATAAACTCGAAAAGACTTCTAGCATATATAGTGCACTTGCACTTCACAAGTTTACCAACTCCGATTGATAATTTACGTAAGAAATTTAAGAACATTGAATTGACTAAACACCCTTTGTTGGGATTTGGACAAGAAATATCTTCTTCCCACTTGACCAATGAAAGGGATATCTTCTCCTAGGCCACCTTTAGATACAATATTCATTGAGGAGTTAAGCTTGCATCTTAAATCGTATTTTATTTGACCAGGGATACTGCTACCTTTATTTGATTCTTTAGAGACAATATCGAGTTTGGGAAGAGAGGTAGAAGGTCTAGAATCTGCTGAGGGGGGAAGGGAGTATTGCACAATTAGTGGGGCCTCATAACAATTAGTCGAAAGAGACAATGTATTTAAAATTATAGGGGAACTACCAGATATTGGGAGAACATAGGAGGCGCACATGCCTCCTACCAAATAGGAGAGGGGAGAATAACAGTTGAAACACCATCAAAATAATTGGGAGGAAAATTTGTGTCCACATAAACAAATTCGCATGGGGTTGATACATTCGTACCTTTGGCGGGGCCATCACCTTCACCTCAACTGGTGGGCCCTTGGTAGGATCATTATTCAGGTGGATGGGATTATTCTCACTTACTACGTCTTCATCAAGCTACATGACCCATCCTTTTTAACCCAAACCTTTTTCCAACCCACTTTTCCATCATAGTTGCATTCACAATAATCCAAGAGATGTCCTACGTGTTTGCATGCCAAGCACTGGAAGGGAATTATCTAGTAGTCCATGATTTGTCTCCACTTTTGTCATCTAAACTAAACCTCCAACTCCTCCACCAGTTCATCACACATGAAGACCTTGATTAGAACCCATGCACATATTCTATCATATTTTGTCAGACAATCCTCTTCCATTCCTATGAACTGGCTCAATTTTTCTCATATGGCTTGTAGCATATCTGTAACACCCTCCTCCCACATCTACCCAAGAAACTGGCCATCTGGGGTAAACATGAGATGAGAGGCCACTATGATATGAATCGACCTCCTAAGTCACATTAAGGAAGTGGAACCGATGGAACACACCATACAGACATTCAACGTCAGCTACAAGACCCTCAGGAACAAATCCAATACTTTAGACAGCTTTCCCTTAGGTTCCACTGAGTTTTTGGACCACTTAAGCCTCAGTCGCTCTAATGATATAGGCATGACAGTGTCTAGAAACCCAGAGTTTCTCTCATAGGCTTGCCTGCTAGTGTCCAGAGACCCAATTTTCCAGTGTTATGCCAGCATCCTTGGGATTTGAGCCACTTTTTCAGGCCAAGAGCCCAGGTCATTTCCCACAATTTCATGACACCTTTAGAATAGTAAAATAACATGGAAATGACAATACTAAAGCAAATTCTTTAATGAAACCTTGACTGGACCCCTACCTGCCATGATAGACATTTCATCAAACATATCACGAAAATGTAAACTACATGTGTAAATAACAGATCTGAGCATAGGGGTCTCATACTTATCTGATATTCACCATGAAGCATTTTTGCCTCAACACATTAACTTCCATTCCATCCATTAGACCATAGATACATTTTTCATTCATATACAAGTAAAAATGTGATGAGAGCCATACATAGCTTCTATCATAAAACATATACATAACCAACATAATAGGGATAGAAATATCAATGAAATCACAACCATATACACCACATATAATCCATCATAATACTCATATAAATACTAGGATAAATAACATTTCATTAAGGATATAAAATCCAAACGGGATGGGACTTCCATGTTCCTCCCGACCATAGAATGGCTGAGCCAAATCTCTCTTCTGCCATTCACCCCTGTGCCATATTCCAAGCATGAATGAGGGATCTCATAAAACACATCAATCAAAACTCATCCAAGGCTTCCAGATTCCATCTACCTCAACCCATCAAACAATGATTCCACCTCATGATCGGACATCACAAAACCATCATCAGATTGGTCTCTACCCAAGCCTTCCAGGGCTCCAGAGTGTTTGTTCCTACCAAGGTTCCAGGAATAGTAACTCAACTCACAATTTATATCGAGCTCAATATCATTTGTCCAACCAAGGCTCTAGGACTAATAACTCAAACCAATTTGTTACAGGGATCTAGAGTGTTTTTCTAACCAAGGCTCCAAGAACTCGCAAGTCAACCCAAGCTAAGGAAACATGAGAACCAACCAAAAACACAACAAGGAAATAGACCCACAAACTCCATGGCTACCCAGGAAATGGCAAGGCTAGGTAATCCACTGTCAATCTAGGCAATTCTCCTTTCCAATGATAGATCACAACCA
Organism: Pinus tabuliformis; assembly: GCA_031772625.1. Classification (NCBI taxonomy): domain Eukaryota; kingdom Viridiplantae; phylum Streptophyta; class Pinopsida; order Pinales; family Pinaceae; genus Pinus; species Pinus tabuliformis. The sequence continues at coordinate 1,671,225,125 of CM062817.1, read as the reverse complement.
AGAAACCACATGCATGTGTCATGCACGTTGAAACTAGTGAAGAAAACACACATGCAACTCGGTACCTACAAGCAAATCTCATTGTAGTTGTTGATCCGGATGTCCTCTTACACTTTCCTGCTCTTCCTTTGCCTTCTTGCTCCAAGAATCCAAGTATGCCACACCCTCCAAGAGTGCTCCAAGAAACTCTAAGTCTCCAAGAATCTGAGAGAGAGAGAGAGAGATGAGAAGATAGCTCCACGAAAACCTGTTAAAAGCTTGAGCCAAGAACTTACACTGACTAAGAGCTTGCCAACTGATCCTCATAATCCTTTTTATTGATGAGGCCTCTATTTTCTTCATTTTCCATTATTTTCCTTCATTTTCCTCCTCACATGCAACATGTGACCTTTCACCTCTTGTTTCTCCTAATTTCTTTTATTTCATAAATAAAATGCCAATAAATGCCTCATGCCTTTCCAAATCCTTATACATTGCCTTTGCCAATTTCCTTTAGTCATAATAAACCAAGTCAACACCCATAAGGATGTTTCCCCCATCATCCATCTTGGAATACATGTCCCATCAACCATGGCCTCGTATATTTTTTACATGGATTTTTAACTAGGGTTGTTATAGAACCCTTCCCCTTGGGGGAACACCATGCTTGGTGTTCAATGACACCAATAACCAACAAGACTACTGAAAGCTAAACATATTTCCCAAGGAGATTTATAACACAACTCTTTGCATTATTTACAATGACCATTTCTTAAACATGACAATCATATTGTTTACTGGAGCTTTATAATACATCTCATTATGGTATTTACAATAATCACATATACACATATGCATTTGCTTCAACCAGTAAATAACCATACTATCTATGGATCTTTATAAATCTAGCTCGATACAGTATTTATAATAATACACACGTATACACATATGCACATTTGCTCAACCAGCAAATAAAAGGATATGATGCTTGCATCTACAACAAGGGAATCCATAGGCTCACACCTCCACCTTCAAATTAATATTAGGATTCACCTCCTTCCCAGGAAATCCAGAATCTGCTGCAAAGTCAAAGTTGCATCCAATGTCCAGCACTACAATATTTCACCACTTGTCCTCCATTGAACAGTTATCGACTCATTGTTCTAGGGCACACTCCTAAGGTGCATCTGATTCCCTCTACCATTGCTAATGGCAAAAAAAAATATATCCTCTGTCTTCCCTTCTTTGCTACACTGTCCCTTGGACAATCTGGTCAACCCCTTTTGTGCAGTCACTCACTTTCCAAGTTCTGCTAGCACCCCCATCTCGGGCGGTCCATCCCTTGGCAAGGCTTCCTCACATCGAAAGATACAAAAACAAGGCCTATACCTACCTCAAACCATCATATCGGTCATAGCATGATCATGGAAATCAATGGACATTATTGGGTACCAGTGTCCCACAATGGCCATGCTCCTAAAGTTCTTTACCATCACACTACTTCATGTTCCAATTTCTTTCACTGTTGCTGCTAATTCATGCAGTCAATTTCAAACACTCAACCGGGCATCTTCATACATTCCTTTTCCAAGCACATATTTTCCATTAGATTCAAATAAATTTAAATAAACTCAAATCATACTTTATTGGTAGCTTGTCAATAAGGTATACTTGCAATTTTGTTAGCTTCTTGTCACAACAAGTCAAACTAACATCTTTGACCAAATCATCATGTATAACATATCACATTAGGTTAGCTCAAATAAAAACCATCATAGATCAAAATCTTAACTCACATGTAACCATCATAAACCATAATCATAGATAACATGTAATCATCATAGACCAGAATCACAAATAACATGCATAATTAAACTGAAATAAAACACTGATACTTATCCTTTAGTTGATCTATTAGGTCCCTATAATACTAGTGATTACCCCATTACTATTTTAGTTGTATCCCTTATTAATATTGTTGTGCCCCTATTGTCCCCATATTTTTATTATTGTGCCCCATAGAATCCCTCTATTGTTATTTTTGTGCCTTTATATTATTATTGTTAGGTTGGTTGGGTTATATTGTGACGCCTTAGACTCCTATATATAGAAAGGAGGTTTTGTCATTTGAATCATAAAAGAATCATTCATTTTTGTAATGTAAAGGAGGTTTCCCCCTCAAAGAGGCTGAATTCTAAGGCGTTGATCTATCTTTTCTATCTTTTTGTGAGCTGGTTTCATAACATTTGGTATCAGAGCTGTGGATTCTAGGGTTTCGCTGCTCTAAACAGGTCATCGTGGGATTTTCATTATAACTATTTTGCTACGAAGTTTCAGAAGCTAAGAAATAAAACCTATTTGAGATGAAATCGGTCTGAACCTTGGCTCCGAATTTCAGATCCTATCTCGCTATATTTTCGGAGATATAGTATGAGGAAGTTAGGGTTTTTGAAGACCCCCGAATTACATTCCAAACAGGTGACCTGGGAAAAATCGTCATAACTTTCTCTCTGAGCATCAGATTGAAATTTCGTAAGAAGGTACAAAAAGAGGATAGACTGTAGTTTTTTTTATATATTTTTAAGTGCCAAAGGTAAAAGCAGGGACACGTGGCACGTCGTACAAGTTCGCTCTACTGAACTAGTTTATAATCAGGTCACTGTGGGAGATTTGGCATAACTTTTCCTTGGAGAATCCAATTTGTATCAGACTGGTTGCATTGGAAAGAGGACACAGAGGGCTACAGTAGATCACAATTTCAGAACTGGATGATTCAAAATTACAAAGATACATCAGAGGCAATATCGAGCTCCTACAAAGTGAAAAAAGGTGTGTAGATTTTTTTAAATTTTTGCTTAAGCTTGGTTTGAAAAATTATTTTGAAGGAATTCAAAGGGCATAGTAGAGCATTATTATCGGTAACTGATGCCCCAAGGAAAGAAAATGCAAATACCTAGTAAGCAACTTGAAAGCTCTAGCATGACTCATGAAGAAGAGGAAGAAATGCTACATGATATATCAAATTTACAAGACCAAGTGCAACAAATGTCACTCTCACAAAAGCTAATAGAAGCTAAGATAACTGGCACGGAATCTAAGATAAAGGGCGTGGGAGCTAAGATGGACGATTTGAAGATAGATTTGAAGAAAGATTTGAAGACAGATTTGACAAATTTTCTACAAGAAATACTTACTAATGGTAAAAGGGTAGTAAAGGAAACTCATGATGCGAACAAAAGAAATGTTAATCATGATTTCATAGACTCTAATATTGGATCAAAGACCCACCATATTCCAAAAATTGATATGAGGAAGTTTAATGGCAAGGATCCCGCAACATGGATATTACAGATGGAGCAATTTTTCGATCTCAATAATGTGCAAAGCACACAAAAGGCATGTATTGCAACTTTATATTTGGAACCAAATCAGTTTGTACGGTATCAATGGCTTTGGTCTCGTAAAAAATTTATCACTTGGGAAATTTTTACGGAAGAATTGACAGCACATTATGAGGATACAAAAAGCAACACTTTTTTTAGCCAATCGATAAGTCTCATACAAAAGGGTTCAATAATGGAGCACATTGAGGAGTTCCAAAAATTGAACATAAGGGTAAAAAATATTCCAGAGGAGCATAGGATTGATGTGTTCATAGGGACTTTAAAGGATAATATCCAACATGATGTTTGCCTTTGGGAACCTGATTCATTAGAGAAGGCATTCAGGTTAGCAAGAAAAATGGAAAGCAAAATTATGGCAATCAGGAAGCATACCACTCACAACTATAAAGATGGAAGTGTTGTTGCCCCTAGTCTTCCACAACCTATAAGGTTGAAACCACAACAATTGGAAGAAAAAAGAGAAAAAGGGCTTTGTTACAGTTGTGATAGCAAATACACTAAAGGTCATAAGTGTGCTGAGAAGAAATTATTCTACATAGATTGTGAAGAGGAAGAAGAAAAGGAGCAAGAAAGGTCAAAAGAAGAGGATATACTCCAGGAACAAAGCCTAGATAAAGAAGAAATGAATCCGACCATATATTGTAATGCATTGGTTGGAATTACCACTCCTCAAACCATCAAGATAGAAGGACAAATCAAAAAGAAAAAGGTAATAGTGTTGATTGATTCAGGAAGTACCCACAATTTTATTCATTGCAAGATAGCAAAAGAATTGAATTGCTTCCTATATCTAGCACCAGAGTGTCTAGTGATGGTTGCAAATGGAGGAACGATAAAATGCTCTGGAAAGTGCCATAATATCAAGCTATCCATGGGAAAATATGTATTTACTAGCCTAATTCTTTCCATTCCAATGGGAGGTGCTGATGTTGTACTAGGAGTCTAATGGTTGCAATCCTTGGGTACAATAGCTTTTAATTTTCAAGAACTTTTCATGAAATTTTCTGTGGAAGGAAAGGAAGTTGAATTAAAGGGTATTACATGGAAACCAGGAAAGATAATCGTCTCTAACGGTATGACAAAGCTTCTAAAAAAAGAACAAAGAGGTGTAATTGCACAATTATGTTCGCTAGATGTTTCCACATCGAAATCATCTATTTCGCCAGATCTCCAAAAAGTCTTAGACAACCATTCCAAGGTATTTGAGACTCCCAAAGGTCTCCCACCTATTCGTGATCATGATCATGCTATTCATTTGATTCCAGGAAGTGTTCCTCCAAACATTAGGCCATACAGATATCCCTATTCCCAAAAGAGTGAAATTGAACGTATGGTTGCAGGAATGCTAGAGGCTGGTATAATTCAACCTAGTCAAAGTTCTTTCTCTGCTCCAGTATTATTGGTGCACAAGAAGGATGGATCATGGTTCATGTGTCAAGATTATAGGGAGCTCAACAAGCTCACTATTAACGATAAGTTTCCCATTCCTGTCATTGATGAATTACTGGATGAATTGCATGGATCAATTTACTTCACCAAGTTGGCTCTTCGTTCAGGATATCATCACATCAGAATGAAGACTGAAGACATTCCGTAAACAACATTTAGAACTCATGAGGGTCATTATGAATTTTTGGTCATGCCTTTTGGCCTTACCAATACACCTTCTACATTTCAAGGTTTGATGAATTCCATTTTCAAACCCTTCCTTAGAAAAAAAAATTAGTATTTTTTGTTGATATACTAATCTACAGCAAGTCTTGGAAGGATCATGTTGAACATGTTGATAGGGTGCTACAACTATTGGAGGAGTAACAATTATATGCGAAAAGATCCAAATGTTTCTTTGGAGTACAAGAGGTGGAATATCTGGGTCATATTGTATCTCATGAAGGAGTTAAGGTATACCCTAGCAAAATTAAAGCCATTAAGGAATGGAAAATCCCCACATCCATAAAGCATCTGCAAGGATTTCTCGAGTTGACAGGGTATTATCGCAAGTTTGTTAAGAATTGTGGGAGAATAGCAGCACCTCTAACAACATTATTGAAGAAAGATGCATGTTTATGGACTCCAGAAGCAACAAAGGCCTTTGAACATCTAAAAGAGGCAATGTGCCAAGCACTGGTCTTAGCTACACCGGACTTCATAAAAACCTTTATTGTGGAATGTGATGATTCAAGAAATGGAATTGGTGTTGTTTTAATGCAAGATGAAAGACCCATTGCTTTTGAAAGTCGTACAATCAAGGGAAAGTTTTTACACAAAGCTATTTATGAGAAGCAAATGTTGGCAATACTACATGCACTTAAGAAATGGCGACCCTACCTAATGGGAAGACACTTCAAGGTAAAAATGGATCATGATGGCCTTAAATACTTTTTAAAACAAAGATTATCCTCTGAAGAGCAACAAAAGTGGGTCACAAAGATGTTGGGTTATGACTTTGAAATCATCTACAAAAAAGGGAAGCAAAATCTGGTGGCAGATGCACTCTCAAGAAAGGATGAGGATGTGGAAGCATTGTTGTGCGCCATTTCTATTATCCAACCAGATTGGATAAACGAAGCAAGGGAGGAATGGAAGAATGATGAAGAAGTGTGGGAACTTATTCGAAAGTTACAACAAGATTCTAATACATCTGATACATTTAGCTGGCAGAATGATTTGTTATGGTATAAAGATCGCTTATACCTCTGTAATAATTCCCAACTCAAACAAAAGATTCTTATGGAATTGCACAATTCTCCCTTAGGAGGGCACTCAAGATTTTTAAAAACTTACCACGGGGTTAAGAAGGAATTTTTTTGGGATGGCCTTAAATCGGATATTCAAAATTTTGTGGCGGAATGTTTGGTTTGCCAAAAAAATAAAGTTGAAACAATTAAGACCTCGGGTCTATTACAACCTTTATCCATTCCAAGCCAACGTTGGGGGGAGGTTTCAATGGATTTTATCACAGGTTTACCCAAGTCTGAGGGAAAGAGTGTCATCATGGTGGTAGTTGATAGACTTACCAAGTATGCACACTTTTGTGCATTATCACATCCATTTAAAGCCAATACAGTTTCTACTGCATTTATGGAAACAATTCAAAAGCTACATGGAAACCCAAAGACTATTGTAAGTGACAGAGATCCCATTTTCACTGGAAATTTTTGGACAGAATTATTTTCTTGTCTCAGTACTCAGTTAGCTCTCATCTTATCATCCTCAATCTGATGGGCAAATTGAGATAGTAAACAAATGTTTGGAAGGATATCTTCGTTGCTTTGTCTTTGATAAACAGACACAATGGGTCAAATGGTTGCCTCTGGCTAAATGGTGGTATAACACTTCCTTCCATATAGTAACAAAATGGACCCCATTTATGGCACTTTATGGATATCAGCCACCATCCATCACATCATATTTAAGAGAAAATTCTAAGGTTCAAGCAGTGGAACATCACATTGAGCATTAATAACAAGTCCTCCAACTCTTAAAGGATAACCTCATGTTGGCGCAGAATAGAATGAAACAACAGGTAGATCAACAACGCAACGAAAGAAGTTTTGATGTAGGTGATTGGGTATTCCTATGGCTACAACCATATAAACAAATGTCCCTCAAGCAAGCTAAGAAGGATAATAAATTATCACCAAAGTATTATGGTCTGTACAAGGTGTTGCAAAATATTGGTAATATGGCATACAAATTGGAGCTTCCTGCAGCTTCTCGAGTGCATCCAGTTTTCCATGTTTCATGTTTAAAGAAGGTTATAGGCGACAAGCTCCCAGTTCAAACAATATTTCCAGAACTTGGCGAGGAAGGAAAAATTATATTGGAACCGGAAGCAGTCATAGAAACAAGAACTCGACATCTATGAAATCGATCAAGTTCGGAGTATCTCATCAAGTGGAAGAACTTATCCTTTGAAGATTCCACATGTGAGGATGAGAATTTTATACAGAAGCATCCAGAACTACTCAAGCATTGAGGACAACACTTTTTTGAAGGAGAGGGGCATGTTAGGTCCCTATAATACTAGTGATTACCCCATTACTATTTTAGTTGTATCCCTTATTAATATTGTTTTGCCCCTATTGTCCCCATATTGTTATTACTTTGCCCCATATAATCCCTCTATTGTTATTTTTGTGCCTTTATATTATTATTGTTAGGTCGGCTGGGTTATATTGTGACTCCTTAGACTCCTATCTATCGAAAGGAGCTTTTGTCATTTGAATCATAAAAGAATCATTCATTTGTGTAATGTAAAGGAGGTTGCCCCCTCGAAGAGGCTGAATTCTAAGGCATTGATCTATCTTTTCTATCTTTTTGTGAGTTGGTTTCATAACATGATCCTTAGCTTCCACCTTTATCCTTATTTTGTATGCACTCCGAATTGGTTTCCACACCCAACAAACACCCAGTGCCCTCTCCTCAACCATGTGCACACACACACATAGTGTACGTCCAGACATACAACCACACACGACATACCACACCATGCAATACATGCATCTACACCTGACATACAACACATACACCTACAGCCAGTGTACAACAGAACACAATACATATGCCTGCACCCGGTGTACAACACAACACAGCACGTATACGTACATAATGTACATCACAAGACATGCATCCGCACACAACATGCGACGCCACAAATGCATACGCATACACCCGATATACAACACAACTCATACATCTATACCCGATGTACAACTCCACATAATGCATGTCCTACACCTAGCATACAACACAACAAAATACATTTACTACACAAAGTACAACACAAGGAATACACATGTCACGATACCATGACTACACAATGCACATACATAGTACCGCATGCCTGCAACACATCATGTATGACATGCACATAATACCACATGTACATTAGTACCATATGTACCACATGGACACAGTACCACCTGTACACCATAACCACCTGCAAAATGTGTGCATGGAGTCACATGTACATGATACCACCTGCACAATGTGTACACAATGCCACATGTACACTGCACCGCTTATACAATGTGTACACAATACCACATGTACATAGTACCACATGCATGAAATGTACATGACACTACATGTACATAGCACCACATGCACGACATGTACGCAGCACTACCTACACATAGAGCCACTTTCACAACATGTACACAACACTACATGCACACAGCATCACTTGTACAATCATGCACACAACACCATATGTACCTAGTACCATATGTACAACATGCACGCAACACCATAGGTAAATAGCACTTCATATCCAACATGTACATAGCACCATACATAGCACTTCATATCCAACATGCGCACAACACCATATGCACAAAACACCGCATATCCATCATGTACATAGCACCGTCTATACTCAACACTACATATGAAACCTTCACACAACACTATCTGTACCAGCTTGTACATAACATTGCATAAACAACATGTACACACACTATATATACACAACACCGCATGCGCACAACATCACAGATTCAACATGTACAAAATATACAACATATGCACAACAATAGTACCACACATCCAAACCACATTGTCTCTACCAGGTAACCTTGCTTCTAGTGTCTCTCTATCATCCATGCTTATCCTAGCATGCCATGGACCACACAGATTTCATTATTCTAATGCATCCCTTGGTATAACCTTTACATAACATACACATAATATAATCACATAATATCAACTCATAACCACATGATACTGACCTCATAAATTTGTCAAGGCTACTCTTCCACTTAATTCCTTGTAGGACCAAGAACCTCTTTATGTCGTTCACCTATATAAGTAATCATTCCTCCACAAGTATGATCCTTGAAAACCCTATCAAACTGTGACATAGATGCATACATACATACATATATAATCATTAGCAAAAAACAATCATCATCATGTCATACAATGACATACATACATGCATACATATATATACATATAAATATTAGCATTGAACAATCATGATCCATGATGACACTGTCTGACACGACATACATACATATATACATGTATACACATATAAACATCAATGCTATCATGATTACAACATAATTACCAAATATCATATTGTTAAGGTTAAGAGAATGCCCTTTATGCATGCAACATATGTGCAACATCAAGAACAAAAATTCCCAACATAGACAAGGCATATGATGCCTCATATCCATTTACTTCATCTTTCATGTTATCTTTCTCATGACTATCCTGCCACTCTCCATTTACACCAATCGACCAAACCAGTCCAACCGACTGTCGTAGTATTACCTTCCGCTACGCTTACTTATGCACAAAGCTTCATTTGAATCTTACATTACCTTTCGGGTATCCCACAGTTCTCTCCAAACTCCATTAAATTTCCTCTTTCCCAAACAATTCCCAAGACTCAAAACATAAAAGGTAAGATAAGAACAAACAATAAGAAGACCATGAAAATCAATAACAACATGACTCCACAAACAAACTGGTATGGCCATACACTAAACATAAACAAAGCCGCAAATCAATCACAACAAATCACGAAAGACCAAAAGCACAAGATTAACCACAAACACCATCACTCAATCCCCATGGTTCCCGGGGAAAGCTCAACCTAAGCCTTATTCAATATTTCATGGTGGTCTCTTGCCATGCAATCCCCTGCATCATACCACCATGAACACATAAATGTCAGTTCATAAATAAATATAGCCATACACCATATACCTTATATTTTTGTGCCAAGCACATTTCCTTGTAGCTTAATACGTCCATGCCATCTCTCAAGGGACTCCAATTCCCTTGACAAATCCACCTATAACTAGAGACTAGCTAATACACCTGTCAAGTACATATTCATGACTATAGCACATATCCATATAATGTTAGACAAAATCAAGGTTAAGAAGACTTCCTGCATATGAGGCACTCATTCGTTTGGAATTAGGGTTTCCAAACATATCCAAAGGAATTAGTGCCCAATTCCTTTCCTTTACCTTTTTATCTTGATATAATCAAGGCTTACTATGTATTATCAAATCACCCAACTGTTAGTTATATAAACATATCAACTATTACCTTGTCATACTGATACCAAGCATGTTTCCTACAACTATTTACCCATGTTAATCACACGCTACAAATATTAAGACAATCATATCTATCAATTTGAAATCAACCTTTACAAACAATCATGTCATAATCCATAGTCATTAGGCATAATGCTACAACTATCACCTACTATACTCAAGTACATATCAATAGTCTCAACACATATGTGTTAGTATAATCATGTCAAAACAATATCATTGTAACACATACTCGTAGTATGCAACTCATCAAACATTCAACCAACTTTCAAACATACCATGTTAAATAAATCAACTAGATGACATAATAGACACCAGACACTCAACACCAAATAGACAACATAATCAAGAATGAAGCACCAAGTATACTACATAAGAAAACTCATACCTTAGTGTACCTCAGGGGAGGCTATCTTGTCTACATAATCAATCTAGTTAGCAAGATATAACTTTACAACATGTCAACTCAAACATAAATAAGATCATGATATCCGTAAGACTAACTAACTAACATGTTCACATCATAAACTCATAAGCATTTATCATTCATGCATAACAATCATATATGTACGATCAATCTAGATTAGTATGACACCATATCACAAATATGTCGGCGCATACCTAAATATCACAACCCTAACCATCTGCATAGGTCAAACCAAGTTAAAAAAATATGTATAACATCAACATATTATTCTTATAACCCTAATTGCCAAGTTAACTAACATATAATAACAACAAGTTAACCCATAGCATACTCATCAACAACATATAACATGATCATCAAGTTATCTAACATAAAACAAAAATAGCAACGCATACAACCACAGTTTATTATCATTCATGGCTATCTGACACATGTGTTTGTGACTATACTAATCAACTATCATCTATCATGTACATAACCATAGCATTAAAATACATGTACATAAACCTAATGTATATAACCTTAGTGCATATAACAATTTTTAACCTACATACCTACATGCCCAACATACAAACTTGTATGACGACATGCTCTTGCCTCAAGGTCCAATGCTACAACTTCACTTTGATGATTTGCATCTCATGTTCTATCTCAGCCAACACATTAGCATTATAACAACCAATAGCACCATGATGACCTAAATTTGCATACAATGACTTCACAAGGATTTTTGACCTACTATTCATGCATAACTATAACCAAGACTATACATGTATAACAACTACATATAGACATATAACACGAGTGCAAAACCATATACACACCATTCTAGCTAGATTCCATTCATCAATGCATGACCATATCAACTACACAAACCATGACCTCATGCATGACAATAACAACCACCTCACATGCATTTGATAGCATGTGAACACTGACGTGCATATTAATTCATAATCAACCATAAAAACATGAAGACATACTCCATGACAACACCTTCAAACTTCACATGGTGACATCACAACAACCATGATCAACACCATGCAAATGAAACAATCACATAGACTGCATGCATAAGGAACACATATGCAACCAACATGAAAGCATGATCAACACACAGCCTAAGGAGAGTGCAATCACACTCTGATACCACTCTGTAACACCCTCCTCCCACATCTACCCAAGCAACCGACCAGCCAAGGTAAACATGCGACAAGATGTCACTATGATATGATTCGACCTCCTAAGTCATGTTAAGGAAGTGAAACTGACAGAACACGCCATACAGAGATTCAACATCAGCTAAAGGACCCTCAGGAACCAATCTAATACTGTAGACAACTTTTCCTTGGGTTCCAATGAGCTTTTGGACCACTTAAGCCTCAGTCACTCTCATGTTATAAGCATGATAACGTCCAGAAACCTAGAGTCACTCTTACAAGCTTTCCTTCCAAGATCCAGAGACTCAATTTTCTAGTGCTATGCTAACGTCCCCGGGATTTGAGCCACTTTTTCAGGACCAAATCCTAGGTCATTGCCAAGAAATTCATGACACCTTTAGAACAGTAAAATAACATGGAAATGGCAGTACTAAAGAAAATGCTTGAATCAAACCTTGACTAGACCCCTACTAGCCATGATAGGCATTTCGTCAAACATATCATGAATATGTAAACTATAGGTGTAAATAACATATCTTAGCATAGGAGTCTCATACTTATCTGAGATTTGCCATGAATTATTCATGCCTCAATACATTAACTCCCATTCCATCCATTAGACCATAGATACATTGTTCATTCATATACAAGTAAAAATATGATGAGATCCATACATAGCAGCTATCATAAAACATATACATAACCAACATAATAGGGACAAAAATATCAATGAAATCACAGCCATATACACCACATATAATCCATCATAATACTCATAGAAATACCAGGAGAAATAACCTTTTATTAATGATGGAAAATCCAAACTCGAGATGGGACTTCCACGTTCGACCCGACCGTAGAATGGATGAGCCAAATATCTCTTTAGTCATTAACACTCATGCCATATTCCAAGCATGAATGTGGGATCTCATATAACACATCAATGAAAACTCATCTAGGGCTTCCAAAGGCCATCCACCTCAACCCATCAAACAGTGATTCCACCTCATGGTTAGACATCAAAAAACCATCATCAGATTGGCCTCCACCCAAGCCTTCCAGGGCTCCAGAGTGTTTGTTCCAACCAAAGCTGTAGGACTAGTAACTCAACCCATAGCTTATATCGGGCTCCAAATCGTTTCTCCAACCAAGGCTCCAGGACTAGCAACTCAACCCATAGCTTGTACAGGGCTCCAGAGTGTTTGTCAAACCAAGGCTCCAAGACAAGTAACTCAACCCATCAAGGGCTCCAGAGCGTTTTTCCAACCAAGTCTGTAGGAGTAATAGCTCAACCCAAGTTGTTATAGGGCTCTAGAGCGTTTGTTCAACCAAGGCTCTAGAACTAATAACTCAATCCAAGTTGTTACAGAGCTCGAGAGCGTTCATCCAAACAAGGCTCCAAGAACTATTAACTCAACCTAAGCTAAGGAAACATGAGAGCCAACCAAAAACATAACAAGGAAATAAACCCACAAACTCCATGGTTAGCCAGGAAATGGAAAGGCTAGGCAATTCACTATCAATCCAGGCAATCTTCCATGCCAATGATAGATCACAACCAAGAAACCACATGCATGTGCCATGCATGTCAAAACTAGTGAGGAAAACATACATGCAACTCTATGCATGCAATAAAATCCCATTGTAGCTGCTAATCACGATGTCCTCTTGCACATTCCTTCTCTTACTTTGCTTTCTTGCTCCAAGAATCCAAGTATGCCACACCCTCCAAGAGTGCTCCAAGAAACTGTAAGTCTCCAAGAATGTGAGAGAAGAGAGAGAATAGAAGAGAACTCCACCAAAACATATCAAAAGGTTGAGCCAAAAGCTTACACTAACTAAGAGTTTTCCAACTAATCCTCATAATCATTTTTATTAATGAGGCCTCTATTTTCTTCATTTTCCATTATTTTCCTTCATTTTCCTCCTCACATGCAACCTATGACCTTTCACCTTCGTTTTCTCCTAATGTCCTTTATTTTCATAAATAAAATTCCAATAAATGCCTCATGCCTTTCCAAAGCCTTAACCATTTCCTTTGCCAATTTTCTTTAGCCATAATAAACTGGATCAACACCCACAAGGATGTCTCCCCCACCATTCATCTTAGAATATGTGTCCCATCAACCGTGGCCTTATATATTTTTTACATGGATTTTTAACCAGGGTTGTTACAATATCTTTGGACTAGAAAATGATGGGAAGCTCAAGATGGATGGCCCAATTTTTTTGTAAAGCCATTGGCTTGCGCATATGGTCAAAATTGAATCTCCACTTCTATAAAACCAACCTAGGCTTCCTCTAGGTCCAATATTTTCCCATTATTGCCAATGCATCAAACTCTAACTATAAGAACACACAAAACCATCCCCTAATTAATAAATGGAAGTTCAGGGAGTAACCGAGAAGCAACTTCCAACTATCATTAATCCATGAATTTAGTAAAGTCACACCAACAATATTTCCTAAAAAATCACCCTATAACTTCTCTCTCAAGGAGTGTCAGAATCTCCTTTAAACCTATGTCCACACCAATTACCATGGCTTTGCCTTTATGAGCTCTCAGAGGTTTCTTTTGGGCCTTATATGGGTTAATAGAACACGGGTTAGTAGAGAGTGGAGAAGGGGTTAGTAGAGAGTGGAGAAGGCTCAGCATCACCCTGTGCTAAAGAATTTGAAGATGAGGTGGGAGATGTGAAAATTTGCCACCTTTACTATGCTCGAAACACTCAATGGTTGAAGACAAAGTCTCATGATGTAGTAATGGAACAGACAACTCAAATTTGTCTCAAATTATATCCTCACACAATCAAAACATGTCAGCTAGATACATAGTGTCCTCACTGTAGTCCACCTCATCAATTAACATATTTGTAGAGGTCCAAAATTAATATTGCCACTAAATCCTTTCGTTGCAAAAACCGTAATGCAAGATACGCGTGATATGAAACATAGATTAGCATAAAAGTAGGCAACCACAATTCCAGAAAGAAGGCAGAGAATCCATGTAAAAAGACAATCACTGCAGCTCAAAAATTTAGTTTTTCACACCTTGTACTTCCTTGTCACACATCTGAAACAATGTTGAGTACTAACAAATCATAGAGCTTCGTATGACTCCCATATATGTGTGTGTGTGTGTGAAAGAGTAACTTTTTCATAATTTAGTGCAATTCCACTTTCAAATGAATTAATGAAATCCCATTAGAAGGAAATTATTTAAAAACTTTGTAAACAATGACTTACAATATTTTTAAGGAAATTGTAATAAAATGCATTAATATAAATAAGCTAGTAATAAAATACATCAATACTCAACAACACTCTTCAACATTGTACATCAATACTTATCAATACTCTTGTGACACCCAAAATGAATGAGTTAAGATTATTGTAGGATATGGTGCTTGGGACTCATTGTCCCCTTGCTGGTTTACTACATGATTGATTATGATTTACTTAATATGGAAACTCATTAGGTGATGATTTTGTATATGTGTTTGTTGGACTATCAATGGTAGGTTGAGACCTGGTTGAATGATGGGGAATCAACACCCATTTTTAGTGCTAATGCTCCAATTAAGGTGACACCATAGTCTAGAGCTTAGGAAGGCATGGGGAAGGAAAAACTTGTGAAAATGACCTCCAAAGTTAACTTGATAAAAGGGTAAAAGGAAAAAGGGTTTTTGAACTAAAAATGAGGGACTCATAACCCACTCATTTCATCAACATAGGTCCTTGTGGACTTGTGTCCATGTCACTTCACCAACACATCTCCTCATGGAATTGTAATTTGATTCTTGTTTTTACCATCATGAGAATATCTTTGTCTTCATTATGGATAACATGTATCTATTCTGTATGTAAGTCAATGCAAAACTACTCTAGAGCAATTTTTAGGATTAGTGAGATGACTTATTAGTTGGTATAAATTGCAAACAATAAACAATTAATAGTGCCAAATAATAAGCAAGGCTATGCAACTTTGAGAACTCAGTCTTTAGTGTAACTCCTTTGTACTTTGTTGTCCAATTAAACTAGATCTCTCAATATGCTCAATGCTAAGACATCATCAAGGTATCATGATTTGGTGGGTATGTTTAGTTTTGCTTCCAAAGGTTTGATTAAGGAATTGTAGACCTCTTCAAATTGTTTAATGCTTTAGGCAAGATTGCTTGACTATTGGTGCCAACTATTGATGACACTTGTTAGGTCTAAACACCAACCACCAAAATTTCTTATGCACAAGGTATATAACTCTATGATTAATGCAACTAACTTGGCATAACAATGAAATTCCATTTGAAATGCAAATTGTAATGTGGATTCTAATTATCAAATATTTAAAGCCAACATTTTTTCTTTTGTTTATAAATGGCCCACTCTATTGATGAAATTGTTGAAAACTTAGCGAGTGAATGCCTTTTAGCTTGTGCCTTAGCCAGTGAAGACCTCAAGTTAGTCTTTCTCTAGCATGACTGTGAGCTCATGAGTTAGAATTTAGTTACGATGAGTTTATTTCCAATTTACTGGAATAATCATCCAGTTTGTATGTGTGGTGTTGGAGCTTTCGTTACGTGGAGCCTTCTTCAGTTTGACTACATAACAAAGTGGTGGTTACAAGTTTAGTTAGAATGAGTTAGTCTTCAATCTTTATTGGATAGAGAACGAGTTAAGACTCCAAGTGTTGATTGGAGAGAGAATCGATTAAAATCTCAGTTAACTCGCAATCAAAAATTGAGCTCCTAAATTGAGCTAGGCCTACTTGCATGCTCGAATTGGGTATATAAAGAGGAAGACAAAGGCACAAGATCATAACAGGTTTGTGAGATCAATCTTTGTGTGTGTACATAGATTTGAGGAGCTTGTGCACTAAGAAATAGGAGGCACAAGTGTGCAAGGAAATAGGGACTTGCACTAGAAAATAGGAGCCAAGATTTGCGCTAGGAAATTGGAGGATTTGCGTAAGGAAATAGGGGCTGCTAGTGCACAAGGAAATAGGAGAAAGGATTAGGTATTGCAAGGGAAAGACAAGGCTATTGAGCGAGGAGAACAAGTGTGTTCCCAGAGATAAATTGTTATTTGTGGGAAGCAACATGTATGTAATAGATCCAATTGCTCAAGATAAATCAATAAAATACCACAACAAAGAATGAAAGTTTTCCCATTTTGGTTTCCTTGCTAAACAAGCATGTCAATATGTGTGTTTGTGTTTTTATCTCTCTATTATTTTCCACTGTTTATAAATTGTTGAGAAACTTTGTATCTTGGTGAAAGTAAATTTGGTTTCAATTTTCAGTCATTCATCTAAGTAGTTGCAGAGTTTTAAGAGAAAATTAACATGGTATCAAAGTAGAGATCAACATGAAAACCAACACCAAATTGTTCAGTAAGTGAAGAGCGTAGTTTAAGTAGGAATCTTGCGCTAGAGTTTTGAAGATTAGTTTTTGGATAGAAGAATGGTGTTCCAAGGACTAAGGGAAGATCAAGGAGCTTCAAATTTCTCCTCATGGTAGGAGAGGATCGCAACGGTTTCAAAAGATAATGGGGTGTTAATGTTGAAAATAATACTGAGAGGGGGGGTGAATCAGTATTATCAAGTCAAATATTTCCTTTTCAATTCCAGATGATATACGCTACTTCTCTTAATAAAAACCGTGTATATACGCAACTATAGATAAAGAAACCCACGTATACAAAGCAGACTTATAATTTGATTTATCTTTCAGATATCAGTTATTAATCTGTGATTCAGAAGCAAATAACCAGTAACCAGAAACAGTAAAGCAGAGCAGAAAGACAATCGCACACAAGAACACAAGATATAAGGTGGAAACCCAATGTGGATGAAAACCACCTGCTGCAATTCGTCTCTATCTTTTCTTTAATTAGAAACTTCTTTTTACAAATGTACTGGTGTAGTCCTTTTACCAGTACGCAGGCTGCAACCTACAGAGAGCTACAACTCTCTCTTGTCTTCCAGCTTCTCCTGGAAGGGAGCTACAACCCCCTTAGCTCTTGCACTAGCCAAGATACTAGTACGTAGGTGCTGGCCTACAGAAGGCTACAACCTTCTCTTTCTTCCAAGGACCACGTTTCATAAAATTTTCAGACTGGATCCACAAATAACATCAATCAACCATCAAGAATTTCTGCATCAACCAATCACCTTTTCACCAAAACTAAAATCAACATAAACACCTCTATGACCACTGTACCCAGATCACAGTAACAGTACCACACACCAAAACTGAACCCAGAGCACTGCAGCAATAAACAGAAGTAGCAAAAACACAACTCAAAATGTATACGCTACTTTAATGGCCTGAAACCTGCGTGCATACGCTTCTGCGTATGGAACAACCCGCGTATACACTGTTTTCCTTTACTGAACCTGCGTATATACGCGCCTTAGCTGAACTGAACCTGCGTACAGATCTACAAACATAATTCACTCTTTCAAGTATTCAGGCACTGATTAACCCAGATTATAGATCACGCATGTGCTAGATATAACAGATCAAAATCATGCAAAGATATTATTATTCAAGCCAAGAGATTATGACCCATCAATAGAACTTATCCTTCTTTTCGCTAAGGTTCCTCCTTCATTCAGATCCAGATCTGCTCCACAATGCTAATCACCAATATTTCAGATCTCGTACATTATCAGATATTCAATAATAATTCAGATGATACGTTGTCACATGATCTCCTTCCTCTTTTATAGTTTTAGGCCTTCCACAATACCACCAAAACCATAATAAACCAATACCAAGGGCCCAAAACCTGGGGTCAACACTTCTGACGAGATACCTTGGTCCAAAACCATAGGTTCAAATTCCAAGGACTAACAACCATCGACCAAAAATAATTTTCCCACCATGTACGCGCTTTTCTGTGCATAAAAGTGCATGTATACGCATACGCGACTTCTAAACGTATAACCCGCGTGTATACGCGTCTTCGGCAAGGTGAACCTGCGTATACAAGATTTCCTTCATTCTGAGCACCTGAACTGAGGTCTGACACCAAAGTGAGTTGCCATCAAGGACAACACCTGTACCATAGGGCCACACCTGTGCCAAAATGCCAACAATCTCCCCCTTTGGACTTGATGGCAACCCCACGATCCTCAAAGTCATTCTCCCCCTTTGTCATCAAGGGCAAAGGGTTGTGCTCCCCCTGAGTACATGCTGATATCTCTGCTCTGCTATGCTGAACATGCTCCCCCTGACTGTAGGCAAGATCAGCAAAAAGATGTTCTTCAAGAAGAACCATATACATCATAAAAGACCTTCCTATCTTCAAAAGACTCAATACATACAACCATCACCCAACCAAGTGGGGATCATCCAAGTGGGGATACATCAAAATCAATCACATGAATCATCCCAGGCATGGTGGGGAAACCAAAATAGGCCGTTACATGACCTTGATAAAATAATATACATGACATAGAGACAAAATATCAAGACTTATGCAAATGACCAATAACTACTATCAGCAGCTTCTGACAATTACTGTATATATCAGCAACCATGTTCTCCTTCTGATCTCCTTTCTGCAGCTGATCCACCTGAACCAAAAACAGCTTGAGTACTAGAACCAAGAGCTTCTAAGGTAATGCCAAAAATGCATTATTAGAAGATTATCTGCTCCCCCTGAACCCATGCCTGATGGTCTCTGACAGACCCATATCAGACTCTCTTCAACCAAAGTCTGTCCTTGCTGATTTTCTCCAGATACGCGACTGCACCTGCATAAATCGGCGTATGTACGTGGATTCCCCTCATCCAACTCGCGTACACCAACTTTTCTTTGATACAGACAAGCTTCAATAGCAGGATGAAGCATCAACTACTCCCAGCTTCTGTCTGAGATATTCAAAAGTTTCCCTGGGCAGTGGTTTGGTGAGGATATCGGCAATTTGTTCCGTAGAAGGAACATACTCCAACTTGACTTTTTGCTCAAGCACTTGTTCCCGAAGAAAGTGATATTTGATAGGTATTTTCTTGGTCTTTGAATGCATGACAGGATTCTTTGAAATGCTTATTGCACTTGTATTATCACATAAGATAGAGACAGGTGGAGTACATGTGATTTGAAAATCCTGCAAGGTTTGCATCATCCAAAGAAGTTGAGTGCAACAAGATGCAGCAGCCACATATTCCGCTTCAGCTGTAGATAAAGCAATCGAACTCTGTTTCTTGCTGAACCAAGATACTAATCTGGAACCCATAAAGAATGCACCACCACTTGTGCTCTTCCTATCATCCACGCTTCCGGCCCAATCTGCATCTGTGTAAGCATGAAGTGTGAGATCTGTATCTCTAGGGTACCATAAGCCATAGTTTTGAGTTCCTTGAAGGTACTTGAAGATTCTCTTGACTGCCTGAAGATGAGTTTCCTTTGGATTTGCTTGAAATATTCCAACTATTCCTACTGCATGCATGATGTCTGGTCGGGTACCTGTCAAATAAAGAAGACTTCCAATCATAGATCTATAGGTTGGTTGATGCACTGCTGCCGATTCATCATTTGCACTGAGGCTGCATCCTGTAACCATGGGGGTACATACTGGTTTTGAATTTTCCATGCCATACTTCTTCAGAATCTGCTTGAGGTACTTGGTTTGAGACAAGAAGATACCGCCTTCATTTTGTTGGATTTGCAATCCAAGAAAGTATGTCAGTTCTCCAAGCAAGGACATTTAAAATTCTTTCTGCATCACCAAGGCAAAGCTTTGACTCATAGCTTCTTCATTGCTTCCAAAGATAATATCATCTACATACACAACAAGTATTAGCAATTTGTTATTTTCAATTTTTATATAGAGATTGCTATCCGCTGATCCTTTTGAAAAACCTTGTTGATGAAGATATTTATCCAAACGATAGTACGAAGCCCTTGGAGCTTGTTTAAGCCCATAGAGAGCCTTTTTAAGTCTGCATACAAGATTTGGATCATTCCCAAGGATAAAGCCATCTGGTTGCTCTATGCACACTTCTTCTTCTAAGTCTCCATTCAGAAAGGCTGATTTTACGTCCATTTGAAATACTTTGAACTTCTGGAAGCTAGAGAGAGCAAGGAACATTCTGATGGCCTCAAGTCTAGCAACGGGAGCAAAAGTTTCTTCAAAGTCTATTCCTTCTTGTTGAGCATACCCTTTGCAAACAAGTCTGGCCTTGTTTCTAATCACTTCCCCATTTTCATTCAACTTATTTTTGAAGATCCATTTTGTTCCTATGACATTTTTGTCTTTTGGTCTAGGAACCAACTCCCAAGTGTTATTCTTTTCGATCTGCTCAAGCTCTTCATCCATTGCCTTAACCCAACACTCATCTTTGCATGCTTCTTTTACATTTTGCGGTTCAGTGGAAGAGAGCAATGCCAAATAGCTTGAAGCTTCTGCTATTGTTCTTCTTGTTTGTATATCTACTTCTTTCTGCCCCAAAATTTGAGATTCTGGATGATTCTTCTGAACGTACCTGGATGGAGTCTTTTCTTCTATCCTTATCTGTTCCTCTGGTGCCTCTTGGGGTTCTTCTTCATCATCTGTCTGATTTAGAGAGTAGTCTTCATCCTCATTGATACTTTCATGATTCACTTCCCTAGGGATGTATCCTTTTTCATCAACCACTACATCAATGTTGTCAACAATTCTTCCAAGCCTTTTATTGTAACACTTATATGCTTTGTTGTAGGGAGAATAACCAAGGAGAATGCCTTCATCTGCTCTAGGTTCAAGTTTTCCAAGCTGCTCATCAGTATTCTTAATATAGCATTTGCTCCCAAAAATTTTGAAATGCTTTACCGAAGGAGTTTCACCATACCAGAGCTCATGAGGAGTTTGAGTGCTGTTCACTCGGACATTTGTTTTGTTGAGAATAACAACCATTGCGTATGCAGCTTCACCCCAGAAGGTTGCGGGAGTTCCAGACTCATCAAGCATAGCACGAGCCATTTGTTGGACTGTTCTGTTCATCCTTTCCGCCACTCCATTTTGCTGAGGAGTCCTAGCTGTAGAGAATTCCCTTCTTATTCCATGTTCTTCACAGAAATCAAAAAATTCATTTGAGGTAAATTCCCCACCTCTGTCGGACCTGAGGCACTTAATTTTGTAATCTAATTCATTTTCAGCCAAGGCTTTGAAGGATTTGAATTTTTTGAATGCTTCGTCTTTGTGCTTCATAAGTCCTAACCAAACAAACCTGGAGAAGTCGTCAATGAATAGTATAAGGTATTCTTCTCCTCGAGGTGACCTTGTCCTAAATGGACCACATACATCTGTATGGACTAGCTCAAGAGGCCTACTAGCTGATCCTTCCTTCTCAGGAAATTTAGTTCTCGTTTGCTTACCAAACTGACATGATTTGCATATGGTGTTGTCTGGAATTTTGATATCTGGAAGACCACAAACTGCCTGGTATTTGCATGCTTTCCTTATTTGTGAAAAGCTTAGATGCCCCAACCTCCGGTGCCATAACCAGTGTTCATCATCCTTGCTTAAATAGCATTGTTGTTGTCCTTCTTCAAATATGTATAGATTATTTGGAGTTCTTCTACCTTTGATCACTGTTTCTCCTTTATCAAGATCACGAACACTACATCCATTTGATCGAAATATTACCTCGGTTCCTTGATCGCACATCTGACTAACACTTAGTAGATTATGCTTCAAGCCATCAACATACAAAACATTTCCAGCTTTGACCTGTTCTTTCAACTGAGCAGTGCCTTTTCCTTTTATGGCTGCAAGGGTATCATTTCCAAAAGACACCTTCTTCCCTTTTTCTACTGCAGTATATGATTCAAGTTTTTCTTTATCCCCTGTCATATGCTTTGAACATCCGCTATCGATATACCATATATTTTCCTGTCCTTCTGCATAGAAGGCTATCCCACATCTTTCTAGTTGTGGTTCCTTCATTCTCCATGTTCTGGCACTTGAGGTATGTTCCTTCTGAGTTGTCTTCCAAAACCTGCTCCTGCATTCAGAATCTTCATGACCAAAGTTATTACAAATAGAACATTCAACTTCATTTTCAAGGGCCGAAAAGTTGTTATAAGTCCTTTTCGTGATTCCATTGATATTCCTTTGTTTTTGAGCTTCTCTAGTCATGATTGTCTTATAGGCAACACATTGAGCTGCTTTGTGACCAAAATTATGGCAAGAGAAACATTGGCCATTGAAGAAACTCCTGCGATTATCAAATCTATCATCCAATCAATTGTAGTTTCTACTGACATCCATTCTTGAGGCAAATTGGGAAGATTTTACCTGTGGCTGATTGTAGCTTCTGTTTGTCCTTAAGGTAGCTTGTCCCCGATTTTCTTGATAGTCTTTATTCGTTCTTGAGGTAAATTGTCCCTGATTTACCTGATGATTTCTATTAGGCCTTTGTTTGCTCTTCTTTGCTGCATCAAGATAACTTTTGGAGGTAGAAGCTTGAGATGTTTCTCCATTATATCCCAGACCTGTCTTGATTAATGGAGAATGCTGCACATTGATAATCTCATCCAGAGTTTCAGATCCTTTAACAAATTTAAGGTTAATAGTTTTTGTTTTCTCAATCTCCTTTCTAAGACAAACAATTTCACATTCCAATTTTTCAAGATGTTTCTCCCTTTCAGCCAGTTGATATTGTAGAGACTCAATAATTGCACTTTTCTCTTCTAAGCAGATTTTGAGATTAGTCATCTCTTCATAAAAACCTTCTACATCTATAGCATCCATGTAGTCATCATCTTCAAAAGCCATTGAAAGTTTATATTTATTACCTCGTTCATCTTCGTCACTATTTGAAAGTCCATCACTATCTTCATGAGTGTAATAACTTTTCTTATTTGCATTCTGTTTCTTGTTCCATCTAACAGGTTCCTTCCCTTTGTCAATCTTATCCTTGTGAGGACATTTGGCAGCATAGTGACCGACTCTTCCACAAGCAAAGCATTTGAAAGGTAACTTACCTCGGAACTGTCTAGTACCCCGTTGAAGATTTCTGACAAAATTTGATTCTTCTTCTTCTTCTGACACGCGTCCTGACTCATAGTACTCGCCTTTGCCTGAAGCCTTGAAGGCAGCTTCTCTCCTGTCTGATGGTCCTCCTTTCCTCATTTCATAAGCAGTTAGAATACCGTGCAGCTATGACATTTTAAGGCTTTGTAGATTCTCCTTTTCTTCTATTGCAAAAACTTTAGATTCAAACCTAGGGGACAAAGATCTTAGAACTTTTTCAACCAAAACAGCCTCTTTTATTTCTTCACCCAAATTTTTTCATACAATTAACAATCTCATCTACACGAAGAAAATAGTTAGCCACACTTTCATCATTATACATCTTGAGATTTTCATACTGAATCCTGAGGGTTTGAAGTTTTGCTCGTTTTACCTGATCATCTCCTTCATAGCTTAGGACAATCTTGTCCCATATTTCTTTTGCTGATTTTAACTGCATAACTTTCACGAATTCTGATTGAGATAGACATCCCAATAGAGTATTGACTGCCTTTGCATTTGTTTCATATTTCTTCTTCTCAGCCGGATCTGTAGGAGTTGCTGCTGGAAAGGTATATCTTGTATCTATGATATCTCAGACTTTTGTACCCAACGATTGAAGATAGGCAGTAACTCTTACCTTCCAATATACGAAGTTTGTCCCATCAAAAACCGGTGGCCTGATTGATGCCTCCCTCTCGTAGTTGCTCATGATGAAGGATCTTCCTTCAAGCGATCAAGCTTCTTCAGAAGGACCTGCTCTGATACCAATTGTTGGAAATAATACTGAGAGGGGGGGTGAATCAGTATTATCAAGTCAAATATTTCCTTTTCAATTCCAGATGATATACGCTACTTCTCTTAATAAAAACCGCGTATATACGCAACTATAGATAAAGAAACCCACGTATACAAAGCAGACTTATAATTTGATTTATCTTTCAGATGTCAGTTATTAATCTGTGATTCAGAAGCAAATAACCAGTAACTAGAAACAGTAAAGCAGAGCAGAAAGACAATCGCACACAAGAACACAAGATATAAGGTGGAAACCCAATGTGGGTGAAAACCACCTGCTGCAATTCGTCTCTATCTTTTCTTTAATTAGAAACTTCTTTTTACAAATGTACTGGTGCAGTCCTTTTACCAGTACGCAAGCTGCAACCTGCAGAGAGCTACAACTCTCTCTCGTCTTCCAGCTTCTCCTAGAAGGGAGCTACAACCCCCTTAGCTCTTGCACTAGCCAAGATACTAGTACGTAGGTGCTGGCCTACAGAAGGCTACAACCTTCTCTTTCTTCCAAGGACCACGTTTCATAAAATTTTCAGACTGGATCCACAAATAACATCAATCAACCATCAAGAATTTCTGCATCAACCAATCACCTTTTCACCAAAACTAAAATCAACATAAACACCTCTCTGACGACTGTACCCAAATCACAGTAATAGTACCACACACCAAAACTGAACCCAGAACACTGCAACAATAAACAGAAGCAGCAAAAACACAACTCAAAATGTATACGCTACTTTAATGGCCTGAAACCTGCGTGCATACACTTCTGCGTATGGAACAACCCGCGTATACGCTGTTTTCCTTTACTGAACCTGCGTATATACGCGCCTTAGCTGAACTGAACCTGCGTACAGATCTACAAACATAATTCACTCTTTCAAGTATTCAGGCACTGATTAACCCAGATTATAGATCACGTATGTGCCAGATATAACAAATCAAAATCATGCAAAGATATTATTATTCAAGCCAAGAGATTATGACCCATCAATAGAACTTATCCTTCTTTTCGCTAAGGTTCCTCCTTCATTCAGATCCAGATCTGCTCCACAATGCTAATCACCAATATTTCAGATCTCGTACATTATCAGATATTCAATAATAATTCAGATGATACGTTGTCACATGATCTCCTTCCTCTATTATAGTTTTAGGCCTTCCACAATACCACGGTCCAAAACCATAATAAACCAATACCAAGGGCCCAAAACCTGGGGTCAACACTTCTGACGAGATACCTTGGTCCAAAACCATAGGTTCAAATTCCAAGGACTAACAACCATGGACCAAAAATAAGTTTCCCACCATGTACGCGCTTTTCTGTGCATAAAAGTGCGTGTATACGAATACGCGACTTCTGAACGTATAACCCGCGTGTATACGCGCCTTCGGCAAGGTGAACCTGCGTATACAAGATTTCCTTCATTCTGAGCGCCTGAACTGAGGTCTGACACCAAAGTGAGTTGCCATCAAGGACAACACCTGTACCATAGGGCCACACTTGTGCCAAAATGCCAACAGTTAATGTTTGTGAAGAATCAAATAGTTCCACCTCAAGATGCCCAATAGTTAATCCAACATAACAAGAATGAAATCAAGGCCAGGACTCTCATACTTGAGGGGTTTAAGTACCATATTGTCCCTCATCTCCATGGGAAGAAAACATATGACATGTGGAAAGTCATCTTGGATATGTACTAGGGTTCTAGTGATGTCAGAAAGTTTGCTTTGAAGGACATGCTAAGAAATATCTTGATGAGAAAAGGAGAGCCCTTCATTACGTATATTTCCAAGTTCATTCAGGTTCGGGATGAGTTAGTTGGAATGGGCACTACTGTAGTAGACAATGACCTTATGATTCTTGCGCTTCTGGGGCTTTAGAAGTCTTGGAAGAATTTATAGGATGCGATTAGTGGTAGATAGAATCTTCCTGGCTAGGAAAGGTTGTGGCCATACTGTGTTCAAGAAGAAATCCTGAGAAGGACAAGAGCTAGGAGATCAACAAAGATAGAGACAAGGAGAACTTTTCCCCAGCAGATAAATGCAACCAAGTTAAGGGAAAGAAGGGCCAAGGTAAGGCCAAGTCCAGTCAGAAGGGCGAGAAGCATATGAAAGATCTGAGCAAGATCAAGTGCTTCCATTTCCATGAGTTCAAGCATTATGCCACTAAGTGTCCTCATTGGAATAAGGGGTATAGTAAGGATCATATGGTTGAATCAACTGAGGTATATGGGTTTTCTTCTTAGTTCGAGAAAATTTTCTCATTGATAGCTTGCATGGCTAGATCAATAGGCAACAATGTATGGTACATTTATTCTGGAGCATCCTTCCACATGACCGAGAACAAGGAGTATTTCATCTAGTTGGAGGAGAAGGACATACAATTTCACATTGAGCTAGGAGATGATGGCAAGTACATGACTAAGGGAGTTGGTACTGTCAATTTTGAGAGGGAATCTGGTAGCTCTCTCCATCTGAGGGATGTCCTTTATGTTCCAAGCTTGAATAAGAATCATGTTTCCATGGCTACCCTAGAGGACAAGGGTTATGATGTCATATTTAGCAGAGTTAAGGCTCACCTCAAGCACTTAGCTTCTGGAGTATTAAACCATATTGGTGTGAGGATGAAGAATCTCTACAGGTTGCAAGTAGAGACATGTGCAACCTTGAGTAGCAAGGCAAGAAGTGCGCATGGCAGAGACATGAGAGTGATTTGGCATAGGCGCACAGGACACTTGCATCATGGGGCGCTGAAGATCCTTCAGCATATAGCGACAACACTAACACAGTGCATGTTTGATCATCATGATGTGTGCAAGGGGTGCACACTTGGAAAGTATGCCAGGTCATCTTTTTAGGGCTGAGATAGCAGAGCCAAATGGATTTTGGAGTTGGCGCATTTAAACGTATGTGGGCCCTTATCTTCTCCATCTCTCATGAGACACAGGTAGTATGTCACTTTCATAGATGATTGTTCCAAGCAAACATGAATCTTCTTTATGAAGAAGAAGGAGGAGGTCTTCTCCAAGTTCAAGGAGTATAAGACCTTGGTAGAAAACCAAATCAGGAAGAATATCAACGCATTGAGAAGTGACAATGGCAGGGAATATGTCTCCAATGCTTTCAAAGATGTGTGCATCAAGGAAGGCATTAAGAGAGAGATGACAACACCCTATAACTCTCAGTAGAATGGGGTGGCTAAGAGGAAAAACCGCAACATAGTTGGAGCGGCCAAGGCCATGTTGCATGACCAAGGACTGCATGTGTTCTTGTGGGTAGAGGCATGTGACACTACAATATTTCTTTAGAATAGGAGTCCACACGGGGTGCTTAGACAAGTTACACCGTAGGAGGATTTCACAGGAAATAACCCTGATGTTTCTCACTTCCACATCTTTAGGACACAATTTTATTGCCATGTGTCCAAAAGGAGAAGGAAGAAGTTGGAACCCGTAGTTGCAAAGGGAATTTTCGTGGGTTACAATGAGAAATCTTAGGTGTACGCTGTGTATATACCATCACTCAAGAAGACAATTATCGGGCAAGATGTGAGCCTTGACGAGGACAAAGCTCTGAGGGAATCCTTGGAGCAAGAGAAGATTGATATACCTAAGAAGGAGCTAATCGCTCCCAAGCAGGAGCCTCAACTAGTGTTGAGCCTCCATTTTGTCTAGATTTTCACACTTTTTGCAAAATAACTCTATACCTATACTAAGTGTTTATAATCATTATTATTTGTTTTACACATTATTAAGTTATTATTTGGAAGCATTTAGAGCTGACAGTTATTGATCTATGAACTCTTCTAGTTTTGTTAATTTGAAGAGAATTTAATGTGAAAAAATCATTAATGATAAGCTCTTGTGTGGCAGGTGCTAACATCCCTATACTAGTTGTGCTTGCACCAACATTCCTGCACCAACTCTGCTTGCACTAATTTGGGGCTTTCATACATTGACACATTTCTAGGAAAATATGAAAGAGGTTTTTGTTCAAAATGGTGTTTGAAAACTTCCACATAAGCTAAGATACATCGAGGTTGTATAGATCTATATTTAGGGAATAATTAATGCTTCAGCCTCGAATTCGCAGCAGTTTCCAAACTGCCAACTTTCGTCTCGTTTTCCGTGCAAGTGAATGTGAATGGAGAAATTATGAGACATGGGTTTTGGTCTCAGTATAGCAAATTGACTAAGCCTTAAATCGATTTCTAAAATTCTTAATGGTATAAAATTTACATAACGGTCTTTGAGGCAGTTTTATAAAAATAGATGGTTTTTCCAGAATTTTAGGATCTCAGATTTCAAACAGTCCATTTCAGGTGATTTCTGAGGTAATGGAGCTGAACCAAAAAATTCTGAGAGAGGTTATTGTTCAAAAAATAATAATCTAGGTTTCCTCCAAACAGATTTCCGAAATTCATAACGGTTAAGGAGACACGCAGATTTATTTGGAGGCATTTTGTTAAAAAAAAACGATTTTTCCAGAATTGCAGAAAACGACCAAATTTGGGAAATTCGTGTCAGATCTTCATTCCTTCAATAGGTAAACAGTTGTACTGATATTCTATTGATTAATCCCAGTTGGGATTTAATCCCCATGTTATTTTCTAAGGAAACTATCATGTAAAAACAATATAAAAGTGAGGAGTTATGTAGGTGTGAAGAGGATGGCACATCGTACTTTGTAAATCACATTGTTTGCAGCATGGAGGATCGATTCTGATTGTTTAGGAGGGGAGGATCTACGCGCTCAATGGGATGATTTATACGAATTTACTTGGCATTCGATTATGAGTTCTTGTTTCTCATAAATGTTTTAAGGTTGTGATTTAATTGCTGCAAGGGCAACACGCTGGGTGGTTGGGCCTACTAGCTAGTCCGTTACCCCAACCTCTTAATTTATTTTGCTGCATTTTGTTTTGCATAATGCTTAGAAGTATTTGATTTCAATTTACATAAGCTTTTCTTTTCATGATTGATTTCATTTCTACAAGATCAGTACAAGCACATGGCCAGTCCAAGCACGCTGCCAATCCAAGCACACTGCCTGCACCAGTGCTTTTTTGGTTCTGCAATTTCATTTCATAGCTCTTCTTTTAGTCATTTAATTTTCAAATTCATTCCAAAAGCTTTATTTTACTGCTCTGGTTATTTAAGTTTAATATCAATGTTTTTGGATGTATTTTCATAAAGGTTGAACTAAAGTAAACGGCGAATGTTTTAACTGCATGTCTTATTTATTAGTACAAATATTTACCCTGTTCTCATTGCTGCATAACCAAGTTTATTTCCAGAATGCAATGGTGAAATAATTGTTGAGCAAGAATTCTGGTTAACTTAACTTAACATGTATTCATGATTGCCTTTGAATGGTATATGAGACTGATTCCAGCACTTTTGCAAGCAAATGCCAGGATCAGCATAAGGAAAGATTGTGAATCTTGTTGACAAAACGCTCACAGAATTCTTCATTATAATTAAATATTGCATATATTAAAAGGAAGTATTTAATAAGATCAAGGTAAACAACATGAATTATATATCGGTTCTTATTGCCTATTTCTCTTATAATTAAAGTACCGAATTGTCTTTAAGAGAAGGAGTGCATTATTATCTTGATTCTTTTTAAAGCACTCGATCATTTCCTTAGATTAATTAGAATGAAGTTGCCTTGTGATTTCTAGTTTAATTTCATGCTTGCAACATAGCAGTTATTTTTAAGAGGTTTTGCATTCTTTATTTCTTGAATCGCATTCTTTTGAACATGGCCTACATTCCTTTGTGCCATGGAAAACTGAGGAAGACTTACTGCAAGATTCAACTCAACCCAGAAGAGGAGCTAGAAGTAGATTCCTGGAGTGCGTTTACTTTTCTTTAAAGAGTCTTTTTTATTTTTCCAGAATGACGCTTCTGTTGAATTTCTTGCAAAAGCTTGGTTTTTATTTGACAAATCCCTAAGATTGTATTCTAGCATATATTGTGCTACACCTCTAAGTCTTACGACCTCGGATTGAAAAATTAAATGTTGGTGTAAATCTTGCATTTATACCACCTGACCTTTTGTTATCGTTGTCGGGGAGGCGTTGTAGGATAAGGCCTCAATGATTTGACATTCTTTTCCCTTTCCTTCGCAATTGAATTTATAGATTAATGAGATTCCCCTTGCTTGTTGAAGCATACTGGACAACATTCCCAGAGAGCTCACAAGCCAGGTTTTCCTTTCTCCAAATGAGTGATTTTTTTTACTGCAAAGTGTGATGCTTGATTTGTTTCTTTTACTGCAATTTAGTTTTCATGAGTAATTTTTTCTTTCTGCAAAGTGTGACGCTTGATTTTTTTACGAGCAATTTCTTTTACTGCAAAGTGTGTTACTTTTTTTTCTGCAATAGACGTTATTTAATTTCCGCAAGTGTGATTTCCTTAGTTTACAGTCTTGGTTTGTTCTTTTTACTACAACTGATCTTTTGAGTTTTTCACGTACTAAAAGAACCCCCCGCTCTCAATCCAGGTGCTAACAAGACTTTCCAGCTAGTAGGAAAATGCCAGGAAGTGTGATTTTATTCAAAGAACTATCTCAAATTCTGGCAGAAGTTGGGGTCTCTGCTTCACAGAAAGAACACATCTTGGCATCAATTAGAGAGAAGTTTATTCCTTTGGAAGAAGAGACTCATGAAGAACTAGAAGATCTTCCTAGGGAGACTGAGAAGCTATGGATCATGCTTGATGAGGAGAAGCCATCATAAGCAGATATTGAAGAACACCAACCTGATCCAGCCCGCACTTTAGAGGATGAACAAAGAAAATTGGAGGATTTGCATGATGCACCAGATGTTGCCCATGAATCAAATAAACAAGATTATATGGATCCCATATAATCTTGGTTTCAGATGACTGTCAGTATTCATCCCTCCCTTATCATTCAACAATTTGTAGCATCACATTTATTAATGCAGTTGGTACCTCATGTTCTGGTATTTCTTCGCATATACTTTCTAAATTTGAGCATGAATATGATTATCCTCTTGTTGCACACTTGGTTGCACTGGAAGTCCTCCTATACTTAAAAGGGAGTCTTTTGCTTCTTAGGGTAGAGTAGGGTAGAAGAATAAATAAATGCCATGAATAAAGTTGTTACAACAATGCAATTGTGGTTTTGAATTTCAAAGCATAGACACTAAAACTATTTTTGATTCACATTGGTTGTTAACACACACATTTGTGACAAATCTTGTTGAGTATGATTCACTCTAATACCTCATGATTTTGCAAAAGTAACCATGATTAACCACTCTAATGAAGTTGTCATCTGAGATATATATTTTCAATTTCCCTTAGAAGGTACTATTGGAGAGCCCCCTATGGTGGACCACTCTTGTAAAGATCATAATAAGCTATTCATGAGAACACTAGCATTATTAACTTAAAGAATCTTTTAGTCATTATCTGGGATATTTTTAATAAGTCTTTAGGGTAGAGGAACTAGCCAGTAATGATTAGTCATTAAAAACATTTCACGCCATCTCATACTCTTAAGGAGTAGATCTACCTCCCCACTTATTAAGTAACCTTCAAAGTTAATTACAATCAAAGTTTACAAAAAGATTTAGGGGAGGATAGGAGGTCTCATGATGAGCCGACCTACCACGATCATGGGACCTAACATGCATGACATTATTGTGTTGGTCACCAAGCCAGAGTAATGGCTTTCAGCTGAAAAGCTGGAAGACAGGAGGTCTCATCACGAGTCGGCCTGTTCATCCATGTTACTTCTTGTGAGTGGCACTACCATCAGCTAGTTACCAAGCCAGGACAGTGGCCTTCATCTAATTAAAAAAAAAAAATAAGATAACTCTGAATCTATATCTAGTAAGTGGGACACAAGCATTTTGTTGGGTTAAAAGACATCCCTGCCGAGGTTATAGACGCCTGCGAGCAACAGGGCCATGTCTGTGGTATTAAATTTAATTGCATACTAATATTTACTCGGTTATCCTTCTCTTTCCCTGAAACTCATCATTTTATCTTATAAAATGGTTTTAAGATGATTTGAGCATGATGCTTTGAGTTCTATCTTTCAAAAATTAGGAATATTTAATGATGTGGTACCCTTAGTGAAGGTAATTCTTTGTATTGGATTAAGGAGAAACTTAGTTTTGCATCTAGATGACAACAAAATTTAGAGTGTTTGTTGATTGGTCCAGGAAGGTGTCATTTTGTTCTATTTTTATCTCCCTTTTTTGGTATCATAACTCACTTAATTTTTTATGGTATTTAGAGTGATGAATTACTCAGCGATGATTACTCACTAGGTGTTGATGGACAACAATGTGTGTTGATTGTGGTTGCCTCTAAATAAGCACTATGTGACCTAGGTACAGGATTGTTGTATTAGGTGCAGGAATCTTATGGTAATTTTCTTGAAATTGCACCTTTTCAACAAAGATTTGATTTTTTTATCATAAGTGTTAATAAAACTCTAGACAAGAATAAGAGATCTGAAATATATGACAAGCAGGGAATTCATTTGAAACAGGACAACAGGTATGTGATGTCTATCATAAAGGTGTAGTACACTTTTTCCATAATGTTTGGTACAAAGCATTGCTTTCCTATACCTGATCTGTTACATTGCAATTTTACCATTTCTGCACTTGATATCTTCATCAGGACTGTAACATGGTTTTAGCTGGCACATTAATAATAATTTTGTAGACTTAATGAATGTTTTATAAATGATGACATACCAGATATCTTCATATTCCCCTGCTAATATTTTTGCTGACACTTTTTATCGAGAAGCATACATTCCCCCTACCTTCTTCCATGGTTTTATAATCTTATGGTTTGGTTTGCATGAGGACATGCAAGAAGGTCAATGTGGGGGAGCGTTGAGCCTCCGTTTTGACCATATTTTCACATTTTTTTCCATATAACTCTATACATGTACTAAGTGTTTATAGTCATTATTATTTGTCTTACACATTATTAAGTTATTATTTAGAGGCATTTAGAACTGACAGTTGTTGATCTATGAACTCTTCTTGTTTTGTTAATTTGAAGAGTATTTAATGTGAAAATGTCATTAATGATAAGCTCTTGTGTGGCAGGTGATAACATCCCTATACTAGTTGTGCCTGCACCAACATTCTTGCACCAACTTTTCCTGCACCAACATGTCTGCACTAATTTGGGGTTTGCATACATTGACACATTTCTAGGCAAATATGAAAGATGTTTTTGTTAAAAATGGTGTTTGAACACTTCCACATAAGCTAAAAGACACCCAGGTCATACAGATTTATATTTAGGGAATCATTAATGCTTCAGCCCCAAATTCGCAGCAGTTTCCAAACTGCCAACCTCCGTCTTGAAGGTGAATGGAGAAATTCTAGGACATAGGTTTTGGTCCCAGTATAGAAAATTGACTAAGCCTTAAACCGATTTCTAAACTTCGTAATGGTATAAAAGTTACATAATGGTCTTTGAGGCAGTTTTATAAAAATATGTTGTTTTTCCATAATTTTAGGATCTCAGATTTCAAACAGTCAGTTTTGGGCACGATTTCTGAGGCAATGGAGTTGAACCAGAAAATTCTGAGAGAGGTTATTGTTGAAAAAATCACAAGCTAGGTTTCCTCCAAACATTTTTCCGAAATTCATAATGGTTAAGGAGATACGCAGAGTCCTTTGGAGGAATTTTGTTAAAATAACCGATTTTTCCATAATTGCTAAAAACAGCCAAATTTGGGAAATTCATGTTAGATCTTCATTCCTTCAATAGGTAAACAGTTGTACTGATATTCTATTGATTAATATCGGTTGGGATTCAATCCCCATGTTATTTTCTAAGGAAACTATCATGTAAAAACAATATAAAAGTGAGTTACGTAGGTGTGAAGAGGATGGCACATCGTACTTTGTAAATCACATTGTTTGTAGCATGGAGGGTCGATTCTGATTGTGTAGGAGGGGAGGAGTTTTGCACTCAGTGGGATGATCCCTGGAGGGGACCACTAGAGCAGCACTTCATTATTCAATGAATTCTGTAACAGGACTTTTATATGAATTTACTTGGCATTCGATTATGAGTTCTTGTTTCTCCTAAATGTTCTAAGGCTGTGATTTAATTGTTGCAAGGGCAACGAGGTGGGTGGTTGGGTCCACCAACCAGTCCATTGCCCCAAACCTCTTAATTTCTTTTGCTTCATTTTTCTTTGCATAATGCTTAGAAGTATTTGGTTTCAATTTACATAAGCCTTTATTTTCATGATTTATTTAATTTCTGCAAGATCAATACAAGTACGCGACCAGTCTAAGCAAGTTGTTAGTCCAAGTACGTTGCTTGCACTAGTGCATTTCTGGTTCTGCAATTTCATTTCATAGCTCTTCTTTCAGTCATTTAATTTTCAATTTCATTCCAAAAGCTTTATTTTACTGCTCTGGTTATTTAAGTTTAATATCAATGCTTTTGGATGTATTTTCATAAAGGCTTAACTAAAGTAAACGATGAATGTTTTAACTGTGTCTCTTATTTATTATTACAAAGATTTACCCTGATCTCATTGCTGCATAACAAAGTTTATTTCCACACCACAATGGTGAAATAATTGTTGAGCAAGAATTCTGGTTAACTTAACTTAACATGTATTCATGATTGCCTTCGAATATTCACATAATTCTTCATTATAATTAAATGTTGCATATATTAAAAGGAAGTATTTAATAAGATCAGGGTAAACAACACGAATCATATATTGGTTCTTATTGCCTATTTCTCTTACAAATAAAGTACTGAATTGTCTTCAAGAGAAGCAACACATTATTATCTTCATTCTTTTTAAAGCATTCGATCATTTCCTTAGATTAATTGGAATGAAGTTGTCGCGTGATTTCTAGTGTAATTTCATGCTTGCAACATAACATTAATTTTTAAGAGGTTTTTCATTCTTTGTTTCTTGAATCACATTATTTTGAATAGGGCCTACATTCCTTTGTCCCGTGGAAAACTGAGTAAGACTTACTGCAGGAATCAACTCAACCCAAAAGAGGAGCCAGAAGTAGATTCATGTAGTTTGTTTACTTTTCTTTGAAGAGTCTTGTTTATTTTTCCTGAATGATGCTTCTTTTGAATTTCTTGCAAAAGCTTGGTTTTTATTTGACAAATCTCTGAGGTTGTATTCTGGCATATATTGTGCTACATCTCTAAGTCTTACGACCCTGGATTGAAAAATTAAATGTTGGTGTAAATATTGCATTTATACTGTCGGAAAATTAGTATCATAGATTGAGTCTCAGCTAAGTGGCAAGAGGGTTGCACA
This sequence comes from Pinus tabuliformis, assembly GCA_031772625.1. NCBI lineage: Eukaryota > Viridiplantae > Streptophyta > Pinopsida > Pinales > Pinaceae > Pinus > Pinus tabuliformis. Next base: position 1,671,188,952 of record CM062817.1, on the reverse strand, counting down.
GCAGGATGACTAGGAGTCAGCACAGGATGAGGAGGAGAGACTAGGATGAGCGAAGGCAAAAAATAAGTTAGTACTCCCAACACGGGGAGGAAGAGATCCAAATGGCCCAAGAAGTTGATTTAGGAGGCCTAGGAGTGAGTTGAGACTTCGAGCTCTATGTTCAGGAAGAGCAAGCAACCATAGAGGTACACTAGATATATGGAATTGATGATTGAGTTGTTGGACACAGAACCTTGTTATTATGAGGAGACAACTTCTCAATAGGTTTGGTGAGATGCCATGTTTCAGGAATATTCCTCCATCATGAAGAACGATGTCTAGGAGATTGTGCCACGGCTAGAGGGAAAATCAGTAGTAGGCTCACGCTAGGTGTATCGGGTGAAGCATGGAGAAAATGGGAGTGTGGAGAAGTACAAGGCTAGGTTTGTGGCCAAGGGCTTCTCTTAGGTTGAGGGCATCATCTATGATGAGACATTTTCCCCAGTGGCTCATTATTCATCCATCAAGACAATTTTGGCACTCGTAGCAGATGGGATGGAAGATCCACCAAATGGATGTGAAGACAACATTCCTCAACGAGGTGGTTGAGGAGGAGATTTATATGGAGCAACCAGAGGGGTTTGAGACTTTCGGTAGAGCCACTCATATTTGTTTGTTGAAGAGAACTCTATATGGGCTCAAGCAGGTTCTGAGAGCATGGTACACTCGCGTTGATAACTACTTTCAGGGATTGGGCTTCACTAAGAGTGAGGTAGATGCCAACCTGTACTACATCACGGTTGGAGAGATTCCACTCATTATAGTGCTCTATGTTGACACTCTTATATTGAGTGGAGCAGATAGTATGATTCAGGATTACAAGGAAAACCTCGCAAGGGAGTTTGAGATGAAGGATATAGGGCTTATGCATTATTTCCTCTGGTTGGAGGTATGGCAGGGTGATGGGGATATCTTCTTGGGACAGGGGAAGTGTTGAGCATTGGAAAAGGTATGTACTTACCATCTATTTCTTTATCTTTTCCTTTAAATCATAACTTATTTACATTCTAAGATGATAGTATGTTAAGGATTATGATAGAATTAAGGAGATTTGTGATTGATGAAAAATGATTAATTATTGTCTTTTTCTATGCAGAAAGTGAAGAAAATGGGAAATCACTATTCCGAAGGAAAAGACAAAGCAAAACCAACTGCTATCCCTTTGACAGGAAACCACATCCAGATGAGGAAATCAAGATCGGAGTGCATGGAACAGGAAAAGGAAGAAGAAACGGGGCATCAGCGCAAGAGGAAAAAACGATAATTGGAAATAAAAGAGAAAGCAAATCCCTCAGGATCCTTTGATCCTGAGGGATCGTTGTTTCAAGGCTTATCGGTACTCTTGATACTTCCGCCTGGCCATTATAAAAAGGGACAGCATTGGTAGCCCAGGTGGCGGATTTTATTGTCAATTTGTAGAACTTATTATTGTAAACTTAACTTTGATCATCGACTCTCTTTGAAGAGAAGTCGTTGTAACTCTGCCATTTATGATTAATATATAACTTCGTTGTTGTTCCGTCTTCTGATCCTAGAGTAACCGCAGCAGTGCTTCCCTGGTGGTTAAGGGCCCGACCCTAGTGGATCACTTGCTTTCTGTATTATTATTTTACGATTACAATCGTGTTTGGTTTGATTTCCTTTGCATTTCCTTAATTTCCTTTATTCAGTAATCTTTTGTTTCTGAACATTTCGTTGAATTTCTCTGTTATATCGAATTAGTAATTGGATAGAAAGATTATTATTTGCAATTGAAAATGTTATTCTGTTCATTCTAAAATAATATCGCACTGTCTAATTTGGATATTGTTGTTCATTTACAGATTGATATTATTGTTCATTTATAGATTGATATTATTTTTCATTTATCGATTGGTATTGTTGTTCATTTAGCTACGGTTTACTTACAATTGTGATTGTTGTTCATTAGATTACTTTTCCATTATCATTGCAATTTATGTTCCTTTATAACTGTGGTTAATATTCTGTATACTAATAAGATTACTGATTCTATAGTCGCTGTGTGTTTACATTTGATTAAGTTTATTGTTCAATTTCTGTAGATCTATTTTGGTTTGTTGTTCCTTTCTTAGATTGCTGCTCAATTCCTTTATTAGTTAAATATTGTTGTTCAGATCCTTTCAGTTAAGATTGCTGCTCAGTTCATTCCTGTAGATTAAGCTTTGTTGTTCGATCTTTTCAATAGATTAGTTGTTGTTCCCTTTCTGCTAATTGAATTGTTATTTCCAGCATTTGATTTGGTGTGGATAGGAAGATCTACAACTGTAATGAACATTGACTACTGTTGTCTACGTTCTTAGGTTGGAGGTCTTGTCTTTGATTAATTTTCATTTACATCAGTTTACAAAGGAAAGAGTTCTCGTTACTGCATCCTTGACTGATGATTGTTGTAGTTTCTTGATCTAATTACAAAGCATTTAAGTTTCTTGCCATTACAATTAGATTTTGTTTCCAACATTCATTTACTTTTGTAAGCACTATACTGCAAGCATTACTCTCGAAAAAGTGACCACCTCAAACTGAGTACACTCTTGAGACAAAAAATCGTACCTGGATTGATAATTAATGTAGGGTAAATAGAGGTTAAAAAAGACCCTTTTTATCACTCAACAGGAAGTACACTACAAATATTCTTAGGGGGTTTCATAGGAAGGATTGCAGGCCCATGACCACGCCTCTAGTCATAAACTAACGGAAGGTGTATGCTAGTAGAGAAGAGAGGGTAGATACTAAATTGTATAGGAAGCTCATCGGATCGTTGATGAACTTAGTCAACACATGAACTGGTATTTTTCTTGCAGTGAACCAGTTCAGTCAATTCATGATGGAGTCGACTAGAGTTCACTGGGTTGTTGGAAAGCATGTTTTGAGGTATCTCAAAGGCACAAAAAATTATGGATTATGGTATAGATAGGTCGATGGAGTGAGGTTAGAGGGCTTCACAGATGCAGATTGGGCAAGGAGCTCCACAGATCATAAGAGTATTTTAGGTTGTGTTTTTAGTATTGGGTCAACTGTTGTTTCCTGGCTTAGCAGGAAGCAGAGATCAGTTGCACTCAGTTCAACATAGGTCAAGTACATGCTTGCTAGCTTGGTAGCATGTGAAGCTATCTAGATGAGGAAGTTGCTAGTGGGACTTTTCAAATAGGGGATGGAGTCTACAGTGATACATTGTGATAATCATAGTTGCATTAAACTCTATGAGAATTTAGTGTTTCATGATTGCTCCAAGCATATTGAGATTAGTAATTGTATGCAAAAGGGATAGTGAAGCTACTGTACATTCCAACAAAGGAGCAGACAAAATATATCTTGACCAACACATTGGGAAGAAGAAGTTTCGTCTATTTGAGAGCTAAATTGGGAGTTGTACAGAATCCCTTCCTCGTTAAGAGGGAGTGTTGAAAATGTAGCGAGTGAAGGTCTTTTGGGTTGTGCCTTAGCCAGTGAAGACCTCAAGTTAGTATTTCTCTATCATGAGTGTGAGCTCATTGTATAAAATCGATGAAATTATAATTAGCTAAAATGAGCAATTTGAAATAAAAATTCTTCTCACATAAACACCAAAATTATCTACTAGAAGTAGCAGAATACGAACAAAAATAAAAGCACAGTCACACAATTCAACAAATACATAATTGTCTTGGGAAACCAACTAGGAAAACCCTCTACTTGTTATTGAGAATTATTGAAGAACATTGAGAAATGAATCTCATACAATACAATAAAGTTTCATTAGAGAAAAAACATGTTCTCTCTGCTTACACTAAGATAAAGCACCCTTGCTTGCACCTTTATCCCTTCCTCCTAACCCAAGGAACTCCTCCTTCTTCAAGCTCCCACAAGCCTTTCATAGGATCATTTTCCTTCTTGCACAAGATCCACGCACAGGCTTGCGCTTCCTATTGCTTGGTCTCACCAACACATGCTCACCAGAACAATGATTAAACTAGTGCCTTCGTTCCTCCTTTTAAGAGAAATTTGAATGGTTAGTGAGTTTTATATTAGGTAAGTCGAACTGGTGGTTCACAAGTTAACAAAGGCTCATTGCTAGTCTTAACTCATCCTTCCTAAATTTTAGGAGGCTAACTCGAACTCTTAGTCTCGTTCCCAATACAACTCACACTAGAAGACAAATAACTCGGCCTTTTATTTTGACACATTGGTTAACTACTTCATAACTCATCCTGGACTCCTACTTTTTAGGAGCTTGAACATGCTAAAGAAGAAACTTGTTCTCGCTCCTTGATTAAGGCAAAAATCAAGGAACCCTTTTCTAGCTAATACTCCCTCTTAGCGAGGAAGGTGTTCCCAGAAGAACCTTATCCACTTGGATATGTCTTCAACATTACCATGTTCTTCATTGTTGCAGTTGCTCCCACTAAACTAGAAGGCTTCCCTGCTTTATTCTGCAGAACTCGCTTTGAAGACTTGTTCTTTCCCACCATGCTCTGTGAGTCCACCACTTTAGTCATAAGTGCCATGTACCCTGTGTAACTTTGTGGTTGTTTCTTGATGTTAGGAGACTCAACTCTCTTCTGATCTCCCTTAACCAAATCCTATACCCACTTGGATCGAACTTTCCCTATACAAGAAGTCTTCCACTGAGTGGCTGCCTCCACTCGCCTTGGGCTATGGTCCTCATCATCATCATCCTGTTGGTCATCCAAACTGCTAACTAGCTTAGAGTGAAACTGAGATACTGGCTAAGGCTCCATCTTGAGAGCTCTATCTTGCTCTCACTCAACCACCAATTCTCTACTTTGTGCACTCCCTGCCTTGTTACTCAAGGTTGCAACTATCTTTACGTGCAACTTGTAGAGATTCTTCACCCTCACACCTATATGCTTGTTACATCTAGAAGCTAAGTGCTGGAGGTATGCCTTACCTCTACTGAAGATGATATCATATCCCTTGTCCTTAAGGGTAGCTATGGAAACAAGATTCTACCTCAATCTTGGAGCATAGAGAACATCTCTGAGATGAAGAGGATTACTTGACTCCCTCTTAAAACTGACAATACCAACTCCTCTAGCTACATATTGACCATCATCTCTTAGCTCAATCTGAAATTGCATGTCCTTCTCCTTCAGGTGGGTGAAACTCTTCTTGTTCCTGGTCATGTGGAATGAAGACCTTGAATCAATATACCATATAATGTTATCTGTTGAGCTTGCCATGCAAGCAATCAATGATAAATATTTCTCAAACTAGGAAAAAAATCCATCTACCTCCACTAATGTAGTAACTTGATCCTTCCCGACCCGCTTCTTCTTACCAAGACACTTAGAAGCACAGTGTCCAAATTCATGGAAATGAAAGCACTTGATCTTACTTGGATCCTTCTTTCCCTTCTAATTGGACTCGACCTCTCCTTGGCACTTCTTTCCCTTGGCCTTTCTACTCACAGTTCTCCTCATCCTTTGTCATAACTAATCTCCCTTCTATGGTTCCTCTTAAGATTTCTTCCTGTATGCAGTTAAATCTGGAACCTTTCCCAATTTGGGAATTTCTCTCTCCCACTAACATCCTAGAACCCTTTCCATGACCTGTGAAGTCCAAGTAAAGCAAAACTTACAAGATCATGATCAGATAAAACCACGCCCACCCCACCTAGTTCATCTTGTACCTGAGTGAACCTTGACAAATATGGGACGATGGGCTTATCCTTGCTCATCTAGGTACTCCTCAACTTCTCCTTAAGAGAAAGCTTCCTTGTATCACTAGTACTCTGATACAACTTCAAGATAGTATCATACATCTCAAACGTTGTATTTTTCTCATGGATATGAGGGACTATATGATCTTTGACCCCTTGTAGAATGATCCTCCTTGCCTTGATATCATTATTATTATGTTGGGCCAATTGTTGTGGGATTGAGGTGGTGCTATTGCCTACTTAATGTACTCTCCCACCCCATTATATTCTAACACTATCATGATCCACCCTTTCCATTGAACAAGTTTGATGCTCCCTCTAAACAGTGATATGCTCTCAACCTTTGGTAAGCCATCCTGCTTCCCCTAAGATCTCTCTAAAAACTTCCCCACTAACAATCTTATATTCCTTCACAAGAAACTATACTTGGAACTATAAAACTGCCTCCACTAGCAGACCTAATAGTCCTTCAAAAATCTGCACTTAGGGCTCCTTTTGACACCTGCTAGCAACACTCCTCACTGCTCTTAAGATGCCAAACACACACTGTCCAACCTGAACAATATCCACTTAGCAAAACATCAACATGAAGGAACAAAACATACCTTTGAGGAACACCTATCCCTACCCTCAAGTACTCCATTGTTCTGTAGTATACATATGAGGTCTTATTTGGTCTAGATAAAACCTCATGTACAACTATATGTTACCCCTTCTAGCCAAAAAGAAAAATACTGCGCAGACCTCCCTTTTTCTTTGATGTAATTTCCATTAGGGGAGTTTTGAGGTCTAAAATGGGCCCCCCTAAGGAAATTATAAAATAATAGTGGAAATAATAAAATAAGATTAAATTACATCATCAAATTTTAGAGGAAAAAAATAAAAAACTATTTTTTAACTCGTATTTTCAACTCATCTCCCTATGTGTTTACTCAAATTTCGAGCGGCAACACTCGTTGGATGCATAATTTGATTCCTCATCCAGGGAGTACCCATGTTGTATACTTTCGATGGACCTTGCTACACAAAAAATGAGAAATATATGAAAAACGTGATTGCAATCATGTTTTTTCATGTATTTCTCATTTTTCGTGTAGTATGGTCCATCGAAAGTATGCAACATGGGTACTCCTTGGAGGAAGAATTAAATTTTTCATCCAACGAGTATTCCCGCTCAAAATTTGAGCAAAACATTAGGGAGATAAGTTAAAAATGCGAGTTGAAAAAAATAGTTTTATTATTTTTTAATCTTTTTACCTTTTTACTTCCAAAAATGGTAAATCATCCCCCATGGTTGACATCATCATCTTGAATCCTATTGGTTCTTATAAAGTTTACTTTGGTTGTACATTTTTCTTAGGAGGCTCATTTTAGACCTCAAAATACCCCTCATGTGGTATATCAGCCTCCTTAAATAGCTTCAGAACAGGTATTAGATGCCCTTGTCCAACACTTCGGCCCTGCTCCAAATCACTCATAAAAAGAAAAAAAAAATCAGCTTAAACACAGAGATTACTGATCATCCTATGCCTAGAACAATCACTAAACTCGATTATCTCTCTGTCTAGCCTCATCCCTCCAAACAAACGAGATAACATAGATTCATCCTTCTCTATGACAGGTTGCTCCTGGATGTGTTGAAAAATGGGTAACTAGGTTCACTCTTCATAAGTATGAAATATATTCTTGTAAATATAAAATGAAAAGAAGGTATTAGTATTATTGGAGCATGGGTTTCATGCTCAAGTTCTTTTATTTTATAGGTCAAGCACCCATTGAGTGCTTCTAAGGGTTGTCCTTGGTATAACAGTCATTGTCATATATTGAAGACCCTATGGGCACATTGTAAATTGTAAAGAAAAAATTATTGTCTTTAAAGTGTCGAAATACCTCCAAGATCAAGTCAACCTAAAGAGCTGTCAAGTCGGCCTACATGAAGAGCCAAGTCTACCCTTGGAAGAGCCTATATATAGAGTGGAAATCATCCTCTATTAGACACACTCACTCATCTCATTCTATGAGAAGAAGAGGAAGAGAAGAAGTCGAAGAAGAGGGTATGAAGAAGAGGAAGTCGAAGAAGTCAAAATGCTTGGGCTAGTTCTATCTTTCTTATGAAAATCAAAGTTAGGGTTTTTGCGTTGGGACTATCTCTAGTTTGATCTTGAAGGAAAGAGAGAAGGAAAGGCAAGTGAAGGTCACTTAGGGCATCTCATTAGCCTTAAGTCTCAAGGAAAGGCAAGCGAAGGGGAGAGAAGGTTATTCGAGGGAGATCGAAGTATCTAAGAGGAGCAACAACAATTGTAGCAATTGCCAGGAGACAGAATTTTGAATCTATAGTGGGAGGTCGAAGTCATTGCAATAGGAGGCCGAATTGATCTTGATCTTGGAGGGTATTTGTCTGAGTCACTAGGTCATGGTATTCGTCAATTGAAAGTCTATAAGAAGAGAAGAGATTTACGGGTTTTCCTCTCAAGAGGAGGGATTTTGGCCCTGGCTTGCAACCTGTATACTGTGTCACTATTCTTATTGTTTTGGTAGTTTTTTGATGTATTTCACATTGGAATAATAATGAGCAAAGCTAATAAGATAACACAAACAATTATCAAGTTAAGAGAATTAACATATTCATTGCCCTACTGAATTCTCCACATGGTATCAGAGTTTTCATTCTCTAAGGGCATCATGAAGATCTCCTCTACAATGAAGAAGGTCATCAAGAAAATTGCAAGCCATCTCAAGAAAGGTATCAAGGAAGCATGGAGTTTCTTATTCTCTTCAAAGCTCTTCAAAGAAGGCATCAATCAATGAAAGGGATGAAGGTCTCTTCTCGAATCTCTCTGGTACATTCCAAAACAAAGACGTCTGGGTAATTGATAGTGGTGCATCAAGGCACACTACTGGCCACTCCAACCGAGTGAAGACCTTATCAAAAGGAAAATATGCTTACTCTGTGGAACTTGGAGATAGCAAAAGCTATCATGTGAAGGCCATTGGATCAACTTCCATAAAACTTGAAGATGGAAGCAACATCCACCTCAATAATATTCTATTTGTTCTAGGTTTGCACAAAAATTCTTTCTATTTCAAGTTTAGAAGACAAAGGAGATAGAGTAGCCTTCATTGATGGAAAAGTAGTTGTTTGGGGGAAAGACTCAAGCATAGATCAAGCTAATGTTATTGGCATCTAAGAAGGAAGGCTTTACATATTAATATCTCCTATAAAACAAGCCTTAGTTCACAGTGAGATTAATCCATGTGAACTTTGGCATCGAAGCTTTGGTCATCTACATTTCAAAATACTTCCAACTTTAAGTTCAATAGTAGATGGAATCTCGAACCTAAAGTAAGATCATGAAGGTGTCTGCAAGGGATGTGCATTGGGCAAGAATACCAAGAGACCATTTCAAAGTAGTGCTTCACAGTCGAAAGAAACATTGGATCTCGTTCACTCTTATGTGTGTGGCCCTATGACTCCAAAATCACTTAGAGGCCATCTATACTATGTCACATTCATAGATGATCATTCAAGAAAGACCTGGATTTACTTAATGAAAACCAAGGATGAAGTATTTACAAATTTCAAGAATTCAAAGCTGAAGTGGAGAACCCTACATAAAGAAAAATCAAGATACTAAAATATGATAATGGAGGAGAATATACATCCAAAGAGATTATAGAATTCTATAAGGAGTCTGGGATTAAGAGGGAGTTGATAGTCCCATATAATCCCAAACAAAATGGAGTTGCAGAAAGAAAGAATAGATCCATTGAAGAAAGTGTAAAAGCAATGTTACACGATCAGGATCTACCTAATTTTCTGTGGGGAGAAGCCACAAAGACAACTGTCTACATTTAGAATTGAAGTCCCCACAGATCTCTAGACAACAAAACTTTCGAAGAAGTGTTCACTGGAAAGAAGCCATTTGTATATCATCTTTGGATCTTTGGGTGTCCTATATATATCCATATACCAAAGGACAAAAGAAATAAGTTGGATCCTTCCGGCATGAAGGGAACATTTGTTGGGTATAGCAACTCATCAAAAGCTTATAGGATCTACATGAGAGATGGACATCACATAGAAGTCAGTTGTGATGTCATATTTGATGAGAGAATAACATTCAATAAATCAAAGGAACTTTCCATAGATTCTGATGATGAAGAACTTCTGATATTTGAGGAGGAATTTGACCAAGGAAAATAAGAATCACATCATGAAGAAGAAAGTCCCTGTGAACCTGTTCAACCTGTGGTCATCCCTGAAACAAGGAAAAGACCAAATTAGTTGAAATCTACACTACCTGGTGTAGAAGGTCATGGAGCAATGACAGGCTCATTTAGAGAAAGCAAGAAACCCAAGAGATATTTTGGATATGCTGCATACATGAAAAAATTGATAGAAGAAGAACCATCCTCTTTTGAAGAGGTTGTAAATAATCGAGAATGGAAGGATGCCATGAATGAAGAGTATCAATCTATAATGAAGAATGGAGTCTGGGAGATCATGCCTAGGCCTGAAGACAAATCTATGGTTACTTCTAAATGGATCTATAAGATCAAACATGCAGTTGATAGAAGTATAAATAAGTACAAAGCAAGATTTGTGGCTAGAGGCTTCTCTCAACTTGAAGGAATTGACTATGAAGAGACATTTTCTCCAACAACAAGATATACAACAATTCGATCATTAGTCTCTCTGGCAACATCAATGGGATGGAACATCCACTAAATGGATGTCAAGACTGTGTTTTGGAATGGCACAATAGATGAAGAAGTATACATAGAGCAACCCTTGGGATTCGAAGTCAAAGATTGAAAGGCATATATTTGTAGACTGAAGAAAGCACTATATGGCCTCAAACAAGAACCAAGGGCATGGTATGCTAGAATGGACACATAGCTTCAAAGGATAGGCTTCACAAAAAGCTTTGTCGATTCCAACCTTTACATTAAGGTTGTAGATGGTGAACCTGTAATCATTCTTCTATATGTAGATGATCTTCTCTTGACAAGTGTAGAAGGTCGAATTGAAGAATGTAAGAAGCAACTAGCAACAGAATTTGTTGGGTTGATGCATTACTATTTGGGACTAGAAGTCTAGCAAGGACCTAATGAAGTTTATTTGGGTCAAGGAAAGTATGTGATCGAGATACTGCAGAAGGTTTGACATGATGGGCTGCAAACCTATGACTACTTTGATTATCACAAACTTGAAGAGACTAAGGAGTTTCGAATCTAGCCCTGTGGATCTTTCCAAGTATAGGCAACTCATTGGCTCATTGATGTACTTGGTGAATACTCATCCGGACATATGCTTTGCAGTAAATGTTCTTAGTCAATTCCAAGTAGAGTCAAAGCATGATCATTGGGTAGAAACAAAACATATTCTAAGATATCTGTAAGGAATCATCCACTACTGTCTAAAGTATGATAGAAGGAATGATGTCCAATTGATTGGATATACAGATTCCAACAGGGGAGGCAGTGAACAGGATGGTAGGAGCACTACAAGAGGATGTTTCAGTTTAGGATCCTCCATGGTCTCATGGATGAGTAGAAAGCAAGACACAGTTTCTTTGAGTAGTGTTGAGGCTGAATATGTTGCAACATGTGAAGTAAGCAGAGAAGCAGTATGTTTAAGGAAGCTGCTATCTGACTTGTTTGAAGGATTGATGAACCCTACAATGATACTCTATGATAACACCAGTTGTATTTGTTTGTCTGAGGATCCAGCGTTTCATGGAAAGACAAAGCACATCAAGAACAACTATCACTATATTTGAGAGCTAGTAAAAAATGGTGTGTTGCAGCTATGGTATATCTCCACTGATGAATGGGTAGCTGACATATTAACGAAATCACTTTTGAACAAGAAGCTTGTATACTTAAGGGACAATCTTGGTTTGGTTGATTTGTCCTCCCTAATTAAGAGGGAGAGATAGAAACTACATTCTTTTCTTCACTTGGGAAGAAAGAATGGAGGATTGGGTAGCCATTTGGCATTCGATACTCTTTGAAGAATGTGGTAGGGCATTCAAGATAAGAGTAGTCGTTGACCAATATTATTTGAGGATTAACTACCCAAGATAAGAATAGTCCAATGGAAGGTCATACTCTATGAACACCCGGTGGAGTATGTACGTTGGGAGACAATGATGATGGTGTCTATACATCATTAGTCTCGCCAGCATTGTGCTCTGATCTTGTGGAGAGATAGAGTTGTTAGTCAAGGCCTTGCTATGTGACAATGTTGGTTAATATGATGCTAGACAGATGGGTTACCAATCCAACTCTTCTTATGAGATCTCTTCAGATTGAGAATGACCATGTACCTCTTATGAATACCTCCTTAGTTAAGAGGAAGTGTTGAAAAATGTGTAACTAGGCTCGGTCTTCATAAGTATGAAATGTATTCTTGTAAATATAAAATGAAAAGAAGTTATTATTATTATTGGAGCATGGGTTTCATGCTCAAATTCTTTTATTTTATAGGTCAAGCACCCATTGAGTACTTCTAGGGTTTTTCCTAGGTATAAGAGTCATTGTCGTATATTGAAGACCCTATGGGCACATTGTAAATTGTAAAGAAAAAATGTTTTTGTCTTTACCATGTTGAAATATGTTAATTTTTGGTGTGTTCTATGCTTAAGAGCAATTCACTTCAATTTTCTTGTTAGCCCAATATCAATGTCCAGTTTAGCAATCACATTAGCTTGATAGTAAAATGTAGATAGAACATAAACATAAACAGTAGAAGACAAGCCAAGACAAGAGGACACAAGATGTGGCACCAACCAGGGACAAACCCCAATGTGGGGAAACCCTTGATCAATTCTTCTTATATTCTTCAATAGTTCAGCAGAGAGAGAGATAGTACAAATATACAAAACTGATATTTTATGACAGCAGCAGTAAAGCCTTGACCAGAGAAGTCAATGTTGGTCAAACTGGATAGAGATCTTCTTCTAAGTGGCTTGGTCAAACCGAGCCTTCAACAGTGAGCTCAATGCACCCTACACAACTGGTTCTGCTCCTAGGAAGATCCTCCACATGGAAACAACACGTTGTTACAATCACAATCCAATTCGATCAACACTTTGACCCAACACTCCTCCACAAGATGTTGTTGTCCTCCATTGTTTACTTGTTGCTCCTGCAATTCTAGTTAGGGCACAAGATGCAGCCCTTAACCCTCCATGGTGTCAGCAAACTAATCCCTTCTAGGGTTGCGGTCAACCAAAGAGAGTCTCCCCTTTTTGCCATGTTGCCTCCTGCAAGTATGGTACACCTCAAAGCTGCCTTGGAACAGTGTTAGTTGCTTTCTATGGCTTGCAGCCAAGCAAAGAAGCTAGTTGTAGCTGCGGTCTCCTCTAACAGGCCCAAACAAGTCCTTAACCCATGCCTAGAAACAACCTCTATCACTACGTTGTCACCTTCAGCAACTCATACTTCTTTCACGTTGTCAATAGGCTTCTTCTTATTGCGTTAGGGTTCCTTTGTTGTGGCTTAGGGTCAATCCTTAGCTGCGTCTTTAGGCCTTTATTGATTGCGGCTTTAGGCCTTCATTGACTACGGATTAGGGCTCCTTTGACTGCAGCCAGACCTACCTTCAACTGTGGCTAGATCTCTTCTCAAGACTATTGCTAGGGCTCTCCTTCAACTGTGGCTAGGGGACCTTTGATGACTGCGTCTAGGGCTCTCTTAGATGACCCTTTCCACTACGTCTTCCTTGAGAGAAGACAAACCCAAACGAGTGGAGAGAGAAATCATGAGTGTTGTGCTCCTCAAATGACTTGAGGTCTCCTCTATTTAAATGAAACGTTGAGGTTGAGCTGGGGGTAATTTGGTTGCTTGCCGACCTTGACAAATTGTCAAATAATATAAATAAATTCATATCTCCATAAATACATGTTAGAATCGGATGATATTTAGATCAATCCTACATCTCTCGAAGAGAGGAATCCAAGAAAAATATCAGCTGCCATAAATAAGGTGACCCACATGGAGTTTGGCCCTAGTTGCCAACTTTAACAAAATACCTCTAGGATCAAGTCGGCCTAAAGAGCTGTCAAGTCGGCCTACATGAAGAGCCACGTCTACCCTTGGAAGAGCCTATATATAGAGAGGAACTCATCCTCCATTAGACACACTCACTCATCTCATTCTATGTGAAGAAGAGGAAGAGAGGAAGTCGAAGAAATCGAAATGCTTGGGCTAGTTCTATCTCTCTTGTGAAAATCAAAGTTAGGGTTTCTGCGCTGGGACTATCTCTAGTTCGATCTTGAAGGAAAGAGAGAAGGAAAGGCAAGTGAAGGTCACTTAGGGCATCTCATTAGCCCTAAGTCTCAAGGAAAGGCAAGAGAAGGGGAGAGAAGGCTATTCGAGGGAGATCGAAGTCTTTAAGAGGAGAAGCAACAATTGCAGTAGTTGTCGGGAGACAAAATTTCGGATCTACAGTGGGAGGTCGAAGTCATTGCAGCAGGAGAACGAATTGATCTTGATATTGGAGGGTATTTGTCTTAGTCACTATGTCATGGTATTTGCCAATTGAAGGATCTATAAGAAGAGGAGATTTACAGGTTTTCCCCTCAAGAGTAGGGGTTTTGGCCTTGACTTGCAGCGTATATACTGTGTCACTATTCTTATTGTTTTGGTAGTTGTTTGATGTATTGCACATTGGAATAACAACGAACAAAGTTAATAAGTAAAAGATAACACAAACAATTATCAAGTTAAGAGAATTAACATATTCATTGCCCTATTGAATTCTCAACAGGATGTGCTATCTTTATTCTAATCCAAGCTCTAATACCATGTAGAAAATACACAAAATCCTGATTTGCTAATATGAGCAATCTAAACCCAAGAAAAAAAAATCTCACATAAACACAGAATTTCTCTACTAGATGCAGCGGAATAGGAACAAAAATAAAAGAATAGTCACACAATTCAACAAAATAGAATTGTATAGGGAATCCAAATGGGAAAACCCTCTGCTTGTTATTGAGAATTATTGAAGAAGATTGAACAATGAATCTCATACAATACAATAAAGTTTCATTAGAGAACAAACATGTTCTCTCTGCTTACACTGAGCTGAAACACCCTTGCTTGCACCTTGATCCCTACTTCCTAACCCAAGGAACTCGTCCTTCTTCAAGCTCCCACAAGCCTTTCCTAGGCTTGTTCTCCTTCTCTCACAAGCTCCATGCACATACTTGTGCTTCCTATTGCTTGGTCTCACCAACACGTGCTCACCAAAACAATGATTAAACTTGTGCCTTCATTCCTCCTTTTAAAGGCAATTCGAATGGTTAAAATTAGTGAGTTCTATATTAGGTAAGTCGAACTGGTGGTTCACAAGTTAACAAAGGCTCACTGCTAGTGTTAACTCATCCTTCCTAAATTTTAGGAGGCTAACTCAAACTCTTGGTCTTGTTCCCAATACAACTCACACTAGAAGACAAATAAATCGGCCTTCTATTTTAACACATTGGTTAACTACTTCATAACTCATCCTGGACTCCTATTTTTTAGGAGCTCAAGCGTGCCAAAGAAGAAACTCGTTTTGGATCATGTGATTAAGTTACAAATCAAGGAACGCTAATATTTTCAACATTCATGAGTTAGACTATAGTTAAAATGAGTGTATTTCGTGGAATAATCATCAAGTTTGCATGTGTAGTGTTGGAGCTTCAATTGCGTGGAGTCTTCTTCAGTTTGACTACAAAATGAAGTGGCAGTTACAAGTTCAGTTAGAACAAGTTAGTCTTCAGTGTTGATTGGAGAGAGAACGAGTTAAGACTCTAAGTGCTGAACTTTCAGTTAACTCGCAATCAAAACTTGACCTTCTAAATTGAGCTGGGCCTACTTGCATGCTCAAATTGGGTCTATCAAGAGGAGGACGAAGGCACAAGATCAGAACAAGTTTGTGAGATCATTCTTTGTGTGTATGCGCGCAGATTTGAGGAGTTTGTGCGCTAAGAAATAGGAGGCACAAGTGCGCAAGGAAATAGTGACTTGCGCTAGAAAATAGGAGCCAGGATTTGCACTAGGAAATAGGAGGATTTGCGCAAAAAAATAGGGGTTGCTAGTGCACAAGAAAATAGGAGCCAGGATTTGCACTAGGAAATAGGAGGATTTGCGCAAAAAAATAGGGGTTGCTAGTGCACAAGAAAATAGGAGCACGGATCAGGGTTGCAAGGGCAAGTCACGGCTATTCAGCGAGGACAACAAGTGTGTTTTCAGAGACCGATTGCTAGCTGTAGGAAGCAGTGTGAATGTAATAGATCCAATTGCTTAAAGATCAATAAATAAAATACCATAACAAAGAAAGCAGGTTTTCCCATTTGAGTTTCCCGGGTAACCAAGCATGTCATTTTGTGTGATTATATTTTTATCTCTCAATTATTTTCTGCTGCTTATAAAATGTTAAGAAGCTCTGTATCTTGGTGAAAATAGTTGCAGAGTTTCAAGAGAAAATTAACAGAAATTTGCTGCATATTTGATAGTCCATCGACAAAAAAAGAGAGGAGGTGAAGCACTCCCACTCCCATTCAGTCAACAGGGCAGTTGTGTCAACCTTCTCATTAATGTATATGAACATATCTTCGTCATACTGTTGAAACACCCTGTAATTTGTAATAAATCAAAATATTTAATTAAAAAATTTTCCCCTCTTTCTCTGTTAAGTTGGGAGAATCAATGATGTGGCGTGGAGTAACAGCTAGATTTGATTTAAGCTTGAAACTGCTCATCTCCCTAAAAAAGGGATACTACTTTGTGTGTCTCTGTTTCTCTCTGGGCAGATTTATACAGCAGTGGATACTGGAACAACATTTCTGCCTAATTAGCAGTAGCAAATGTCTCAAACTGCAAAATAAACAGAGGAAAACAGTCCAGCCAAGGGCAAGGAGCTGAAAATAGAGGAAAAATTTTCAAAATTTTGAAAAAATAACATGTTTTAGTATTTGCAAAATGTATACTCCCAAAATTTTCCGTATGGGATTTTAGGCAATCAACTTTTTTCCCTATCGAATTGAATTATAATTCGATCTTGGTAACTTTGGCTTTTAGCAGCTAATGTTTCAGAATAATGCTTTGACCCGCCATCATAAGCATGATGGATGTGGACGCCTTAGAAGTAATCAATCTAACAACCAGTAGCTTAAATGAACTTACCTCTACAACAGCCTGCAAGATCAGTAGAAAAACCCTTTCTACTGCAGAAAATAAGTAAAAGAACTGATAAATGCAAGTCCTTGTAAATGCATTGCAAAGCAATTAGATATTCAAAGAAGGAATAAACAGATCTCATAGTAGATTCTGCAGTGACCTTCCTCTTAGTCCCTTTTCTGTGTTAGATATATTAAAAACAAACTGGAGTGAGTGCACTAAATACATCTTTTATCAGAGGTAAGTGGCTTAAACAGCACTTTCCAGTTAAGCTGTAGACAGCCACAAACTTTTAACAGCTAGAAACAGAAAATTGAGGAAAGCAAGGGAGAGATGCATTTAACGAGTTTCAGGCTTTTTGAGTAGGAAAGAAAACGAGCGGTGCCTCTTTTTGGTAGAAAAACTTAAAATGCCCAAAATTCATAGATTGTGAAATTTAAAGATGCTATATCAATTAGGTAGGTAAGAATATGTCACTGGAGTAGGCTTACAACCACTAGCAATCATGTCTTTAAAGATTCCATATGCACGGTTAACTTGGCCTGCTGTACTGAACCCACGAATCAATGTATTATAAACCACAACATCTGGTACATGCCCCTCTGATAGAAGTTCTTTATATAAGTCCTCTGCCTGCTTCACCATGCCTACGTTTCCAAGGTGGTTTATCAAGGAGTTATAGGTGAATAGGTTTGGAACAGAGCCGTTTTTTTTCATTTCATTGAAAAGTATTAAGGCCGGCACATGCCTTTGTGCTTTTCCCAATCCATCAATGATGAGATTATAAAGAGTGGTATCTGGCTTCAAGCAGTGAGTTTTCAATTCCTCAAAAAAGTGAAGGGCATCGTCTATCCTGCCCTTCATACAGAGGCTATCTATGAGAACAGTGTAAGATTTTAGATCTGGTTTTATGCCCTCTGCTACCATTCTGTCAAAAAGTCTGCATACATCATGTACGTTCCCTACCTGCCTAAGTGCATTCATAAGACTAACGTAAGAAGCACAATTAGGCATGCACCCAGCTTTGGCCATCTCCTGAAAGAGATCGTTGGCCTCATCCACTCTTCCTGCCTTGCCAAGCCCATCAATTAAAGGGCAGTAAGTAAAGGGTGAGGGAGGACATCCATTTTCCATCATGTCATCATACAGATTTAAGGCCTCATCTACTCTATTGGCCTTTACAAGGCCCGAAATTAGAGTGTTGTAGGTTATTGTATCCATCTTGCATCCTCTTGCACGCATCTCGACAAGCAGCCTGGAGGCTTCATCCATATTGCCAACCTTTCCAAGAGCATCAAAGAATGAATTGTAAGTGAAGACATCAGGAGTATGGCCCAACGTCTTCATCTCTTTGAAAAGATTCCAAGCCATATGAAAACAGTCAGCTTTACAGAGGCCATCGATAAGCACATTATATGCTACAATATCAAAAGTAATACCTCTGTGTATTGATTCCTCGAACAATCTGTGGGCATCAAACACTCTGCCTGCCTTACATAGCGAATCGATAAGAGAACATACCACATAAACATCCTGACCGGCACCTTTGTTCAGCATCTCTTCATAGAGCAAGATGGCCTCATCCACCCTGCCTGCTTTGCCCATGCCATCAATTAGAACTGCACACGTGCTATCATCAGGAACTAAGCCCCTCACTTGGTATAACTCCCTATACAATTCCAAACCATAATATAGCTGCCCAACTTTCGCTAGCCCAGGTAGGAGACTACCCAAGCTGATAAGTTCTGGAGACAGCTTGTCCTTCATCAGATTAAACAACTGGCAAGCATCATCTATCCTATCTCCTTTAACGAGACCATCAATTAATATACTGTAAGTAAAATCATCAGGCTTGCACCCAGTTTCTTCCATTTTTTGCATCATCCTGCAAGCCAAATCTACTTCACCATTCTTACAGAGGCCATCTAGGATTGAATTGCATGTAATAACATTTGGAGGGCATCTTCTTACCCACATTTCTTTAAGTAACTCTATCATTTCCTTGATCTTACCATCTTTACCAAGCCCATTTATCAAAATATTGTACGTCACAGTCGTAGGAGATATATGCATCTGCTGCATTTTGTTGAACAACATCGATGCTTCATCTGCTCTACCTGCTTTGTAAAGAATACTCAGCAAACAATTAAATGTCATTTCATCCGGATCACACTCTGTTTTCATCATCTGAAAGAGAAGCTCAATGGCCTTATCAATCTTCCCTGCTTTGCAATAGCATCTTATCATCATGTTATATGTAATCCTATCGGGACAAAGGCCTAAGTGTCTCATCTCTTCAAAAAGGTCCTTCGCTTCTCTAACTTTGCCTGCTCTTCCAAGACAATCGATACATAGATTGAAGGAAACAACATCAGGAGCAATGCCCTTCAACTTCATCTGCCGAAAGACCTGATATGCTTCATTGAACTTGCCCTCCTTAACATAGTAATCCATGAAGAAATTATAGGTAAAAGAAGTGGGTTTGCATTCATTGGTATTCATTACCTGCAAAAGTTTCAGTGCTTCTTCCAATCTGTTAGTCTTAAGAAGCCCACTAATCAAAGAATTGTAAGTAATCAAATTGGGAGAGCTGCCCTTCTTCGCCATCCTATTCAACACTCCAAAGGCCTCATCAACTTTTCCTGCTGTGCAGAGGGCATTGATAAGAGTAGTGAAGGTAATCACGTCTGGCACACACCCATTACCCTCCATCTCCTTCCAAAGCTCCTGAACAGCACTGATATCTCCGGAATCACCATACTTGTGGATTAGAGTACTGTATGTGACAGAATCAGGCCTGCATTTGCTTCTTCTCATTTCATTTAGCAAATCCCTTGCCTCATTCAATCTACCAGCATTGCAAAGAGCATCCATCAATGTAGTGTAGGCCACGGCATCCGGCTCACAGCCCTCTGTCTTCATTTGTCTCAACATCCCACATGCTTCATCCACTTTCCCAACTCTCCCAAGAACTTTGATGTAGATTGTGAAGGTGTAAACATTGGGCTTCAAGCGCAGTCTTTGCATTTCTATAAAAAGTTCTGATACCTTTCTTGCGTCTCCCTTTTTACCCCAGGAACTCATAAGTGCAGAATAGCATCTCATGCTGGGTACAAGTCCTTCTGATATCATCTTATCGTATACATCCATGGCTTCTCTCTGAAATCCAGATTTTAACAGTAGAGTTATCAGGCCATTGTATGACATGCTATTTAGCACAAACCCAACTCTTTTCATCTCTTCCAGGGCTAGAGGAGCTTGCTGGATAACTGCTCTGAACCCAAAGGCCTGGAAAATGGTTATAAAAGTCTGGGAATCAGGCTTACAGTGTTTTTTCTCCATAAGAACAAGAATTTCTGTCATTGAATTGAACATGTGGGCTGACCCCAGAATTTCTAGCATAGAATTGTACGCCTCTGTGTGGTGCAGGAATTCTGGTTTATGGGCCGCCCATGTGAAGAAAGTCAGTGCTTGTTTTGGATCCGTATATGATTTCAGAACTTGTACCACATGCTGTGGAGTCAGCTCTCTGTGCTGTATAAGCTTGTGGGAAACACAAGAAGGACTTTCAGAAACCAACCCAAATCTTGAAGTTGTTTCAGTGGTCCTTTGTTTGTTTGAGGCCCCATTGCACACAACCTTCTGGCGAGGACAGACCAATAAAGTAGATACTTTGAAAGGTGAAAACCATTTTCCTCTTATACCTTCCCCAGTAAAAGTAAATACCACCTCTACATACCTTATATTGCATACTCCGAGTGCACAGATCTCCATTGTTTCGGCCTTCTATTCCTCGGGCTCCAACCATATAGTCAATGAAACTCAATCTTCGCTCTCCTGCCGTGGGGAAATTGTTACAAACAACTAATCAATATCGGCCTATCCATTCTGCTTTACTTCACAGCCATCTCTGTTAAGCATTCCAGTTTTAGTCTCCGTGCAAATAATAATCTTTCATTGTTATTGTTTTTGGCTCTTAGTCAAAATTGTATCCATCAAAGATTATGATTTGACTATCTGTTTACGGATTAGTCGAAAAAAAGACTTTATCCCGATTGGAGATGGCCACATCTGTAGATGAGGATTGATAGGGAATATGATGTAATTTAATATCTTAACTATCCAGAGTAGTTTGATTGGTAACATCATCATGTATTGACAAAATTTAATTTTGTGAAATAACTGGTTGGCTGTTTGTAATCGGGTAGACTTCTACTTTCAGTGAGTATTCGTATCTGCCAGTGTTGGGTTATTAATTTGTTTTCTTATTTCCAATAAAGATAAATTTTTCACCCATTGAAAGCAATTTTAAATTATGTTATAGGACCAAAACATTATATTAAATAATTATGATATTAATTAGACACAAATATAGAGTGTTTCATCTCAAGAAAGTAAAATCTCTCATCCATATTAACAATAACAAAATATAGATAAATTGAAAATTATAAAGATATTATCATTTATATTTACAATTATTTATCATAACAATGGTGTCCACTGGAGATGAGTGTCAGGTTTCATGCAATGATGGTCCTCTCCCCCCATCGCTTGTCACATCTGGTACTCAAGCTACCTCATTTTGTAAATGCATGATGGAGGTGTTAGTGAATAGATCAAGTTTGAAGAGACAAGACATCATCATTTAGTGGAGCTATCAATTGAATGCTAAGAGTGAAGTTGGTTGTAATTCTAAACAGAGAGTGAAGTTGGTTGCAATTATAAGAAGTTTAGAATAAGTATAACCTTCTTGTTAGTGTTAGAAATATTGAGAAGGGGAGGTGAATCAATAATATTGAGAGGGGGAAGTGAATCAATATTCCACAATGTATGAACATAGAAATCAAAGTGCAAGTCAAAACTTGAAGATGAAACACTCCCAAACGATATTCAATTTATTACAATTCTTTGTGAGGACACCAATCCTTTGTAAGCGCCAACTTACAAATTTAGGAGGCTTCAACTTGCTAAGGAGATGTGGATACAAATCCTCTTATAAGCACCAACTTATAAATATGGTAGGATCAAACCTGTCAAGGACCTTCCTATATATATAGGGTCCACTATAGTACCATTATTACAATCTATACTATAAAGGGTAATATAGGTCATGGTATAGGGAATTGTTAGTAATAGCTATATACTAGGAATATTAATATTACCTATGGGCTATTTTAAGGAGAGGATATAGTAATTAATGCTATTGTTGATCGGTAACATCATCATGTATGGACAAAATTTAATTCTGTGAAATAACCGGTTGGTTGTTCGAAATCGGGTAGACTTCTACTTTTAGTAAGTATATGTGTCTATTAGTATTTGGTTATTAATTTGTTTTCTTACTTCCAATAAAGATAATCTTTTCACCAATCGAAAACAATTTTAGATCATACTATAGGACCAAAGCATTGTATTAAATAATCATAATATCCACTAGACACAAACACAGTGTCTCATCTCAAGAAAGTAAAATCTCTCATCCATGCTAACAATAATAAAATACAGATAAATTGAAAATTATAAAGATATTATAATTTATATTTACAATTATTTATCATAACATTGGTGTCCATTGGAGATGAGTGTGAGGTTTCATGCAATGATGGCCCTCTCCCCTCATCGCTTGTCACATTTGGTACTCAAGCTGCCTCATTTTGTAAACGCATGATGGAGATGTTAGTGAATAGATCAAGCTTGAAGAGACAAGACATCATCATTTAGTGGAGCTATCAATTGAATGCTAAAAGTGAAGTTGGTTGCAATTATAAATAGAGAAAGGAAAATTATCACTAAGACTAATTGGTATGTCCTTTGCTTTTGATTACTCATGCTACATAAGAAGTTTAGAATAAGTATAACCTTGTTGTTAGTGTTAGAAATATTGAGAGGGGGAGGTGAATCAATAATATTGAGAGGGGGAAGTGAATCAATATTCCGTTACTTTTAACAAATTTTCACTTATTTAATCTTGAAATTGAATTCACGTCACATAATCATTCATCCACAATGTATGAACATAGAAATCAAAGTGCAAGTCAAAACTTGAAGATGAAACACTCCCAAACAATCTTCAATTTATTACAATTCTTTGTGAGGACACCAATCCTTTGTAAGCGCCAACTTACAGATTTAGTAGGCTTCAACTTGCTAAGGAGATGGGGATACAAATCCTCTTATAAGCACCAACTTATAAATATGGTAGGATCCAACCTGTCAAGGACCTTCCTATATATATAGGGTCCACTATAGTACCATTATTACAATCTATACTATAAATGGTAATATAGGCCATGGTATAGGGAATTGTTAGTAATAGCTATATACTAGGGATATTAATATTACATATGGGCTATTTTAAGGAGAGGATATAGTAATTAATGCTACTATTGATCGGTAACATCATCATGTATGGAAAAAATTTAATTTTGTCAAATAATTGGTTGGTTGTTTGTAATCGGGTAGACTTCTACTTTTAGTGAGTATCTGTTTCTGTCAGTGTTTGGTTATTAATTTGTTTTCTTACTTCCAATAAAGATAATTTTTTCACCAATCGAAACCAATTTTAGATCATACTATAAGACCAAAACATTGTATTAAATAATCATAATATCCACTAGACACAGACACATAGTGTCTCATCTCAAGAGAGTAAAATCTCTCATCCTTGCTAACTGTTGAAAATAGCAACAAGAAATGATAAAAATAGAATCCAGAATATTCCAATTTTAATTTGTCCTTGAACTAAAATTGTGAATTAAAATTTGAATTTAGTCTCATCAGCTACTTGAAAAATAATTAATTAACTCATTATGGATTAATTAGTTGGAGAAATTCAAGTTAGAAGTCTTTCTAAAGTTATGCAACAGTTATCCCTTAAATTAAGGAGATTATCCCTTAATTAAGGAGATAAGATTGAGTTATATTTGAGTTGTAAATAGTTAGCTCAATTTATTGAGTTAAGTCCAGTTAAATTAGTCCCAAACTGTTTGAGGAACTAATTGTGAGTTCAGTTAGTTAATGCATGCATGGATCCAACTAGTGTACTCTAGATAACTGAAGATTCTCTTATCAGTAACTCATGCATGTCTCTGAGAAAGACCCAGTTGAGATTAAAGACAGGGACAATGTACTATCATTTGCATGTTTTCTCCTATAAAAGAAACTCATGTATGCAAAAGGAATAAGGTTCCTTGAGGATTGCACAATTCTGACAGGGTGTAGGATCAGTGTGAGTGATCAGTCTTCCACTTGGTAACAGGAGGATCACCCAGGAGAAACTGCGCAAGGAAATAGGAGCTTGGAGGGTAGAGGAGAAGGCTTGTGAGAAGCTTTGATTGCCTGTGAGCATCCAGGAGGATTGTACTGAGAGCTAGCTAGTTGTGAGAGCTAAGGCTTTGTATAATTCTGATGTATTTCCACCTTGTATGATAATACAGATAGTGGGGTTTTTAGCTGAGGCTTTCCCCTGATTATTTTTTGTGTTTCATGTGTATTGATTCTTCTTCTTATGGTTATATGTGTTTAGCTCTGATTCAGCTTGATCTTTAATATCCCACAAGTTTGATAGTAGAAGTAGATTATAGTATTTTGCTTTGGTATATTGCATTATCGAGTTAATCTACAGTCAGATTTTCTACATAGATCTCAGAGGTAGATTTGTAGAGAATTTGCAGGAAATTCTACATGGTATCAGAGCTAGCTGATCTATAGAGAAATTTCTACATGGTATCGGAGCCAGGTTTATCAGAGCCTAGTTTATCGGAGTTGTGAAAAATATACGAAGAAGAGAATTCGAAGTTTGAAGTTCGGGATTGCAGGTGCAAATCAAATTCTTATTATACTTCAAGGTTGGCCAATGGCGTTCTATGGCTTGAGACTCGAGTATGCCTTGGAAGGTAGCTCGAATTACATAGCATGGAAAGATCGCATGGAGGCTATATTAGAAGACAACGGCTTGAAGGATTTCATTGATCAAGAAATCCCAAATCCAGGTTCAACTAATGCACAAGAGTTGGCTGAGTGGAAGAAGTGTTTGGTGAGGGCGAGATGGATCATCCTTGAGGGAGTTCAAGACCATATTGTCTCAAGTCTCCATGGGAAGGATACTCCATATTCAATGTGGAAGACATTGAAAGACCTCTATCACTAGCGACCAGAGGAAATTGGCGCTCAAGGATAAGCTTCGAAGAATCAAGATGGAGAATGGCGATACTATTTCCACATATCTGAACAAGCTCACCACTTGCTGAGATGAGCTTAGAAGTGTGGGAATAACTATTGCTAATGATGATATGGTGAGCCTTGCTCTCCTTGGCCTTCCAAAGAGCTGGAATAGCTACCAGGACTATGTGAATGGAAGGGAGAAACTGCCAGATTGGGAACGACTGTGGTCGGATCTCATGCAGGAGGAGATCAAGAGGAGCACTCGAGATGGTTCTTCATCCAAGGATAATGATGAAGAAAATCTAGCCTTAGTGAGTAAGGTAAGGAAAGGGAAGGGGAAGGCATCCCATTTTGAATCGAATTCTTCTCATGGAGGGAAGAAGGTTGACAAGTCTAAAGTGAGATGCTTTAATTGTCATGAGATGGGTCATTATGTGACTAATTTCCCATCGAAGAAGTCCAAGAAGGGATCCTCAGAAGGATCGGAAGGTGAGGCATTAGCCTCTCAGTTCGAAATGGACTTCACCCTCATCGCATGCATGGTGTCATCGATGATGGGTTGTGGTTGGTTTCTTGATAGTGGAGCCTCATTCCACATGAACGATGATAAAATTTTATTTAGTACCTTGGAGGAGAAAGACCTCAAGATTCGCATAGAGATGGGTGATGACAAAAAGTTTAGTGTTTCAGGAGTGGGCATGGTTGCTTTTCAGAGGGAGCATGGAGCTCCTATCACCTTGACAGATGTGAAGTATGTGCCTAGACTGAAGAAAAACTTGGTATCAGTCGCGATGTTGGAGGACAAAGGCTACGATGTTGTCTTCAGTAAGGGAAAGGTTTTCCTTAGACACATCACCACGAGACAGGAGAAACAGATCGGTTCACGAGTCAAGAACCTGTATGATCTTGAGGTTCAAGATGCATGCAAGCCTTGAGGAGCAAGGCAAATGTTAGAGATTTGGTGGTTGAGAGCGAGAGTAAATTACCTCTCAACATACAGCCCTAGAAGAAGTCTCAGACAATTGTGGAGGAGCCACAATTGGAGATGTTGAGAGGAGACCGAGTGGAGGCATCCACTCATGCAGAGACCTCCAGTAGGGGGAAATTTCGAGCCAAGTGGGCAGAGGGAGCACATGCAGCCATACCTCCAGGTGTGAGGTGGGGCGATGTGAAGTGATAGTCCCAAGAAGGCTGAAATTGGGTAGGGTCCATTGAGAGGTTTTATCTCATAGATCGTACCTTGCTACAGGAGCCCAAAGTACATAGTAGCGGGAGGAATCAGTGGGATTGATGCAGTCAGAGATCAAAATGACAAAGGCTAGAGCAGTTAGATACTGAAGAGCACAGAGAAGGATTAACAATAGTGCAAAAAGGCAGAGTCAGCAGAAGCGCAAAGTTTTCAGTTGACAGAGGCAATAGTAGTTAGAGACTTTGACGACAGATGCATCACATTGATTCAAGTTGGATGTTTTTTTTTTGTTTCTAGAGTTGTTGGAGCAACAACACTAGAGAGAAGTGTTGCATGCATAACATTCCAAAGGTTCAGGATCGGGATTGAGTTGAATTCCTTTCTTGTTGAGAGGGAGTGTTGAAAATAGCTACAAGAAATGATAAAAATAGAATCCAAAATATTCCAATTTTAATTTGTCCTTGAACTAAAATTGTGAATTAAAATTCGAATTTAGTCTCACCAGCTGCTTGAAAAATAATTAATTAATTCATTATGGATTAATTAGTTGGAGAAATTCAAGTTAGAAGTCCTTCTGAAGTCATGCAACAATTATCCCTTAAATTAAGGAGATTATCCCTTAATTAAGGAGATAAGATTGAGTTATATTTGAGTTGTAATTAGTTAGCTTAGTTTACTGAGCTAAGTCCAATTAAATTAGTTCCAAACTGTTTGAGGAACTAATTGTGAGTTCAGTTAGTTACTGCATGCACGCATCCAACTAGTGTACTCCAGATAACTGAAGATTCTCTCATCAGTAACTCATGCATGTCTATTCTGAGAAAGACCCAATTGAGATTAAAGATAGGTACAGTGTACTATCGGTTGCATGTTTTCTCCTATAAAGGAAACTCATGCATGTAGAAGGAATAAGGTTCCTTGAGAATTGCGCAATTCTGAGAGGGTGTAGGATCAGTGTGAGTGATCAGTCTTCCACTTGGTAACAGAAGGATCACCTAGGAGAAACTGTGCAAGGAAATAGGAGCTTGAAAGGCAGAGGAGAAGGCTTGTGAGAAGCTTTTTGTTATGAAACCAACTCACAAAAAGATAGAAAAGATAGATGAACGCCTTAGAAATAAGCCTCTTCGAGGGGGAAACCTCCTTTACATTACACAAATGAACAATTCTTAGATGATTCAAATGAAAAAACATCCTTTCTATATATAGGAGTCTAAGGGGTCACAATACAACCAAGCCGACCTAACAATAATAATATAAAGGCACAAACATAACAATAGAGGGATTCTATGGGGCATAATAATAACAATATGGGGACAATAGGGGCACAACAATAACAATAAGGGATACAACGACAATAGTAATGGGGGAATCACTAGTATTGTAGGGACCTAACATGCCCCTCTCCTTCAAAAAAGTGTTGTCCTCAATGCTTGAGTAGTTATGGATGCTTCTGTATAAAATTCTCATCCTCCCATGTGGAATCTTCAACGGGTAAGTTCTTCCACTTGATGAGATACTCTGAAATTGATCGATTTCATAGTTTTCGAGTTCTTGTTTCTTTGACTGCTTCAGGTTCCAATATGATTTTTCCTTCCTCATCAAGTTCTAGCAATATTGTTTGAACTGGAAGCTTGTCACCTATAACCTTGTTTAAGCATGAAACATGGAAAACTGGGTGCTCGGGAAGCTGCAGGAAGCTCCAATTTGTATGCCATAGTACCTATCTTTTGCAACACCTTGTATGGACCATAATACTTTGGTGATAATTTATTATCCTTCTTAGCTTGCTTGAGGGACATTTGTTTATATGGTTGTAGTCGTAGGAATACCCAATCACCTACATCAAAACTTCTTTCACTGCGATGTTGATATGCCTGTTGTTTCATTCTATTCTGCGCCAAGGTGAGGTTATCCTTTAAGAGTTGGAGAACTTGTTGTTGATGCTCGATGTGATCTTCCACTACTTGAACATTAGAATTTTCTCTTAAATATGATGTGATGGATGGTGGATGATATCCATAAATTGCCATAAATGGGGTCATTTTTGTTGCAGTATGGAAGGAAGTGTTATACCACCATTCAACCAGAGGCAACCATTTGACCCATTGTGCATGTTTATCAAATACAAAGCAACGAAGATATCCTTCCAAACATTTGTTTACTATCTCAGTTTACCCATCAGATTGAAGATGATAAGATGAGCTATGAGCTAACTGAGTACCAAGACAAGAAAATAATTATATCCAAAAATTTCCAGTGAAAATGGGATCTCTGTCACTTACAATAATCTTTGGGTTTCCATGTAGCTTTTGAATTGTTTCCATAAATGCAGTAGAAATTGTACTCGCTTTAAATGGATGAGATAATGCACAAAAGTGTGCATACTTGGTAAGTCTGTCAACTACCACCATGATAACACTCTTTCCTTTGGACTTGGGTAAACCTGTGATAAAATCCATTGAAACCTCCTCCCAATGTTGGCTTGGAATGGATAAAGGTTGTAATAGTCTTGGGGTCTTTTTTGTTTCAGCTTTATTTTGTTGGCAAACCAAACATTCCACCACAAACTTTTGAATATCTGATTTAAGGCCATCCCAAAAAAAATCCTTCTTAACCCTGTGGTAGGTTTTTAGAAATCCTGAGTGCCCTCCTAAGGGAGAGGTGTGCAATTCCCTAAGAATATTTTGTTTGAGTTGGGAATTCTTACATAGGTATAACCGATCCTTGTACCATAACGAATCATTTTTCCAGCTAAATGTATTAGATGTACTAGAATCTTGTTGTATCTTTTGAATGAGTGCCCACACTTCCTCATCATTCTTCCATTCATCCCTTGCTTCGTTTATCCAATCTGGTTGGATAATAGAAATGGCGCAAAGAAATGCTTCCACATCCTCATCCTTTCTTGAGAGTGCATCTACCACAACATTTTGCTTCCCTTTTTTGTAGGTGATTTCAAAGTCATAAACCAACATCTTTGTGACCCATTTTTGCTGCTCTTTTGAAGATAATCGTTGTTCTAAAAAGTATTTAATACTATCATGATCTGATTTTACCTTGAAGTGTCTTCCCATTAGGTAGGGTCGCCATTTTTTAAATGCATGTAGTATTGTCAACATTTCCTTCTCATAAATAGCTTTGTGTAAATGCTTTCCTTTGATTTGATGACTCTCGAAAGCAATGGGTCTTTCTTCTTGCATTAAAACAACACCAATTCCATTTCCTGAGGCATCACATTCCACAATAAAGGTTTTTTTGAAGTCCAATGTAGCTAAGACTGGTGCTTGGCACATTGCCTCTTTAAGATGTTCAAAGGCCTTCGTTGCTTCTAGAGTCCATGAAAATGCATCTTTTTTCAATAATTTTATTAGAGGTGCTTCTATCCTCCCATAATTCTTAACAAACTTCCGATAATACCCTGTCAACCCAAGAAATCCTCATAGATGCTTTATGGATGTGGGGATTTTCCTTTCCTTAATGGTTTTAATTTTGCTAGGGTCTACCTTAACACCTTCATGAGATACAATATAACCCAAATATTCCACCTCTTGTACTCCAAAGAAACATTTGGAGATTTTTTCATATAATTGTTTCTCCTCCAATAGTTTGAGCACCATGTCAACATGTTGGACATGATCCTTCCAAGACTTGTTGTAGATTAGTATATCATCAAAAAATACTAACACATATTTTCTAAGGAAGGGTTTGAAAATGGAATTCATCAAACCTTGAAATGTAGAAGATGCATTAATAAGGCCAAAAGGCATGACCAAAAATTCATAATGACCCTCATGAGTTCTAAATGTTGTTTTTGGAATGTTTTTAATCTTCATTATGATTTGATGATATCGTGAACCAAGATCCAACTTGGTGAAGTAAATTGATCCATGCAATTGATCCAATAATTCATCAATGACAGGAATGGGAAATTTATCTTTAGTAGTGAGCTTGTTGAGCTCCCTATAATCTGGACACATGCACCATGATCCATCCTTCTTGTGAACCAATACTACTGGAGCAGAGAAAGAACTTTGATTAGGTTGAATTATGCCAGCCTCTAGCATTTCTACAACCATACGTTCAATTTCACTCTTTTAGACATAGGGATATCTGTAAGGCCTGATGTTTGGAGGAACACCTCCAGGAATCAAATTAATAGCATGATCATGATCACGAATAGGTGGGAGGCCTTTGGGAATCTCAAATACCTTGGAATGATTGTCCAAGACTTTTTGGATATCTGGAGAAATGGATGATTTCGATGTGGGAACCTCTAGTGAACATAATTATGCAATTATGCCTCATTGTTCTTTCTTTAGAAGCTTTGTCATTCCGTTAGAGCTGATTATCTTTCCTGGTTTCCTTGTGATACCTATTAATTCAACTTCCTTTCCTTCTGAAGAGAAGTTCATGAAAAGTTCTTGAAAATTAAAAGCTATTGTACCCAAGGATTGTAGCCATTGGACTCCTAATACAACATCAACGCCACCCGTTGTAATGGAAAGCATTGGGCTATTCAATACATATTCTCCCATGGATAGCTTATTATTATGGCACTTTCCTGAGCAATTTATGGTTCCTCCACTTGCAACCATCACTTGACACTCTGGTGCTGGATATAGGAAGCAATTCAATTCCTTGGATATCTTACAATGAATAAAATTATGGGTACTTCCCAAATCAATCAACACTATTACCTTTTTCTTCTTGATATGTCCTTCTATCTTGATAGTTTGAGGAGTGGTAATTCCATCCAATGCATTACAATATGACCCATATATTCCACCTCTTGGACTCCAAAGAAACATTTGGATCTTTTTGCATATAATTGTTTTTCCTCCAATAGTTGTAGCACCCTGTCAACATGTTCAACATGATCCTTCCAAGATTTGTTGTAGATTAGTATATCATCAAAAAATACTAACACAAATTTTCTAAGGAATGGTTTGAAAATTGAATTCATCAAACCTTGAAATGTTGAAGGTGCATTGGTAAGGCCAAAAGGCATGCCAAAAATTCATAATGACCCTCATGAGTTCTAAATGCTGTTTTCGGAATGTCTTCAATCTTCATTCTGATTTGATGATATCCTGAACAAAGATCCAACTTGGTGAAGTAAATTGATCCATGCAATTCATCCAGTAATTCATCAATGACAGGAATGGGAAACTTATCTTTAATAGTGAGCTTGTTGAGCTCCCTATAATCCGAACACAAGCACCATGATCCATCCTTCTTGTGCACCAATACTACTGGAGCAGAGAAAGAACTTTGACTCGGTTGAATTATACCAGCCTCTAGCATTTTTGCAACCATACGTTCAATTTCACTCTTTTGGGCATAGGGATATCTGTACGGCCTGATGTTTGGAGGAACACTTCCTGGAATCAGATGAATAGCATGATCATGATCACGCATAGGTGGGAGACCTTTGGGAGTCTCAAATACCTTGGAATGATGGTCCAAGACTTTTTTGAGACTTGGAGAAATAGATGATTCCAATGTGGAAACATCTAGCAAACATAATTGTGCAATTACACCTCTTTGTTCCTTTTTTAGAAGCTTTGTCATACCATTAGAGCTGATTATCTTTCCTGGTTTCCCTGCAATACCCCTTAATTCAATTTCCTTTCCTTCCGTAGAAAATTTGATGAAAAGTTCTTGAAAATTAAAAGCTATTGTACCCAAGGATTGTAGCCATTGGACTCCTAGTACAACATCAGCACCTTCCATTGGAATGGAAAGCATTGGGCTAGTCAATACATATTCTCCCATGGATAGCTTCATATTATGGCACTTTCCAGAACAATTTATTGTTCCTCCATTTGCAACCATCACTTGACACTCTGGTGCTGGTTATAAGAAGCAATTCAATTCTTTTGCTACCTTACAATGAATAAAATTGTGGGTACTTTCTGAATCAATCAACACTATTACCCTTTTCTTCTTGATTTGTCCTTCTATCTTGATGGTTTGAGGAGTGGTAATTCCCGCCAATGCATTACAAGATATGGTCGGATTCATTTCTTCTTTATCTAGGCTTTGTTCTTGGAGTACATCCTCTTCTTTTGACCCTTCTTGCTCCTTTTATTCTTCCTCTTCACAATCTATGTAGAATAATTTCTTCTCAGCACACTTATGACCTTTAGTGTATTTGCTATCACAACTGTAACAAAGCCCTTTTGCTCTTTTTTCTTCCAATTGTTGTGGTGCCAACCTTATAGGTTGTGGAAGACTAGGGGCAACAACACCTCCGTCTTTATAGTTGTGAGTGGTATGCTTCCTGGTTGCCATAATTTTGCTTTCCATTTTTCTTGCTAACCTGAATGCCTTCTCTAATGAATCAGGTTCCCAAAGGCGAACATCATGTTGGATATTATCCTTTAAAGACCCTATGAACACATCAATCCTATGCTCCTCTGGAATATTTTTTACCCTTATGTTCAATTTTTGGAACTCCTCAATGTGCTCCATTATTGAACCCTTTTGTTTGAGACTTATCATTGGCTAAAGAAAGTGTTGCTTTTTGTATCCTCATAATGTGCTATCAATTCTTCCGTAAAAAATGCCCAAGTGATAAATTGTTTACGAGAGCAAAGCCATTGATACCATACAAACTGATTTGGTTCCAAATATAAAGTTGCAATACGTACCTTTTGTGTGTTTTGCACATTATTGAGATCGAAAAATTGCTCCATCTGTAATATCCATGTTGCGGGATCCTTGCCATCAAACTTCCTCATATCGATTTTTGGAATATGGTGGGTCTTCGATCCAACATTAGAGTCTATGAAATCATGATTAACATTTCTTTTGTTCTCATCATGAGTTTCCTTTACTACCCTTTCACCATTAGTAAACATTTCTTGTAGAAACTTTGTTAAATCTGTCTTCAAATCTTCCATGTTTGTCTTCAAATCTATCTTCAAATCATCCATCTTAGCTTCCACGTCAATCATCTTAGCTTCTACGCCTTTCTTTAAACAGTCCATATTAGCTTCTACACCTTTCTTTAAACCATCCATCTTAGCTTCTACATCTTTCTTTAAACCATCCATCTTAGATTCTGTTCCTTTTTGTGCAAGGGACAGTTGTTGCACTTGGTCTTGTAATTTTGATATATCATGGTGCATTTCTTCCTCGTCTTCATGAGTCATGCTAGAGCTTTCAGGTTCCTTAATAGGTGTTTGCATTTTCTTTCCTCAGGGCATCGGTTACCGATAATAATTCTCTACTATGCCCTTTGAATTCCTTCAAAATAAATTTTCAAACCAAGCTTAAGCAAAAATTTAAAAAAATCTACAAACCTTTTTTCACTTTGTAGGAGCTCGATATTGCCTCTGATGTATCTCTATACTTTTCGATCATCTAGTTCTGAATTTGTGACCTGCAGTAGCCCTCTATGTCCTCTTTCCAATGCCACAAGTCTGACCCAAATTGGATTCTCCAAGGAAGAGTTATGTGAAATCTCCCACAGTGACTTGATTATAGACTTGTTCAGTAGAGAAAAATTGTACGACGTGCCACGAGTCACTGTTTCGACCTTTGGATCTGAAAAATGCATACAAGAAACTACAGTCCATCCTCTTTCTGTACCTTCTTACGAAATTTCAATCTGATCCCTAGAGAGAAAGCTATGATGATTTTCCCCAAGTCACATGTTTGGAATGTAATTCAGGAGTCTGCAAAAAGACCAACTTCCTCAGATCATATCTCCGCAAATATAGCGCGAAAAGCTCTGAAATTTGGGCCCGAGGTTTAGCGCAATTTCTTCTCAAATGGGTTTTTTTGTAACTTCCGAAACGTCGCAGAAAAAAAGTTATAGCGAAAATGCCATGATGACCGGTTTGGAGCAGCAAAACTCTAGAATCCAAAGCTCTGATACCAAATGTTATGAAACCAGCTCAAGAAAAAGATAGAAAAGATAGATCAATGCCTTAGAATTCAGCCTCTTCGAGGGGGAAACCTCCTTTACATTACATAAATTAACAATTCTTGGATGATACAAATGACAAAACCTCCTTTCTATATATAAGAGTCTAAGGAGTCACAATATAATCCAGCCGACCTAACAATAATAATATAAAGCCACAAAAATAACAATAGAGGGATTCTATGGGGCACAGTAATAACAATATGGGGATAATAGGGGCACAACAATATTAATAAGGGGTACAATTACAATAGTAATGGGGTAATCACTAGTATTATAGGGACCCAACATTGATTCTTTACAGACACACACACACGCATGGAGAACATATCAACTCCATTTTAATCATAGAATGAATTACACATCTCCTTCATTTTGAGCAACATGCCAATATATATATATATATATATATATATATATATGCACAATGTATCAACTCCATGCTAAGCATGGAAGGATTGTGCATCCCCTTAATTTGAAGCAACACACCAATAAAATATTCCAGCAATAAAATATTTTTGTCATATTGCATTTTTCATTGTGCAGAAAAAACAACTTAAACTTGTAATTCCAACAAGTATTATTGTATTTTAGACAAAATTGACAAAAATATATATCTAGAAAAGGGCCAAAATGTATAATAGTTTTGCACTCTAAAAGGCAGTTTGCACCTTGAGGGATTTGATCCCTATCAACACATGATAGATCGAGTGTTAAGATCCATATCTACGCTGGAGTTAAGATATATTTAGGTTTAAGATGGATATATGATGTTGCTTGCAAGTGGAACCAACGTAAATCCATCTTAAGTTTGGATCTATCATGCACTAAGAGAGATAAGCTATGTGTTTTCTAGGTGGAAATATAAGGCTTAACTAGTCAAGAAGTTTGGATAGCAGGCGGAGGTGTCACATAGTTACAATGTGATCTTGTCTTATGGATTTGCACACGTCATGGACACATTAATTTGAGGTAGATGCATGTACTCGATTTCAAGATTTATTTTATCCATTAGTAGTTTATTATTGCACATGCCATGAGTCATTGATTATGTCTTGAGTTTAGGCCAAGTTATACTTCTTTTGGGCTTAGAATAAGCACATTCCCTTGTTGAGAAGTTTATTTAAAAAATCAAGAAATATTGTAGTGGGGTTGGATCTCTTGAGATTGAATCATAATTTACTTACAAGTACCAACATTTTGGATAATGAATGACCATTCAACACTTGGTCCATATGTTTCTCATATTTCGAGTATTGGATTTTGTTGTCAATACTTGTAGCCTTCTTGTTTTGTTTGATTAAGTCAAACTAATAAGATTGTATGGGGTTTTCTCTTTCGATTTCAATAAACTTATTGCCAACACAAGCATTTGTCCTTGAATTCAAGGTTTGTATGGTAAGAATTTTTTCCCATAAAATTTATGTGTTTCCAACATTAACAATAGGAATTAAGATGTAGTAATCAAAAGAGGTTCATATAACCAAAATGTAGTTCAAGAGAGGTTCATATAACCCAAATGCCTCATCGTGATTCTCATAATTTTCCCCTTTCAATTGACACTTTCTTTAATTCTCATTTTAACTCCATGGCTCAATAACAAGCACTAATCTTTTTGGGTCCATGTAAAGTTAGAAGTATTTCCTTCTTTATAATTTCTTTTGCTTAATAAATTGGTCTATATTCTTTAACCCATCAATAAAATGCACGTGAGGCATAGGAATACTTCCTTAATATTGACACAAACCTACACGAAGTGAGAGGAGCTCAACACTTTTCATGTAAAGTTAGAAGTATTTCCTTCTTTATAATTTCATTTGCTTAATAA
Organism: Pinus tabuliformis; assembly: GCA_031772625.1. NCBI lineage: Eukaryota > Viridiplantae > Streptophyta > Pinopsida > Pinales > Pinaceae > Pinus > Pinus tabuliformis. Next base: position 1,671,152,945 of record CM062817.1, on the reverse strand, counting down.
ATTGGTCTGTATTCTTTAACCCATCAATAGAATGTATGTGAGGTACAGGAATACTTCCTTAATATTGACACAAACCTACATGAAGTGAGAGGAGCTCAACACTTTTCATGTAAAGTTAGAAGTATTTCCTTCTTTATAATTTCATTTGCTTAATAGATTGGTCTGTATTCTTTAACCCATCAATGGAATGCATGTGAGGCATAAAAATACTTCCTTAATATTGACACAAGCCTACACAAGTGAAAAGAAATCAACACTATAAGGCTCAATTTTAAATAACATAAAAATAATAATAATATATATTAAATTAAAATATACATCTTTATATTTATTAAAAATTATATAAAATCTACATAACTAAATTTTACATCTCTAAAGATTAAACTTTACCAAATGTATATCTTAAAATGTTCACACATCTAAAAAGAAATCATACCTAAAGGGTTGGGAATGACCTCTGCAACTTCTTTCATAAAACCCAATATAATATTCTTGCCTTTGAACTTAGTGAAGCTCCAGTACTTGGCAGATATAAGTCTTTATGTTAATGGGATGTTCATTATAATATTCTTGCCTTTGAACTTAGCCAAGCTCTAGTACTTGGCAGATATAAGTCTTTATGTTAATGGGATATTCATTGATTGAGTGGCTTTTGGTGGTGAGGTGTTCATTCAGTGGGTAGCATAATTGATTAATAAAAGGAAATCAGAGGCTCACAAAGCCCCATTTGAAAACCTGAAACATCTTCACTTGTTTACAAGGGCAGGTGATCTGAAAGGACCATCACAATCCCGCTCAGGTTTGATTTGGCATCTATGTATCTGTATTAGTGTAATTTTCCAGGGCGTAGTTTATGTGATTTAAGATTTTATTTTTTTATTTTTTTGGGGTCGGGCAACTAAGTTGAGCTTAGGCATTGGCCAACTTGTTTATTGGATTAAAAAGAAAGGTTAGCTCACATTGCTATTAAAATATTGTGGGAAGTTTTCATGGTTTTTATTTTTAAGTCTCGTGAGCTTTAAATTTAGATTTTGATAGGACAAAATTTTACTCAAATCAACTAATCACATTTTATGAGACTTATTTAATTTATAAATTATGTATTAGAATTAAAACCATGATCCAAATATATTTTATATAAAAAAAATATGATTTATCTAAATGGTTTATCATTTCATCCATTTAAGTTCAAGTATTTGGGGACATGACTCATTATAGCAAGGCTGAAAGGATAGGCATCTTGATGGAGTATGATAGTGGCTCCAATTTCTAGTGGTCTCCAAATGTCTAGATCTTAAGTTGAACTATGAGTTTCCAATATATGTGGCTTGCTGGCTATTACATATATCTAGGAAGGTTGCTAGTTCTCCATCTAAAAAACATAAATAGTTGAGATGGTGGTTTGTCATCCCATCAACTTAGGTTCAAGTCTTCGGGGACATGACCCATCATAGTAAGGTTGAAAAGATAGACATCTAGTTCGAATCTTCTCAATCTTAAGCTGAACTATGAGTTTCCAATATATATGACTTGCCTACTAATACATATATCTAAAAAAAATTGATAGTTCCCATCTAAAAACATAATTAACAAACTGACCACAATTTTAAATCTTATGTTAAATCTTATTTTAAATTTTTATTTATATTAATTTTTTTACTTTGTCCGTTTTCAAGAGATTAGAAAACGTCAAGAAATCAAAATTTATAGTTAAAACTTCATCAAAATCCTTAATTAAACATGTTAAGAATTATATGTGGTCTGTCTGCCTCTTCAGACCTGACGACCGTCTCAACCGGAAAACCCATGAATTTTTTAATCACGTTATCCCAGAAGTATAAAATCAAAATTTATAGTTAAAACTTCATCAAAATCCTTAATTAAACATGTTAAGAATTATATGTGGTCTATCTGCTTCCTCAGACCTGACGACCGTCTCAACCTAACTGTTATATAAGGAATGGTATAAGGAGTGGAAGAATTGACTAGACGGTTAAAAGTGGTCGGAATTTTGGCAAAAAAAATTTAAAAATCTTGTAAAGGCAGTGTTTGAATTGTATTTTCAATGGTGTAAATAGATTCGGCACCATCAAAAATGTCTAAAACACCTTAAATTTTAAAATTTAACAATTATAATTTGAATTTACAAAAATCCTTGCTGGAATTTCCATAACTTTCTAAACAACTCATCCCCTCGCTACCCGTTATCTAAAACGCATAAATTTTTTAATCACGTTACCCCAGAAGTATAAGAAAGAGCAGGAAATTCTTGCAGTTTCACATGCAAATCTGTCATGTGCATTAGCCAAGGTTTGGCCTGGTCCTCTTCCCAGCCCTGAAATGGGCTGCACATCAGGACTTGGGAGGTCGAACAGTCAGCCCGCATTTCAAAGCATTGGGCATTTCAAGTTGTTGGATGAAAGCGTGGATACTGACATTGGTTACCTCTGATATTGTACAGCTCCCTCATGGAGATCAGATCAGTGAGTGTCGTTACTTACCATAACTGTCAGAGTTCTTACACCAGATTGAAATTGGGATCAGTGGCATTTATATTGCAAAGCTAGTCAAGTGGTGATCAAATTTGAAGTGTAATTTTTTTATTTTTTTTTCAAAGGTTTTTTTGTATCAAAAATTATTTGAGAATTTTCTTCTGTATCTATTACACTGAAATTATCCCTGAATTATTTGAGAATTTTCTTCTGTGTTTATTACACTGAAATTATTCCCGAAGATATTTTGAATGTGTTTTATTTTCAGGACAAATAAATGTTATTTCTGATATTGTATAGCTTTTTTTTAATGGAGGTAAGAGCGGTGAATGCTTTTGAGTATTATAATTGTCAGAGTTCTTACACCTAAATTGAAATGGAGATCAATGATATTTTTATTGCAAAGCTAGTCATGAGTGATAGAATTTGAAGTGTTTTTTATCCTAAAAGATGAATCATATTTATGATTAGAAACATCAATACAAATAATTTCAAAGTGATAGATCTTTAAAAAAATCTCAACTCAATTCAAATCATAGAAACTTCAACTTTAATTTTTCAATAAGGAAATTTGCAAAAATATGTGTTTTTCAATTGATGAGAATAATCTATACTAAACATATATATATATATAAAATAAATTCTATTTTTTATAATATTATAAGTTAACCATTCCAAACAAAAATCATTAATGTAAATATTTGTTTTCAAATAAATTTCAACTTAATAAAAATGATATTATAAAGCTTTATTTTCAATGTCATAATTAAAGCTTTATTTTCAATGTCATAATCAATTTTTTTTAATGATATCTAGATACTATCTTTTTTTTCATCTATTTGATGATGAAACTTTTTATCTGAAATTAATATCTCAGCATATCACAATTATGCATAATCTTATGAGTCGTGTTTATTATAAGTCTCATTACAAAAGAATAAATTATCATAAAGCGTGAGACTTTTATTGAACGATGGTAATTCTATCAGAGCACTATAAGAGAGCTTTCTTATTTTATAGGGCTCTAGGAACATACTAATTAGTATGATTCTATCCATTTTTTTATTATAAAAGCTATGATTTCTATAATTCCTAAAGTCAATACAACATAAAACTAAAGGAAATTACTTATCAAGACCACAAAGTATTTTACCCTTAATGAAAACATTGATTATTCACTTTATCTCTCAAACCATGAAAAAATGCATGAAATAGTGGATTTAAAGCATAATCCTTATTTTGCATAGATCTCATGGTAACATGAATTATGTTGCATTCTCCATATCTTACATAAGAATCACAATAAGCATGAAAAATGTTGCTCCAAGAATTAAAATTGTAAAATGATACATCTCATCGCTCTTGGGCTTGCATTAAAGTAGAGAGAAAGAGATGTAAGGAGCATTCTCAGATATTTGACACTTAAAGTGTTGTCAAACTAATGCAATGCTTATAGAAGGAAGAAGAAAAATAAAATAAAGACTGTGATAAAGAATTATGCATAAAATTGGGGAAAGGAAAATGAACATGAGAAGGAATTTATGATGCAAAAAATTTGAATAAAAAAAAAAACCACAATTCTTATTGTTGTAATTTTAATTTTGGGTTTTGCGACATTGATAAGATGAGTTTTGTACATTTTCATACATAAACTTAATGAAGAACATACAAGTTATCACTGTTCTTAATAGTATTTTTTATTCGAAGCAAAATCATGACATAATTTTGTGTTTAAAAAAGGAAAAACTATGCATTATGTTTATGATGAGCTTGACCAAGCATATACAAGATTAGTGGATTGTTGAGAGATTTACATTCAAGCATTAATTATATGTTTTTTCTGTAAGTATAGATTGCCATAATGTGAATTCCATGAATTACATACTAAGTGATTGAGAGGTCAACAAATCATATCATATGATAAGAAAATGTTAGATAACAATGCTATAACCATGTTAGATGTTGTTAGAGAGAGGGAATATTATATGAACATGAAGAAAGAGAGATAACCCAATTTTGTTGGGTTCAATACATGTCTATTGTTTGCTCTTAAAATTGTCAATGAACCACACATTTATGGTGAATCTTTCTAATAATTTGCAATTTCATTACAATTTACACCCATAACCCATCACTGATTGTTTTGTTTTTTTACAAAATGAAAAGCCAAGGAAAAAATAACAAAGGAAATGATGTTATGATGTTTGAAGGATTTGGACACATTAAATATGGATTTTAAACATTATTCCAATTATCATATTAACATTGATAAAAAAATATACTTAACATATGAAATCAATTAAAAATAAAAAATAAAAGAAGAACGAGGTATCTAATCTTCTCTTGGAACCTTACAATAAGTGAAACTTCAAATGCTGGAAACTCCAATATAATGATATAATTCTCTAGGCATGATTTTTGGATGGAGTTTATGTTGTGGAAGGGTAAACCATATCAATGAATAGATGAGAGCCAATAAGAATAGAGATAAATAGAGATAAATTTATTCATGGAATGCCAAAGAAAAATAATGGGTATTGAATTTTAAATCCTTTTCATGATTCACATCCATTCTTGTATGATATGAAAGGTATAGTACTCATTGAGCATTCAAGAGTTGGGCTGGTTGAAGTTTGATGGGTTGTTGTAAATGTGGTCTTTCTTTTGAAATTTTATACATTTATTTTCCAAAAATAAAAATAAAAAATGGAATGATGTTTTTTGAATTGTTCTTCTAGAATGTATCTGAACCTATTTGGCTAGGAAGGGTTAAAATTTGATGTTGATTAGATATTTTTATTCACATATTTATATTTTCTCAATAAAAATAATATTAATTGGAAAATAAGCTTTATTTAAATGAATATTTTTATCATATATATTTTTTGATATTTATGAGTTTGTTTTTCAAAATTAATATATTGAATTAAGTATTTTTTTAATGTAAAAAAAATAACTAAATAGTGAATAAAATTAACAGTAAATAATTAAATTTATTTTTATACCTAAATATATATTACACATTTTTTAAATATGTTTTACTATAATCAATAATTGGTTATTAATTTTTTCATTTTATTTTTAATCATTCACTTATTTTCTTAATTTGTTTGTCTCTAGTTGTTAATGATTTAATTTTTGTTTTCTTTACATATAGTTGGTGGAATGGTCCAAAAAGGGGTTTTCTTAATTACTACGCAAGCTTTTTCTTTGTCAAGTAAGATAGCACATAAATTACTATATAAATCATAACATTATGTTAAGTTTTCTTTTACAGGTGGCAATGGGTGGGGTGTTATCCTTTTCCCTAATGACTAAATTGAATTAACCTTCTTGTAGGTCCTAGGAAAGATATCCAATAATCAAGTTGAAGCTTATGCTTTTTTATAGGGGTTAATGCTAACCCAGATGCAAAGGATATCATGTATTTCAATTATTGGAGATTTTGGGATTATTATTCAAAGCCTGATAAGGAAGACACTCCGAAAATATCTACACTTGAAGGACATTATAAAAAAAAATGGGTCTATTAAAAAAAATCGAGTCATATAATTGCAACATGTTTTTAGGTTGCACAATCAACTGCAAGACCACTGGGATAACATTGACACTTCAATAGCCTTATGAGAAATTAAAAAACTAAATTTCTTCATTCTGCCCCATCCATAAGCTTATAGAAAAAGAAAGGCATAAATTAATCAATATTGTTGGTGCCAAGTGGCACTAATCGGGTGGTAATAAGGACATGCAACAACGAACTTATAGAGACTCGGGGCCTGACTTTAGTGGCTCCATCATTAGGCTTTGTTTGCTTTGAAAGGTAGAGGTTATGGATCATTAAGTTTTGGAGTGTGGCAACAATCTACTCGTTCAGTTATGCACAGATTACCCACATTAGGAGTCATATCCTTTGTGTAACCATAGGTTAGCATTGCATCTACATAGCGATATGCTATCCTTAGAAATCAAATTTGTTCCTAATTCGATGTCTGCAAATTCATATCAAAGGGACAACACAATCGTAGGATGAAACCAAAGGTCGATTGGAAACAAAGGAGCTAGTAGTACAACAAAGAGGTCATCTAGGTTTATGGTCTCCATTCTTTCAAAAGAAAAATTTGTTTATATGCAACGTCCATATTTTGAAAAAGAAAGGAAACTCAACGGCTATCTAAGAGGATCCTTTCCATTATCAATTTGGAAAATCTCCACTTTTCTTTTCTGTTAATATTGGAATACAGTGGTCTATGCAATACATTAAAGAGTAGATGACATGGTAGTTTAAATTTCATGGAAATATGGGGAGGAATTGAATTTTGTTTTGAGCTTCAATCTATTTGGCTGAGTTATTTGGTAATTTGTTGGCTTCATAATATCAATAGGTTTCAATTGGGGTTGGCAACCATACGCTGGGAAAAAGGACAATTTAATGGAGTAAAAGCACATAGATATTAATTGTTTGTACCAATGACTCTAAACAATGGTGGAGGTAGATAGACCAGGCTTCCAAAGGTCTACCTTTCTCTCTTGCTTGGAATCCTCTGTGTTATTAATTCAGTTGGTTGGAGGGGGGGGGTGGTGGGGGTGGGGTTCTTTGTGTTCTTCTCTCGGTTGTTTAGGAGTGAGGGGTTTCTTCTGCAAGGCTAGAGTGGCAGTATATGATAGTCTTTGGGAAATTATGGACTTTTATTAATTGGTTCGAGTAGTGGGCATATAGAGAAAAAAGGGAGATCTAGAACAATGGCATACTTTCATAGTGAGGAATACAAGCAAATAACAGAGTGAATCACTCAACTTCAGGAACAAATTTTGTCTTTGCAATTGTACATAACCAATTGGTATCCAATATGACCAATGTTATGGAGTTGTTGATCGAACATTAGACATTGACGCGTAGAAATGAGAATAAGCTGTCTACCCTTCATCAACAAATCAAAGAGATTTATACTTCTCTTAGCAAGCGGTTCTTAGAATCCTCTTTCTCAAGTAATGTCTTTAGTAATGTAACACAAAATTTGTTTGATCTAAATGTAGCAGTGTCTCCTCAAATGAGGGATTTAGCCCGTGTGATGTCATCTTCTAGATAAATAATATTTTAGTATGGAAATGTTGCCTAATTTTATATGTTTTTTGGAATATATATGCTTATAAAAACAACAATATATAAAGAAACTAAATTTTTTTGGCATAATGAACATTCCAAAAATAAAAATCTGAATTAGTTAATAAAAATCTAAATTAATTAATAAGACCAGAATTAACAAATGTAACTCCTTCTACAACATATATATCCATTAATATAAATGTTCTTATTATGATTTAAAAAAAATATTAATTTTTATATTTTTCTAAGCATATTTATGTGTTTTGGTAAGATTTTCTAAAGCATTTGTACTCTTTCATCTTTTAGAATATAATTATTATAATTAAGTAGATATTCGGGCAAATTCTAACATATGATGTACGAAGAATATGAATACTTGATAGGAATTCTACTCTCTAATATTTAACATATTTCCATATGTATTATTCTTTGTATGATATGATATGAATATTTGATAGCAATTCTATTCTATAATAAAAATATGTATTATTATTTGTATGATGTGATTATTATTGTTGAGATTTTTTGGTTTTTAAATATATAGGGTTAGTTGAGATTTTTATGGGAATGGTTGTGATTTTTTTTTCAACTTTGTTTTGTGTATAGATTTTAATTTTGTTGAATCTAAAGAGTTTTTTTTTTTATTATCTATTTAAGTAGTTAGTTATTTTTTATCTTTTATTTAAACTATAAAAATTTCTATTGAATAAAAATTTAGTCAAATTTTTATGTTTATTTTGGTTGAGCTAAGAGGCACTCTACAATCCAATATATGGGAGATATGTAGGTGTTAGATGTAATATAAGAAAGATTGTATGACAACATTTTTTAAGCATTTTAATTTAATTTAATTTTATAACATTTTAAAAATTTAATTTAAAACAAAAAATTATGGGGGGATGTATTGGTGTAAAATAATTATCTAACCATATTTAAATTTCATCAATAAGCACATAAAAAATTAATACTTACAATAAACTTATAATATAACAAGATTCACAAACATGGATATTCATCCCATTTTACTATAGATATTATTAACTTATAATTAGGCTTTGTTACAATACCATGGCTTATTATGAATACTCGATGCCCAAAAATTATAACTCATTTCAAAATCAAAATATTTTATAGATATATTTTTTAAAACTTTTTAATAACATTTTTAAAATTAAATCTAAAAGGAAAAAAATATAGATTTATTTAATAAGCCATGAAAACTTAATACTTACAATATAACAAGATTCATAATCATGGATATTCATCCCCTTTTTGCCATGGATATTATTAACTTATAAATAGGCTTCGTAAATAGGCATTGTTACGACATCATGGGTCAATACCATAGCTTATCATTGGTACCAAATGCCAAAAATCCATAACTCATTTCAAAATGAAAATATTTTATAAATATTTTGATTTAATTTTATTGTGTTGAGAGGCACTCTCCAACCTAGTATGGTAGAGATGTTGTAATGTCTTGTCCTGTCCTCTAAACATTTTGACTTGGTCAAATTACATAAAAATAAAATATTTAAATAAAAAATAGAATTAATAATTAAAATAAAATAGAGGTAAAGTAATAAATTTATCATTCCTGTTTCTTGGTTCTAAGTTTTGAAAACCCATAGTTTTGTCCATGGTATTCTTATACAAGAATATATATATATATATATATATATATATATATATATATATATATATATATATAAATAATAAAATAATTAAAAATTAAAATAAAATAAAAACCAATTTACTGGTTTACCTGTAGGTTTTGACAACCCATGGTTTTACCCATCTATATATATATATATATATATATATATATATATATATATATATATATCCGGAGATGGATCTAGGTTGGTTATATATGAACTCAACTTGTGAGAGTTGAAAAATCCTACATCATCACCAATACAACAATTAATAAAAATATTATCAATATAAAAATGTTTAAAAAAAAATAATAATAATAATAAATTCAATTTTATGTGATTCTGAAAACAATTTTTATTTTTTTATATAAAAATATAAACAACCAATATATCTCTTCTAGAGCCAAAAATCTTATTGCTCAGTTAAGGACTAATTTTCATCAACTCCATTGTGAAACAGGGCACTGGAAAAGGCCAAAAGAAGTGGGAGGAAAGAGTATGCATTTTTTGTTCTTCAGTAAAAGTGGAAATAGAAAAACATTTCATTTTAGAATGTGAGGCCTTCAAAGACAACATGGAAAATTATGCAGATATGGCTCTTGAGATAATCTATTTAGCTAGGGGTTTGTGGAGAAGATGGGAGCATATATTTTGAACCTTCACGGAAAAAGGGCCGAATACATCAAGCATATGAAGAAGCAAGAAGATGAAGAAGCAATCTGTCCCATAGGCTATCTTTAGCCTCATGGACATTAAAATAATTTCTCTCTTTCTTTCTATATTCTTTACATAAAAAATTTATATTCTTTTTAATATATATTTTAAAAAATAAAATTATATATATTTTAAACCAGTGTAATATGTAGGGTTGATGTGTACATGCCTCTTATGCAAAAAGTAATCGATAACAATTATTGAGTGCTTGAACAAATTCATAAATTTAATCAAAGATAATTTTGGATGAAATATTAGCCCCAACATCATCATTTGTTACAAAAGTTAAAAGTTAACACTTTATTGCAATATGTTTGTGAGTATTTTATTCCATCTGTTAAAACTTATGGGACTAAATAATGAGGAGAAATTACAATGTCTAGTATCGTTATATTAAATAATGTATATATATGATATAAATAAAATAAATAATTTTTTAAAAAGCTAATTATTATAACAATGTATTTATTTAACTTAAAATTTATATTCGTCCTAGTTAAATAACAAATAAATAATCTATGATAGAATTTCTATGTCAAGAAAATCAAATTAATATGAAGTATCATGTGTTGTCTTAATCACGTCGCAATATAAAAAATTACAATGTCTCTTATATTAAAATAAAAAATTTAGTTACAGAAAGGCTTAAGTGTGTCAAGTGTAAAGGATTCTTAATATATATATATATATATATATATATATATATATATATATTTATTTATTTTTATTTTTTTTCTAACTTATGATTAAAATTGTGAAGACAAAAATAAAATCTTATTTATTGTAGTGTTGACTTAAGTTTTATTATTTATATTGCATCATGATTTAAAATTGAATTGTAAAAATATATAATATAGATAAGGTTTATTGAGGAAATTGATTGAACCAAGTCCATTCAATAATAAAGATTGGCCAGTAAAAATACGAAGAAAATCATCAAACAGTGTAATATGCAATATTGTTGCTTTTGTTTTTTAAATCAGCCAATTTTCATGGTTAGTACAATTTTTTTTCTGGAAAAAAAGATATTCATTATGGATAAATCCTAACTTTGGAAAAAAATAAAAATCAATATTAATTTAATTTACAAGGATACTGACTCATTAAATTTTTTTTTTTTTTTTTTTTTTTTTTTAATTTTTTTTTTTAAACAACTTTTAATTCTAAAAATTTGATTTTAAACCAATGAAATTAGTCATCTACCAGTGAAATTTTAAAAATTCAAAAAATCAATTTCAATTTCTAAAAAATATTTTAATAAAATTTGAAAATAACTACTAAAAATTTACAAATTAAATAAAAACCAAACATTTAGACCAAACTAATTACAATATGCTCTACCTTCCCTAAATATAAAAATATATTATTATATTCCTATCACATAAAAATATTTTAAATACAACTGTTTCATTTGTTCCTGAACCATAACATTATTAATAATTTCGTGCTACTTCATAAACCTAAAACCTAAATATATCAAATTAAAGTAACAGCTTAAATTATGATTGTGGACAAATACTATGAATAAAATTTACTTGAGTAGTATCATGTCAAAAAATCATTTGATATGAAGTCCACTAGTTATAATATTTTTATTATATTATTACTCATTAGATTACTAAAATTGAATATTAAATCTGAATACTTAGTTTGTGCTTAAACAAGAAATTCTACAGTCAAGTTTACATTGTAAAAGTTGATATTTTGATCAATCAATTCAAACTTTATAGGTAATAATTTAAAATTTCTATGCTATTTGTTTTATTGTTCACGTAGCTGTTGACTTTTGATAAATCCTTAAGTAGATTGTATTTTCACATGTAATTGATAGCACTCCAAAAATTTTAATGATAGAAGAGACATGATAACAATAAGGAAAAAAAACTACAACGAAAACAACTCATCTTCATAATTGGCCATTTCGCTTTTAAGTATGTATCTCTATTATATTGTTTGTAGATAATAAATTAACTATCCATATTTTTTAGTTTTTTAATGTATACTTCAGATTTTTTTATTTGAAATTTTGATTTGTGTTATTTAAACTGGTTTTTTATTTTTATATAAAGATTTAGGATTTTAAATCTTAATTAATGTTATTACAAATTAAAAGCCAAAATATGTGTCATTTATATTATAATCAACAATGATCTTAATTTCAAGATTTCCATTAATATATATATATATATATATATATATATATGGATATTCGGTATCTTATGAGATAATGTTGAGTGAAACACAAGCAACTCCCATCGAAGCAATTGCTATGGTGTGGCTCATAAGACATCTAAAAAAAATTGAGCAAATGGGAGTAGATATATGGCCTAATGTTATCTTCAATGAAGGCATGAGTGAAATAAAGAAAGCATGGATGAAAAAAAACTACATATGGATGCAAAAATGGAATATCTATCTCAATACATGTCCCACAAATAGCAAGGAGCTAAAGGATTTTATTATGGAGAAGTTTCGTAAACGAGTATGGGGAAAAGAGTTGGGTAGAAAGAAGAAGTACTACATTGAGGAATTCAACCCTAGTTGTGATCTACAACAAAAAGAGTTCATTGGAGTTAGCATTCCGTGGCAGGCAAAGGTTCTTATTGCTCAATTAAGAACCAACTCGCATCAACTTCGGTGTGAAAAAGGATGGTGGAAAAGGTCTAAAGAAGCTTGGGAAGAAGTGTGTACATTTTGCACTTGTGGAATCTAAAAAAACATTTCATTTTGGAATGTGATCAGAAAAAGTAACGGGAATATACTAGCATCGGTTTCTTGGCATTGTCTTTTTAGTGAGGGGATTTGAACAAGTAAAAGATTGAATTGCAAAAGATGAAAATCACAGAACTAATAGTCCTATAGACTATTTTTAGTCTCGAGGACGAGAAAATATCATTTCATTTCATTTCCTTTTTGTATATTATGTTTTTTTTGTTTGTAACTTTATTTTGGAAGAAAAAAATTAAACTTTTAAATAAGCTTTTTTCAAATAAATAATAAAATAATAGTTAAAATAATAAAATAAAAATTATGAATTTTAAAAAATAAGGATTACTATTTTTTAAAGATATTTTTTTTATTTTTGTTATTTTAAATTCATTTAATGTCAAATATAAGTTTTGATTAAATGTCAAATTTAATTTTGCATTCAATGAGGGTTTCGCTAAATCTATCAAGAATTAAGTCAAAAATAGAATAAATTAATTAATTTCTTCTTTTCCCTCCAAAAATATTTATCCCTAAATTAATATTATCATTTTAATATTAATTTAGAGATTTGATCCCTCCAGGTGCTTGGTAGATCCATATGTATCTATTATTAGCCTTTAAATATGCCACATTAAAGAAGAATACCTTGAGAAAAACCATGGGTTAAAAATACTATCGGAAAAAACCATGGGTTAGAGAATTTTGTGTTTTTAAATATAAGAGAATTTTATATTTATTTTTTCACTAACTCAAAATATTAAACATTACAACATCTCTACCATACTTGGTTGGAGAGTGTTTCTAGTTGCAATGATTCAAAGTTTTATTCTCCTTAGTAGTAATCATGAACATTGAAAATTCTTGAATAAAATGAACATTTAAATAATAATTAAAATTATTATAAAATAGTCAGAAGAAAAGTATAATTTTTTTACATAGATATATTTTTGAATAGTTATTATAATTTATTTATTGAAAATGGTTAAATTTCTAGATATTTGATTTAGTAATTATTTAGAGATTTTTATAAATACTAGATAAATTTGTATATTCAAATAAAATATTTTTGAAATTGATAAGTTAAAATGAATGATTTGAAATGTCTATGGAAACAGGTCAATTGTCAATGGTCATGTTATGAATTATTATGTAAATCATGAAATTTTAGGTTTAAGCTTTAAAGCTCTCATAAATCTCCCATAGATAAACCAATAAAAAAAAATTGAAATGAAAAATTTATGTTTTATTTGTTAAACACTGTGATATAGTTTTTACTCTTATTGTTTAGCATGGATGGTTAGAAATGTGTAAATGAACTGCCATTATTATCCATATTTGTTTTAAAAATTATTTACATGTTTGAATAAAAGGCTTCCAAACTAGTTTAAAATTAATGAGTCAAAAATACTTTTAGAAAACTAAATTTAGGCTTAATTTGTTAAAGACAATAACACAATTCTTAGTTTTTCTTGTTAAAAATCCTTTGAGATTTTTACCATGAATGGTTAGAAATGTGTAAATTGACTTTTATTATCTAATGGTATCAAATATATGTTATGCTTTGTTATTTACACCTCTAGAATGATAAAGAGTTGCTAAGTAAGAATCCTCTTAAGGGAACAACCTTTTATAATATATCCATGCACAAGAGAAAATTCATATACCAATAATAAAGTGGGAATGATGCATCCTATCATGAGGCTAACTTGATATAACTAATTCACTAATAGTGAATGAGGAATATAGCCCTAACATAACCCATCTCCTTTAAAAAGAATTTTTACCTCAAAGTTTGTAATTGAGGACATGTTTTCATGAATTGCTCATCTTCCCATGTGGCATCTCTTGGATACATATTCTTTAGTCTGATTAAATACTCCATAATAATTCTATTCCAAAAAGAAAGATAATGCCTATCTATAACATTTTTTGGAAGGGGGGTTCGAACAGGTTTGAAACCCTAGGTTGGTGATTTGGCGGTGAACAACATGGATTACCTGTTTTTACCCTGAAGTGGATAGGAGGAGATTTACTATTATACTCGGAGGGGTTAATAGTAAAACAGGGCAGGTTACAGAAGACAACCGTTGGGTGGATTGATCTTTCAGGTTTTATAGTTGCGATAGTTTTTGACGGTTTCTTGGACTTGCGAGAGATCAAGGTCAATAGTTTAGAATCAAACAGTGGAGGTTGTGGATAGCTAAGCTAGGGTCAACGTTTGTCGAGGGGGTTGAGAACAACAACTTAGGAACAGTAACTGGTGAGCAGAAAACACCGTTTGCACGAATGAGTAATTAGTAGATTACTCATCTAATACCATGGAGCCATCCCAAATATGGGTTGAAGAGACACATAAGATGCGAGGAGGGGTTCCACCGGAACTGCACCTGTCACTGGAGGCCCAGGTTTCCGCATATAACTCAGAAATGGAGGAGATGGAGGCTACCCTAAATGGTTTAGGGTTTACACAATCGAGCTCAACGGTTAATGAGGTTTTACTCAATCTAAGGGAGGAACAGGCTCAACCTTTTTTGAATATCCCTTCACTTATAAAACTACAGTACTAGGCACATGAAAAGCAAGGATTTGTGACGAATATACATGGAGTATCATGCGTGGCAGACGGACGTGTGAGAATTTCGGGTATCGACACTTTTGGAGGGGTAAATTCGACTTATAGCACACCATTTGCATCCAAAGCTGACCCTTAAGGTTCTATACTTGCTCCTACTCCCCGCATTTCTAGATGTTTCAATGGAATCACTCGGCA
This sequence comes from Pinus tabuliformis, assembly GCA_031772625.1. NCBI lineage: Eukaryota > Viridiplantae > Streptophyta > Pinopsida > Pinales > Pinaceae > Pinus > Pinus tabuliformis. The sequence continues at coordinate 1,671,137,498 of CM062817.1, read as the reverse complement.
AGGTCTAGGGCTAGAGGAAAACAAGGCTTTGGACTTGGGCGATAACCAGCAGGGGGAGGATGGGCAGCAGCTGCTAGCTCAGGCTCAAAGGTCATAAGGGAATTAAAATCCAAGTGCTCCAAGGTGCATGAAAAGGGGCGTATGTTGGTATTTGGTGAAGGAATCAACATGGCCCAAGAAGCTCTCACGGAAAGCATAGTGCTAGTTGGAAGAGTCCAGGGCCAAAACTATACCCCTGCGCATTTAAAAAGGTGGACTGTGGAGATTTGGGGTCATTTAATGGACCAGTTGTCAGCAGTTATTACCATGACCTGGGGATGGTTCACACTTATCTTCCCGCAGTCGAAACCAACTAGTTGGGTTCTAACAAGATAATGACATATTGAGATGAATCTAGTGCTTCTCAAGAGATGGTTGCCCCTTTTTAACCCAGAGAAGGAAAAGTTGGGGGAGGGGCCGGTTTGCGTAAGGCTCCCAGGGCTGCCATTACAATTCTGGTACGAGGAGATTTTTAGATGCATAGGGGATGATCTTGGTGTCTATCTGGACCATGAAAGTTCCTACATTGATATTGGATGTCTGGCCATAGCCAGGATACTGGTGCACTTGGACACGCGAGAAGGTCTGGTGGAGAGATACTGACTCTAGCTTAGGGATATTATTCATTGGCAAATTCTGGACTATGAGGGGATACCATTTCGTTGCAGGAGGTGCCATGAGGTGGGACACCTATATAAAGACTGCCCTCTTATCATTGGGAATCATCCTGAGCCCTCGAGAAAATTTGTCTCTGCGGGTACCCAGACTACTTCGGAGGTTGAAGAAACTCCTGTATCGCACTCGGAGGAACCCTAGTCGAGGTGTAGAATGGATGTGGAGGCATCTCAATAAGAGGGCTCCCGGACATTTGATGCTCGGGACACTTTCTCATGATCAAGGGGCCCTGGATTATTTCCAGGTGTTCTTAATTTATCTCTGCCCTCTTCTCATAATTTTATGAATACTGAAAATGCATTGTCATCATTAGTTGTTTCGGGATTGGGTATTGATGCATGTAAAATGAGTTTCATTAATTGTCCAGTGGTATCGACACCCCACTCTGCATTGAACTCTGTACCGACCATTACCTTGGACCCTACCATTATTCACGCTTGGGAGGATTCTAACTCCAATGGCTCTCATAGATACAATATGCGATCACTACCCCTTCCCCGTACCCTCACTTTTGGTTTAGGTGAGGACCCTATTCCATCTAAAGCACACAAATTACCTCGGGGAAGAAAATCAAATTTATCCAAAGCCATTCAGCGAGCGTGTATTGAGGTGGCGACTGACATCCAGACTCCTATTGACCAGGTTCTTAGAGCAAAATGAAACCCAGATAGGGTTATCCCATGAAGTGCCTTTCCTTCAACTACAGGGGTTTGGCCAGCCTGGACAAGAAACTAGCTCTCAGGAGGCTTTTAGGATCGTATAGGATCGATGTTTTATTACTACAAGAGACTTTGGGCGATGGGGTCTACATCAACAAGATCCTGTTGAACATGCTTCCAGACTGGAATTTCCATACATTGGATGTAAGAGGGAGATCTGGGGGATGTGCTTTTGGTTTCAACAAAAAGACTATCTATCTAAACAATATCTGGGGGGGTGAAGGATATTTGGGGGCTGATTTCAGAGCCATTGATATTGATACATCCCTAAGATTGATTAATATATATGGTCCCTACCATAATAGGGAGGCTTATTGAGACAAGCTGTTGAATGCAAATTTCATGTAGATAGATAATTTATTCATTAGGGGAGACCTAAATTTCTCTTTGGATCATGCTGAATCTTGGGGAAATAGAGCACAGACTGACCCTTTGATGACTTATTTTGAATATCTGATGGACTCCAATAACCTCATGAACATTGACTTGGCTAAGATTCTGTCGACTTGGAGGAATAGGAGAACTAGAGAGGATGCTCTGGCCAGAAGACTGGACCGTTTCATGATAAAAGCACCTTTGCTAGAAAATTTGGACAAAATTCGACAATGGGTGGGATTGGGGGGTATATCTGACCATTCCCCAATATTTTTGGAAATTATGAACTCCAATCACAAGCCAAACTCCCCATTCAAATTTAATGCCACTTGGCTTGCTGAAGCTGAATTTCATAAGTTAGTCATGGATTCTTGGACTCACTGTGGACATGACAACAACTCTTCTCCGACTGAAGTGATTGCAAGAAATTTAGCTCGTATCAAACACAAAACCATTAGATGGGCCAAAAAAAAAAAGAAAAAGGATGAGGCCACCATTCAGAAAATTGAATCTGACATTAGGGAGTAGGAAAACTTGGGTATTGCAAGTTATACAACCACTGAAACTAAGGACCATCTGATAAGATTGGAAACTAAAAAGATTTGCCTCCTGAGACAACAAGAGGAGACATGGAGATTAAAGAGCAGAGTGATTTGGCTAAAGGCTGGGGACGAAAACTCAAAGTTCTTTCAACAATGTGCCAGGGGGAGGAAAATAAATAACACAATCTAGAGTTTAAGGGATCGAATAGGTAGGGAGGCCAACACTTTCAACCAGCTTGCAGATATGGGTATCATACATTTCTCACAAATATTCAAAGCGCCTAGGGAAGCTACCATTGCTAAGATACTTCACATTGCTGAATCGATACCTAGATTTGTGGAGGCAGATGATACAGAGTCTCTAAATGAACTGGTGACTTTGGGAGAAATTGAAGTTGTCCTGAAATGGTTCAAAAGAGATAAGAGCATGGGACCTAATGGATGGCCTATGGAATTCTACCTTACCTTCTTTGATCATATTGGGTTTGATCTCCTATTGGTTATTGAGGATTGCAAACTATTTGGTTAG